>CM022764.1:16426107-16488607 GCA_012411365.1 Ameiurus melas | reverse complement strand
ATCACATCCATATGTGGTTCTTCCCCAAACTGTTGCCACAAAGATTGAAGCACACAATTGTATAGGATGTCTTTGTATGCTATAGTATTACATTCTCTCTTCACTGGAACTAAGAGGCCCAAATCTCTTCCAGCATGACAGTGCCCCTGTGCACAAAGTAAGCTCCATGAAGACATGGTTTGCAAAGAACTTGTGTGTCCCGAATAGAGCACTGACGACAACACCACTGAACACATTTAGGATGAACTGGAATGCTAATCTCACGAAACCAGTGCCCAACCTTTCTAATAATTTTGTGGCTGAATGAGTACAAATCCACACAGCCACACTCCAAAACCTTGTGGAAAGCCTTCCCAGAAGAGGGGAGATTATTAACAGTACAATGGGATTAAATCTGGAATGGAACGTTCAAAAAGCACATATGCATGTGATCGGTTAAGTGTCCACATGCTTGTAGCCATGTAAAGCTTTCTGCAATGACACTTTATTGACCCATGTGGGAAAACAATGTCTCTCACGAGAAAAGAGGAATTACTGCAGTCTACTTCAGCATGTAGCCTAAACATTCACACTGACACATGCTGCTTAATTATGATGACCTTCCTCCTGAAGCTGTGTGGGTTCGATTTTAGTTTGGACAAAGATTGTGCAGTGGATATTGTTGCTGCCTCTCAGCTACAGGTTCCCCAGATTGATCCTGAGCTCCAATTACTCTCTGTACTGTATAGGATTGTCACATGTTCTCCTCATTTAGGTTTCCTTCACGTTCTCTGGTTTCCTCCCAACTCCCAAAAACATGCCAATAGTTAGATTGGTGACTATAAATTGATGCTAGGTTTGAATGACAGTGTGATGCATGATTCGCTTCACTGACATTATTTCCAGGATGCTCTGGATTCACTGCGACTCTGACCAGGAGAAATTGGTTAACAGATGATAAATGAATGAAGAACTGTCCTTCTATTGATGGTAAACCATTTTAGGAAAAAACTCAACTTAATTAAGAAAATGAGTAATCTACTGGATAACAGAAGAATGTTTCTAGTTCCCCTGGTCAGCCACCAGTAGATCTTTTTCAACCACATGACCCAAGACCAACTGGAGAGATTATATCTCACAGTATGTTTGGGAACATCTGGGGATCCCCTAGGATGTTAAAAATCTAAACTAAACATTTCAGCCTGCTGCCATGAACAACACCAATAAAGGTGGAAGGAAAATTAATGAATGAATGATTTAACTATTCTACAGTGACATGCCATTTACTGTGTGTCCATTACTGTACTGTTTTATGCTCTGTTTTACAGCACCATAGGAATCCCACTTGTGTGGGCTTGCTGAAGCCAGTTATGGCTCTCAGACAAAGCCAGGGTTCTAGGGCAGTGCCTGATCATCCACAATGCATCTCATCTTTACCAGAGCAGACAGCTAAACACTGCAGAGAAAGAGTGGATCCTGATGAACCACATAGCAGTAACACAGAAAGCCAGTCAAGCACACCAGTCCCAGCCAGCTTCTGTCCCACTGATGGCTCTGTCTCAGTGGAGGATTTTGACCATGGAGATAGCCCTAGTCATCATGACAGCATGGAAGAAGACTCACTGTCTGAATATGATAATGTGAGATCAGAGCAGGAAGAAGAACAGGACTATGAGGATGATGAGGAACTGCGTACTGCCAGATGGGATGACTTACTATGTCCACTGTTGCCCTGAAGATGAGAGCTATTTGGAAGGAATGGACTGTCACGAGGGTGCTGAAAGCATTGATAAACCAAGTACCTCCAGAGAACCAGATGCTGGTGGAAATCCTGAAGATGCCTGGGAATTCTCTGAGGGGTTTTATGATGTACTTCAACAAGGTACAGAGGAGCTGGTCCACAAATGTCCTGAGCCTATTACTGAGTCTACTTTCATTCAGGCTCCCATGGCTGAGGATGAAGATGATGAAGAAGATCCAGAGGAAGTAGAAGAAGATGATGATGTTGATGATGATGATGATGATGATAATGATAATGATGATGATGCTGCGGAGGAAGATGAAATGTATTTTGCTTACGAACGAGGGAAGTCAGGAGGAAGTCAGGATGGAATTTTGTGCAAAGGGCAATGTGATTTACCAGAGGGCAGTAAAAACCCTCATCAGGGATCAAATTACAGTAAAGGAATGATTAGAGGAGAAGAGGATTTAAGTAAAGATTATGGACGGGATAAAAGCATCCCAGAGAAGTGTAAGGGTGATGCCCAGAGATCATTAAATGGTCACAGAGAAGGCAGTAAAAAGAGCAATGCTGAAATTAAAGCTGATAATTCAGGAAAGAGTGAAGTGGGCATGGCAGATAAAAACCCAATGCAAGGTTCTATATTCAGAGGGCAGCCGATTTGTAAGGAGGACAGAGGCAGTAGAAACTGCAGACTTAATGGTATGACCAAACCTGAAGATCCTGAGAATAGAGTAGATTTTACAAAGAGACATTCATACAGAGATCATGGAAGAGAAAAAAGAGAAGATAGGTGTTTACATGTGGGGAGTCACAGTCCTGAAGGCAGTATAGGCAGGGGACAGGGGTGTCCTCATAGCTATAGAGCAAAGACAGAGAGGGATAGGGAACAATCAGTGGACACAGGCGAGGGTGTGGATCAGATTGTAAATGAAGTAAGAACAAAAAAGAAAGTAGGACCTCAGAGCACTGGGACAGAAAGGGGTATATCTGAGAAGTCATGTGATGATAGAAGTTTTCCAGAAAGTTCACAAGTATCAGTGCTTAGACCACACAGGGATGAAAGCAGATGCAGTGCCCCCAAAAAACCCAAACAGCCTCTCAACCCTGGCCAGAAAGACCTGGCCAGACCTCCTCAAAAAGACTGCCTGAAATCCAATCAAGCCCAGGTAACAGTTCAACTCAGTTAATAACACTTGCATACATGGTTGCACAGGGTATTCAAATATATCTGGAGTGTAGAGCACCTTATTTAATTTAAGTTTATGTTCAGAAGACTGCTAGAGATATAAAAGGCATAATTTAAAGTTTTACACAATCCTTAGGTAACTCAGAGCAGCCCACAGCACTGCACAGTAAATCCACAGTCTGAAACTGACACAGCTGCTAGCAACCATAACCTCCCTCAGGTAAGAAACTAACAACACATAGGGGCTTCCTTTATACCTGTTTCAGAAATGTCTCCACGCCGAAAAATTAGGAAGCTGTGTGAAACTGCAGCCTAACAGATTTGCTTTGCTTTACAGCAAGGAAAGAGTAATCACTCTTTCCCAAGCTTTGTGGATGGTAAGCATCTTTCACTCTTCTATGAAAGCTGAAGTGCTATATGTCCAAAACACATTAAATAACTAAGACACGTATTGTGATTACATAAATTAAATAATAGATAGAATAAAGTCCCCTCCGAAACTAATGGAACGGCAAGGCCAATTTATTTGTTTGTACTACACACCAAAGACATTTGGGTTCGAGATCAAAACATGGATATGAGACGAGCGTTTAGGATTTCAGATTTTATTGTCATAGAAACCTTTGTACATCTAGATGTGTTGAACAACAGAAAACATAGAACCTTTTGTATAAGACCACCTAATGTTTAGGTGAGCAAAAGTATCAGAACAGATAAGTCTCCAAGTAAATTAAAATAAATAACACTTAATATTTGGTTGCATGTCCCTTGCTTGCAATAACTGCATCAAGCCTGTGACTCACTGACATCACCAAATTGTTGGTGTCTTTTTTTGTGATGCTTTCCCAGGCTTTTACTGCAGCCTCTTTCACTTGTTTGTTTCAGGGGGTTTCTCCCTTCAGTCTCCTCTTCATTAGGTGAAATCCATGATCAACTGGGTTAAGGTCTGGTGATTTACTTGGCCTTTACTAAGGCCTTCCACTTTCCCCCCTGTCCTTTGTTGAGTTGGCAGTGTGTTTTACATCATTGTCTTGCTTCATAATAAAGTTCCAATCTGACTTTCTGATTCTTACTGCTGATGAGTGGTTTGCATCTTGTGGTATGGCCTCTATATTTTTGCTCTCAAAGTCTACTTCGAACTGTGGGTTGTGATACGTTTACCCCTGCCGTGTGGAGGTTGTTGATGTCACTGGCTGTTGTTTTTGGGTTTTTCTTCACAGCTCTCAGTGTTTCTGTCATCAGCTGTTGTTGTGTTTAATTGTTGTTGTTTTAGTCTGTTGCTCAGTACACCAGTGGTTTCTTTATTTTTTAGGACATTCTAAATCGTTGTATTGGCCATGCCTATTGTTTGTACAGTGCTCTGAATGATTTTCCATTTTTTCATAGCTTCAAAATGGCTTGTTTTTCTCCCATAGAGAGCGCTTTGATCTTCATGTTTACTTATCCTTCACAGGTGAAACTGAGGGCTAAAACCAAGAGTAGATATTCAGAGTTGTTTATAGTTGGAACAATCAATCTAACAGGACACACCTGTGTAACAAGAAACACCTGTCAGTCACATATTCCATTCTTTGCCCGCCTACAGGTTGGGTGGTCTGGTACAAAATGTTTTATGTTTTATGTTGTTTAACACATCTACATATAAATACCAAAAAATACAAACTGAAATTCTAAACTCTCTTCTCATATTCCTCTTTTGTTCTCAAACCCAAGTGTCTTCATTCTACAGAAAAAAGATGAATTGGCCTTGCTGTTCGAATAGTTTTAGAGGGGGTTGTAGAGTTGCTTAACTGATCTCCAAGGGAAATTTGGGTCAATATCTAATTTTTAATTACAAAGAATTTCAAGGAAATTTTTTTTTTGTAAGTTTGGAATTAGCTTTTAGTCCATTCATATATTTTTTTCTTATGGCAAAAACTATTACTGAGGAATTTATGCTTCTTATGCAGTCCCAGGCCCATGTGAACCAGAGGACCTCATTGACGGGATCATCTTTGCTGCCAACTACCTCGGGTCCACTCAACTTCTCTCAGACAGAAACCCATCCAAGAGTGTGCGCATGATGCAAGCTCAGGAAGCTGTGGACAGAGTAAAGGTAGAGACATAATACATTTTAATAAAGCTATCGAATCTTTAGATCCATATCTGGTGACTTTTTTCAGTTAATCTTGAAAATATACATTACATATCACAATCCACTCTCGGCTGTTAGGTTGGATATTGTCAAAAATGATGATTATGAAAAATATATACTCTGGCCACAAGATGTAGCCATAACTCTTCTGCTGTGTGTTTTAGTGTGTGGAAAGCGAGAGCCAGGGCCCAGTTGAGGTTGACCTCTTCATTTCAACAAAGGATATAAAAGTGCTCAATGCTGACACACAGGTTGGCAAGGTTCTAATTTACAATATTATTAAGAATAATTGTTTCCATTTTCATTAAGGAAATAACAGACAACCAGACTCTAAACCCAGTGAAGATATGAATTTCACTGCTAAACTCTTCAGTATATGTGTGGCAGAATGGGGAAACCTTTCACATGTTGATATTTGGACATTTTCAACTATAGATAGCTGTGACTGTAAGAAACTGTAGTAACCTGAATTGTGTTTCTCTTTTTGCATGGATCTCAATCACAAGTAAAGTTCTAGCATTTTAAAGGCTGGTTATCCAAAAAAATCAAAAGCGGGAACATTTCATTTAAAAATCCTATGCTGACTGCAGAGACAGGGGCATCATCGACATTTTGCCAGCTTGTATCTGATCAGATTAAGATCAGATTACAAACAGATTAAGCTTATGTTGATTTTTCAATGGCATTTAACTATCCAAAAATGGTATCAAAGTGTGACATTCATTACATGAAGAACGCGCATTTAGCTTGCAAGGTTTTAGATATCTTTCGAAAGACTGTTTTTGCAGACACACTTGTTAAATTGGCTCCTTACCTAAGATGGAATTTAAAGGAAGATAGCCTAGGCAGGATTTAAAAGTAGTTTTGGATGTTTGCCAAAATTCAGCCACATCGACACCTGATAGACTTTACTTCGACCACCATACACATACAACCAAGGAAGTGAAGCAATACATAAAATGAATTCCTATATTCTTTAGCAGATTTTTTTGTGTGTGTGTTTTTTAAAGCATGTTGGCTGATATTGTATCTCCTCTGATTCAGGAGACAATGATAGACAATGCTCTTCGGACCATCTCCTACATTGCAGACATTGGGAGCGTGGTAGTCTTGATGGCTCGCAGACGAGTGTCTCAGTCTGCTGCACTCGACTGTAATGAAACCAGTCTGAACTCTGCAGAGAGCAGGAAGCAGTACCGAATGATCTGTTACGTCTTTGAGTCTGAGGATGTAAGTCAAGACTGTACCCTGATTGCAATTGATAGTCATATTGCTTGTATAAGAGATTAGGTACAAATAGTTAAAAAAAAAATTCCTTGGATAGATGCTTAATTATAATTTATGTTTATCTAGGTTTACTGCCTAAACACCAGCAGTAATCATTATAGTATATTTTATAAGGAAAAATGAATGGCCTCATGCTATCTGGTCATAAATCAGGTTAAAAACGTAAATTCTAGACCTTGTTTTATCACTTTATGTAATACTAATCCATATAATTTCCATGTGCCTGTGGACTATCTCAGTGAAGCGGGGGCAATGCCCTGAAAACTGTACGATTTATGTAATTACTCATGACTTCACTTTCATACCCTGATTTGACTTGATTTGAGCAGGCCATCTCACTCAAGTATTCTCCTTTCTTCTGAGCCTTTACTATCCCCTCTCAATCTTCAGGCCCAGCTCATTGCACAGTCCATTGGTCAGGCGTTTAGCATGGCCTACCAAGAATTTCTGAGAGCAAACGGGATCAACCCTAAGGACCTCAGCCAGAAAGACTACAGTGATATCCTTAATTCACAAGAGATGTACAACGATGATCTCATCCACTTTTCAAACTCTGAGAACTGTAAAGAGGTATGGGGAGTCTTGGAGTATCAAAGCAACTCAGACAGCATTCTGTACTAAATAACAGTTAGTGTGGAGTATTTTGTTCCCTACTCTCCCTGTTGGCCCTGACCTGTCCTTTTTCTTTTGGTAGCTGCACCTGGAGAAGCAGAAAGGGGAGATTCTTGGGGTTGTGATAGTAGAATCTGGCTGGGGGTCTATCCTGCCCACAGTTATCCTGGCGTGCATGTTGAACAGTGGGCCAGCTGCCCGTTCAGGGAAGCTCAACGTGGGTGATCAGATCATGGCTGTCAATGACACAAGTCTGGTGGGCTTGCCCTTAGCCACCTGCCAGGGCATCATCAAGGTTTTTATGCATTTTTATAAATTCATGTTGTTCTCAGTTGTGCTCCTTGAATTTGTATTTCGCTCCTCGAGGAACTTGGTACAATACGTACTTACCCTGTTACAAGTTCAATAAATCGTGTTTGCATTTTAAATTTCTTTATTCGCTGTATCAAGTCAACACCAATTTGCATATTGATCTCACTTGCTCTTAATACATAAAATTTTGTGTACTTGAATGGAAAAAAACCTGAACTCATGAATTCATAAAGTGAAGGGTTACAGAAAATTACAAGTTAAGTTGAGATCAGTTGACTGCAAAAGCCATAACGTAGCATAATTTTCATGCTCATCAATGCACTGTGGATGGGGTCATTCAGGAAGAGAACACTCCCATCAGGATAGAAATGATACACCACTGGATAAAGATGATCAGTCAGAATAAGTTGTACTGATTTGCAGTGACCCTTAACTCTAAGGGACATAAACCATACCAGTAAAATGCCCTCCATAGCATAACTGTGCCACTATTTTTCCCTTTAATTTGTCTCAATTTATCGTTCTATTTAGCTACTTCCACTTCCACAACTGAGCAGTATTTTGATACAGTATTTTGATTCACTTGAGCATATTATTTCTGTACTTAATATAATATTTTTGTACGTTCCAATGTTTATGACAGTGCTTACAGTTCTGATAATGTGTGTGTGTGTGTGTGTGTGTGGTTTATATATTTATTCCAGGGCTTAAAGAATCAGTTACAGGTAAAGCTGAGTGTAGTAAGCTGTCCTCCTGTGACCATGGTGCTAATAAAGAGACCAGATCTGCAGTACCCTTTAGGCTTCAGTGTACAGAATGGCATAGTGAGTCCACTTTAATTGGGGGATATAAGAGTTTGAGAAGAGCATGGTGCGTTGCATGCACATCTATGTTGACTAAGATTAGCAGAGGTACATTCTGTTATATTTACTGGTATGAATGAACTGTCTTTCCAGATCTGTAGCCTGATGCGAGGTGGAATAGCAGAACGTGGAGGAGTGCGTGTGGGTCATAGAATAATTGAGATTAATGGACAGAGTGTAGTTGCCATGGCACATGAGAAAATTGTCCATGCCCTATCGGTGTCTGTCGGAGAGGTCAGTTTGTTCTTTATGATTTAAATTGAAGCTGTATTTTTTTTTATTATGTTGCATTACTTGAGACTCAGAATGCTTTATCTTTTATTGACAGATTCATATGAAAACTATGCCAGCCGTGATGTTCAGACTGCTAACTGGACAGGAAACCCCAATGTACATCTAATGGCAATGCTTGTGCTCCGGAAGCTCTGTGATGCTCTGCCCTGCCTATGTAACTCAAAATTTCCCATACACTTACAAAAAATCTGGAATAAGGATTTCTTTGGCTTGTTCCCGTGGAGGAACTTCTAAAGATTTTACGTAGAGCCCTACAACAGAGCGGTCCCATACCCTTCCAAGTAGAAAACAAAAAGAAATCTCACAGTAACCTTTTTTTCCCCTTACAAGTATAGTTTTAATCCCTTCTGTGAACACAGCGTCCTTGTTGTGCATTCTTGTTGTAATATACTGGTTTACTAATTCTACATCAGTACATACAATAATGAAACTGACATCAGGCGAAATCCTTATTTGATCATGCTCCTCAGCGCAATTATACTGTGTATGCTTTGTCATAAAAAGAGAAGTAAGAGCAAGCTATTTTTGATTCTCATGTTGGTGATAAGGTCTTTGTTGGAGTGTTTGAGAAGGTGTTTAAACCTAACACTGACATAAAGTACAAGACTCTCAGATTAAATTTGGTTTCCAGGCCTCAACGGGTCCAAGGTAGTTGAATGAATCTTCTGAATGATAGTCTCCTCCTCTTGTTTTTAACTTGGGGAAATACAGTGCATGATTTTGTTCCATGCAGGTGAGCTGTAGCTTATAGAATGTCAACTCACCTCTGTTAGAACTAGTACAAATACAGCTCCGGTCATATCAAATCTACCCTGACAGTTGTAGTTCCCCTGCTTGCTCTGCCTTGCATGATTTTTATATGTATTAATATAAATACATATAAATATGTATTAATATTGGGATTTATTTTTATTGCTGTACATAGTAGACTTGTTTATCAGCTGACTTGTACTTACTAGATATCTATGCAGATTCATCAGCTAAACTGGGAATAATGCTATTCTTGCTCATATTTATCCATTAATGTTTCATTCATTTCATATGACTTCAGTCATTTGGGGAGGATTGCCTGACTTCCAAAAATATAAATATTTCACATTCTGATTAGAATATATTGTAACACCCATGATATAACACACTGGGCTGATTTGAATTGCAATATAGTATACTGTATTTGAATCTGTGCCTTTGACCCTCCACCCCAAATAAGCCCAAATTACCTGTACCGGTAGTTTTTGGCTACCATTATGCTGGCTGGTTAATTTTTTCATGCAAAAAATAGAGAGAGAGAAAAGAAAGAAAGAAGAATTTAACTACTGCTACATGCCGTGTTTAATTGGCCTTGGAAGGGCCTGTAAAATTTAGTTAAAGCATTTTGTCTCCATTGGGAGGCCATTAGATAGAAAGTGGGGAAATGTGCAGGCTGTTTCACTTGAACAGAATAAATGGTAAAACACCTTAATTTGTTTTCATATCTAACAACACAAGGATGGTAGTTTTCTATATATAAATGAATTCATTCACCAATAATGCAATAAGCAGTATAAAAAAAATATCCCTATATCAATGTGGATGCGAGAGTTTTAATATGGAGGACACAAGCAACTATTTGAAAACAGACATCACCCTGTGACACTAATACCAAACAAATAAAGATGTTGACTGGTAACAGTGATGCACATTGCAGAGTGAATTAAATCACCACTTGTGTAAAAAAAAGACCTACATATATATATATATATTACTCCATGAACTACATCTAAAGAATACAGTGCATATATAAGAGTTTTACTTCCTGGAGTTGCCTATGCCAGCAACCTATGCCAGACTGTACTAGAAAACCTACAAATAGGTATGTGTGGGAACTGGCATTATCATCCAACATAAGAGTACATTGGTTTTATGCATTATAAATTTGATTGCTCTGTAAACAATGTTTTTCATATATATTTATTTTTCTCAACTCAGACATATGTATATACATATTTACACATATACGTACGTGAGGGTACAACACAAAAAAAGTTAACATTTGTATTTACAGCAGCCCACAGCACAAAAAAAGCTTAATTCTGTAGGATTTTCAAGTATAGGAAATGATGGCGTTGTTGGCTTCAGTTGTTTTCTCAAAGCTTCTGTGGAGACATGTAAAGTACATCATTTTATTAATTACTGTTAAGATGTTGAGTTTTATTAATGTCAAGAATCATCTGAAGGTTTATATAAGTTGCAATGCTTGTTCGATAAGTCTATGGAGACTTACAGTTAAAGTGGAGATCTGCTGTTGTTCTTGGTTCGTTGTTTTTACAGTCACACCTTCTAAACTTACTCCTTCTAGGAAGCTGGTGTTGATGTAGCCCTCTGATATTGAGTGCATGTCATTATCATCATCCTCATCCACCCCGACACTGAAAGCTTCCCTCATCTTCTCTGGGATCAGGCAGTCGAGCAGAATAACTACGATACCAATCACTGCAGATAATAAACCTGTAAACCAGAATAGTGTGTTATTCACACGAGATCTGCTTTTCTCAATTGTGATTTGCAATATCTTTTGTGTCATTAATGTTTCATGTACAGTCTACAACACTTGATATACCAGAGAGACATGTTAAAGTGTTAAATCACTGCATGACGTAGTATACGTACCAGTAGCTATAGCTAACCAGAAGGAATGGCTATATTCAGGTTCAAAGGATTCTGTGCCTATAGAGAAGCTGCACTGTGGGATGTTGTATATTGTGGAAAAGGAGGCCAAGGAGAAGAAGATAAAAGCCGCCGTAGCAAGCATCATGAAGCCGGCATACAGGATGACGGGCATTGAGAAGAGGATGTTGGCCACCATCCAGCAGCAAAAAGCCGTCCTGTGGGAAAGAGAGAGAGAGACACCAATCTTTACTGTACCTGTTTGCATTTCTTGAATAGGCCTTGTCTCTTCACTCTGAAGACGGTGTCAGTGATCACTGAGACTTACCACAAGGTGGCCGAGGCGTATCTGCCTGAATACTGGTACTGATAGATGAGACTGCAGGGGCTGTCGAGAGTGAACTTCTCAGCAATGTACAGGATGGGGTTAGGAAGACCTTTTTCCAGGGCATTGGAATAATCATCCTCTGTGACACCAGTCCATGTGAACATTTCATTGTAGTCTATGGTCTCGTTGAACTGTACAACAGGATCTCCTACAGGGACAGAAATAAACATCAAATATATATGCAGCCTCTTCTGACCTGACCTAACTTCAATCATTTGCTTAAGCTTGTACAAAACATGTCCATGATTCTTCTTTACTACACATCTAATTTCATTTATCACAATATATTTACGAAAAAAGCAAAAGCTGTAGTTTCTGGTTGACTGACCTCTGAGTGTGATGTTAATTCCATACAGGCCTACATGTAGACCCACCTCAGCATTCACCACAACATTACTGAAGGACTTGTATGTCGTGTTGGCTTTCAACCTTCCTTCAGCCCAGTCACAGGTGAAGTTTAGAGCTGTTATATAAATTTATGATGTCAACGGCATATCATGTCCAGCTTAATGCATAATGAATGTGTTTAACATTGGGATGTAGTCACTAGTTTCCAGGTTATATCATATGACAGTAAAGTTTATCATAGGACTTGATCAAGTCAGTTTCCTTAGTGCTAAGGTGAACAAGATAATAATTAAATAGTTGTTAAGGGTGTGTTTTTAACAGTTAGGTAAAGTACTCACCAACTATAACCACTCCTATGAATAAACTAATGATGATCCTGAATGTCCAAAGTATCCGCTGAAGAAAAAAATAAATAAAAGAGTTGTAATGTTGACATGCAATTTTATATATATATATATATATGTATATGTGTGTATATATATATATATATATATATATATATATATATATATATATATATATATATATATATATATATATATATATATATATATACAATTTTTTCAATCATTTATTATTGACAAGAAAAAAAAACTGTGGTCTCCTAAAAGCACAAGTAGCCTCTCAGTCAGTGAGGTGTTCTTTGTTCATGGGCTCTTGTATTTGAGTGCCCTTACCGATCGGCCACGTATCCCAGGCACAATGAGGAGCAAGGTGACAAGCAGCGTCAGGAAAACCAGGATGACAGCGAGCAGGCTGCCGCTGAATATGAACGAGGTTCTTTGTAGCGGGTAGAATGGGTAAATGTCATCGTAGAAAGTCATCTTCCCTCCAAATCCGTGCGCTAAAGCTGAAAGCACACCGCGGCTCAGTGAGGACAGGAGCTCAGTTACCGGCAGATACTCAGATAAGAGCCTGCTTTAACTGGAGCGCATCTCTGATCTAATACTACCTTCATTACACACATATCTTCTCAAGCTTCTTGTACAGCCTATTTGTGTGGGTTTATTTATTTAATTTTATTACTATTATATAGCATATTATTCACACAAAAAATGTGCAAAATCAGTCGCATTATTATGCGAATTAATGATGTAGGCCTAATTCTAGGACTTGATCCGGTTTTTCTTCGACTCTGCGGTCATCTGATGCCCATTCAAAATAAAAACCCAAGAGAAAAGTTTGATTTTATGTAATCGTTGTGGCTTACCTGTAAGCACAAGAAACAACACAAAGTGTGCACAAAACGTGCAGGATAGTCGCAGTCCAGAGGGAATTGTCTTTCCACGGCGTTGAGCATCTTTTATATCCTCACACCTCCTGGGGTTCGCTTTAATTTGCATAGATGCTATGTTGAGGAATGGAGGTGTCAACCAGCAACGACCATCCCTTCTCTGATAAGCGTGGCACTGGGTTTCAGCGGCACATACTCTCTAGCCGTCTGCACACACTCCCTGCGCGTTGGGTTGTTTTGTTTTTTTGGGTTGCGCTCAGATAACACTGCTCAGGCGCTGCCAGTGCCCAGTGCTTCACTCCTGCCTACAGTGTGCAGTGTGCTCACAGAAACCCATCTGCTTCCCGCTTTTCTTTCGCCCTATTCATGTTTTTCACGTTGACGTTTCGTGTGTCCTGCGTCTGAGTGACTTCTGGCTCTGACTCCTCCACTCCAGGGTTCTCCAGGCGTCTTGGCTCGTGAAGAGCTCCACTTTCTCCAGAATGGATTTGCACAGGAGCGCATGCTGGACGCTGGTCTCTCTGTCTCTGACACTCTGTGCAGCAGGTAAGCAAAACGATTGGGCTTCTAATATGATTACAAAACTGTTCTAAATGTTCTTGTCTATTGACTATATATTTTAGCACAGTAATACAGTGCTAATTTTCCAATCATGGTGTGCCAAGAGAGAGGTGATCCAACAGGTGGACAGGGAAGGAAAAGCTCCAGGAATATAAAGACACAACAGCATGTAACAGCATGTAAAGCTCTTCATGTAATAAAGTAATGTTGAATGCTGTCATATAGACCTAAGGCTAATTGCACAGGTATTATGAGGGATCTCAACCATAACATTTTAGTGACGCTGTGTGAGAACTGGAGGAGTCAGCTGCACGTTTTAATATATGTGGTAATATAACATCAGAGCAAATATTTGGGTCTTACAACATAACAAGGACATAACAACACTTTTTTTGTAGCTTTTGCGACCTTCTTTTAAGAAATGGCAACATGATATGGCATGATTACTAGTCACCAATTGGTCATTATTGAAATGTATCAATTATTTGTTTGGAAGGGAGCTTGCACATAAAGAAGGATCATGATATACAATCTACGGCCAATTGTTTTTGGACATCTGACCATTACACCCATAAGTGAACATCCTATTCCAGATTTAGTCCCCCTTTGCTAGCATAGTAATCTCCAGTTATATGGGAAAGTGTTGGAACGTGGAAGTGGGGATTTTCCCCTTCAGGCACAAGAGCATTAATGTAGACATACAGTGACATTGGAAAAAAAGGCCTGGGGCACACTGAGCATTCCAGGTCATCCCTTGGTCAGAGCTCTGTGCAGTCCACTCTAGTTTTTCCACTCCAATCTTGGCAAACCATGTCTTCATGGAGCACACTTTGTGCACAGGGGCATTGTCATGCTGGAACATGTTGATGCTTTCAACTTTGCGTCAACAGTTTGGGGAAGGAACACATGTAGATGTGATGGTCATGTGTCCACAAACATTTGGACACTACTGTATATAGGCCTGTATAAGTTGGTACCTGTAATAGGCCAATGTAAAAAAAATTGCTTTCTACTTTCAGTGTTTGCACTTTTACCTCCAAATCAGAGGGCAAATGGGACCAGTAGTGGCACTATGTGTTTCTGATACTGTATGTAGGTTCATTGTTTAATTAGGGAGGTCCACACACTATGTTATTCACACCACAATTGTAGATGTCTTTTTTGTCACTCAGAATCCGGCATCACTTGGGAAGTTCAGAGATATGATGGCTGGTATAATAACTTGGCCTATCATCGTCGGGGGACAGCAGGTAACAGCCTGATATATACCTATCAGTAGAGTAAACTATGCTGCAATATTAGATACATCAATTTCTCATTGGTCCTTGGATAGTTAAGGGTTCAAGCTTCAAAACTGTACCATACATGCGTATGAATTAAATTACCTGGTTAAAATGGTTAAAGACCCAATTTTTGTATTACAAATATATGAAAGGTACTGGTGCCTGGCAACAAATTATATTCATGTATTATTTAGTATTATAAATATTACCAAAGAAGTTGTAAAAAAAAAGAAAAAAAAAAAAAAACAAGTTGTAAAACAAAATGGGATGTAGCCATAGTCTGCATCTAAGGAACCTAATCCCAGCACTCTGAATGTTTTTTGAACAGGTGCACCTCTCATGCGCCTCCTGTCCGCTCACTACTCAGATGGAGTTTTTCAAATCAAAGGACTGCATCTACCCAACGCACGTCGCATCAGTAACACAGTGTCACGTGGCCCCTCTGGCCAACTGTCAATCCAGAACCGAACGGTTCTCTCATTGTTTTTTGGTGAGTGACACCTTATATATATATATATATATATATATATATATATATATATATATATATATATATATATGTGTGTGTGTGTGTGTGTGTGTGTGTGTGTGTGTGTGTGTATATATGTCAGAATGTTTATGCTAGCAGTCCTTCTGGATTTTTAGACTGAAGCATTATACACTCTTTCATTTTGATAAGACAACTATATATTTACTGGTGGCCAATAGGTTTTCATGTAGTGTATGAGATTGTGGAATCCCGAAGACCTGGTTGCCCTTCTGAGTTCATGAACGTCCCAGTCCCAAAGGATGACCCTGTCTTTGGGCGTGACTCCACAGAAGAAGTCCTGCTCCAGTTCCAGCGTGTACAATGGGACCATAGTAGTGGACAGAGTCCAAACAACCCCAGAAAACAGGTAACACTTCCTGTACAGATGAGTGTAGTGAATTTAAATTAAAGACAAGAACTACACCCATAAAGACTTGGCAGAACAGATGTATGGTATGTACTCTATGAGTACCAACATTTAAAGCCATTGCTCCATTCTTACATAATAAATGAAGTAACATAACAAAATATATTTTTATGACTGGCATTCATAGAAACTTTCCTGTGGTAGAAATTAAATGAGCAGTTTGCGTTTAGAGCCTAATAGGCATTTCATACATTTTAGTCATTTTACTTTTATTAAATTTTTTTAGTTAACCAATTGAACTCCTAAACTTACATTGCTCACTTTTGTAACTGCAGACCTTTTCTTTCAGTTTCTCTGTACTTACTGGATAATATGCTTTAAGTAAATAACTGAATAAAAACTGATGGATCATTTCCTTACAGCTGAACCATGTGACAGCTTGGATTGATGGTAGCTCAATCTATGGTTCCTCCAGCTCTTGGTGTGATGCCCTGAGGAGTTTCCATGGAGGGCTTCTGTCCTCAGGCTCTTCTTCTGACATGCCAAAGCAGACTGCCAGTAGCAATTTCATGTGGAGTGCTCCAAACCCCTGCACCGGACAGACCGGCCCAGAGGGGCTCTATGGTAAAAATCATTAGAGATTTTATGTTCCTCAAAAAGAATCAGTTGAAAAAAAGTGCTGTTGCTTATACTGAAATTAAGGTTTTAATTTAACAATATTTGTGGGTAGTTTCACTCACCTGTATTTAGGATGATGGTGCTTTAACGTGTAAAGTGACACCTGTACTGAGGTGTAAGTTTTCTATGCTTCTTCAGACTACTAAACAGTGTAATGTTTTCTGAAAAGTTTAGAATGACCTCATTCATTCCACAAAACAAACTCAATCTTCATTGTTGTCTTTTTCATGTTGTCCACCTGGTCCTACATTTTCGCTAAACCTCATTAAATCCTATGGTGACTGTTTTGTTGTTGTTTGTGTTATTGCCTTTTTATGGTGTTGTTCTTTATTTATGCCACATAATCTGTGGTAATGTATGTCTCAATGAACGTAAGTCTGTGAGCAATGTCTAGATAGAAAAATGTTATCCAAGGGAGCTTGTCTGCTTTAAGAAACACATTT
The DNA here is from genome assembly GCA_012411365.1 of Ameiurus melas. Lineage (NCBI taxonomy): Eukaryota > Metazoa > Chordata > Actinopteri > Siluriformes > Ictaluridae > Ameiurus > Ameiurus melas. The sequence continues at coordinate 16,471,719 of CM022764.1, read as the reverse complement.
AGCCAATTGTAAGATGTGCTATTGTCGGGATTTCTTTCAGCTGGCAGAGTACAATATGCAGGTTACGTAAATAGAAGACATCTTTGATGTCAAAAACAGACACAAACACAAAATAAACAGTACAGGTTTGAGGTTTCTTAATCTTTCATTGCGTTTACTGATCATTATGTCTCCACAGAATTTGGGAATGCCTGGGCCAATGAGAATATCTTCATGGTAGCTGAGGCGATTATTTGGTTTCGTTACCATAATTATCTTGCTACTCAACTACACAAGGAACACCCATCATGGTCAGATGAGGAGCTTTTTCAAAATGCCAGGAAGATGGTTATTGCCACATTTCAGGTAAAGAGAAAAGTCATCTATTATTTAGAAACCACAAGGTGTAGATAGAAGTACTAATTTGGTAGTGTGTCCACTTGTATGGTTGCCTCACGCACTTTCTGCAACAGGGCTTAAGACACTTTTGTTTGAACTACAGGCTACTCCAGGTGCAAAATAAATAGTTGCCTAAGTCATGAGTCAGTACATGATGCAGAAAGGTGAAGAAAACTATTAAGCAAGAGTCACAGCTGATACTGATTATTATTTAATATGCTTGCATGGTTTATCTTGCCATAAGAAGTGTCATATTCTTTTCTTCTTTCACCAGAACATTGCATTCTATGAATGGCTGCCTGCATATCTTGGAGTCTCAGTGCCTTCATACCCAGGTGAGAGGTCACAGGGAAGGTGTGTGTGTGTGTACGTGTGTGTATGTAAGTTGTGGTGAGCTGACATGCTCTACTTACCTGTGGTTTAGTGAGTTACCACTTGAGGATCTGTTTAATGGGCACAGTGGGCTCTAGCTACGTCAGTGAAGGCAGGGTTATTATTTCTGCTGTGGAAGCTATTTTTGTTGGATTATCCTTCCTACAGAAACAGAGCATGAATAGTCTTAAACGTTGTATCAAACATTTCAACTGAGTTTTAATTAGAATTCAGATGTGTTTCATGGAACTGCTTTTTTTCCCTGTCCAAAATCAGATGTTGTGCTTGACATGAAATATAGGCTAGTGTATGCAGTGACAATTTTATTCTGAAAATCAGGTAACACTGGCCATAATTTTTCTTGAATGGTTTGATGTTTTTTTTTTCTTTTTTCCTAAAACACTTCCAGGCTATCAGAAATCTGTTGATCCAGGAATTTCTCCCGAGTTTCAGATTGTAACAACATGCTTTGATTTAACTCTGCTACCCTCTGGCGTCTATATGAGGTAAATACATGCAAATACACATTAAACAAGACTTAATTATTTCTAAATAAGCTTCTGTTCGATAATGTGCATTCTTTCAGTTATATTGATGATTGATTGATTTAAAAATGAACAGTGTTCACCATTTTTTCTTTTTGTTTGTTTTTTTGTTTGCTTGTTTGTTTTAATAGAAACAGAACTTGTCACTACAGAAAAGTTGTGAACTTGGATGGGAGTACTTCTCCAGCACTCCGCTTATGCAACAGTTTTTGGAACAGAGATGTGAGTCAAGAATTTAAAAAAATGTGTTAAAAATTCAAAAGATTCTAGATAAAGCTTAAACCTGTTCAAATTTAATGATGAAGCAGCTTTTTAAAATGTGGTTCCTTGCTGCAGAACCCAAATTTAAACTCTGGTCAAGATGTGGACGATCTGATGATGGGTATGGCTTCGCAGACAGCTGAGAGAGAGGACAACATAATTGTTGAGGATGTGCACGGTTGCTGTTTATTTTTGTTGCTCTATTCTCCTATAGCTCTTCTTTTCAAAATGCTGAGCAAGTGATGAACTCATATCCTCTCTTTTACTTTTCCTGTATAGACTACATGTATGGATCTTTGCAGCTCTCACGCACCGATGCCTTGACCATAGCCATTCAGAGAGGCCGAGATTTTGGCCTGGCCAGCTATAACCAAGTCAGAGAGGCCCTCAACTTTCCACCTGTCAAGACCTGGGGAGAGATTAATCCCAACCTGAACAAGAGTAATCCAGAGGTATATACAGTAGACTATGCAGGGATATCGGTTGTAATACATTCATTCATAAAATGTAATATTTAGTCAAGACATCTGTATTGCTTTCCCCTAATGGTCAATTTTCAATATCTGGTTTTGTTTTAGTTATTCTTGGAGCTGTCCAAGCTATATGGAAACGATATCAACAGGTTGGAGCTGTCTGTGGGAGTTCTGCTGGAGATAAACAATGGACCAGGTCCAGTAATTTCCTCCATTGTTCTGGACCAGTTTGAACGCATCAGAAATGCAGACCGATTCTGGTTTGAAAACCAACAAAATGGGTAGGATATTAATTACATGAGAAACATGTCATATTTCCTCACTATTTTCTGTTCATTATTTCAGAACTTTAAAGATTTGGAAATTCGTCCCCTCTGGTAGAAAAATGCTATTGCAAGCCTCTCTCAGAAGAACATTTGGTAAAAAAGATCATGATGTATCATTCTACATCACACTGATTGACCTCGTGGCTATGTGTGCAAAGTAATACACAATCAGAGAGAATTCAAGCCTGTGTCCCAAAAAACTAGTAATGATACCAATGGTGTACTGACTAGTGTGTACTTTGGTACTGGGACTGGTAGTTTGGTACCGGGACCCAAGCATGTGGACCCAAGTGAAAGAGCAAATACTGTTTTGACTATACTGTAAGCTAAATAGTGTTAATATGCTAGCTAAAACTCAGAGTAATAAATGCACACAACAAGGTGAGTAAACACCTCGACTGACTCACTCTAGCCTGATACAAAACGATTTTGAAATACAGTTGCAATCAAAATTATTCAACCCCCATTGCAAATCAGGTTTATTGTCAAAATAAAGTCTTTCAGCTGTTGGCAATGAACAAATCAAATAAAGATTCAAAATGCAATTTATAATAATGGGTTGAATGATTTTGATTGCAAGTGTACATACAAACAACCACTGTTAATCCATTGCTGACTATAATGAGCTTAACAAACTCTCAACTGTCTAACAGTACAAATTCAATCTCAAAGTGATAACATTTGACATATTTTAGCTGATGCAAGATGCATGTGTACAAACTCCATCTCAAGACCTCTGACTCAATGCTGATTTTTTTTTTTAATGCTATGACGTGTAGCTTTGATATAGAATTGTTTTTTATTGATTGATTGGTGGTTTGTATGATCATTTCCTCTTTTTTTGGCTAAAATTTGAATTTCTGTTCTCTCTTCATAGCTTGTTTATGGAGGAGGAGATCCAAGCTATACGAAGCACCACATATCATGATGTACTTCTCAGGACCACTAGTGCAGAGAGTGGAGACATACAAGAGAATATGTTTTTCAGGCAAAATGGTACAATTCGTTCAAAACTTACACATCATCTATTATTACTTTTGCCATATGTTCTAAGATATTTCAACCAATGATTCTCTGTCACTTACAGATGATCCCTGCCCTCAGCCTCAAACAATCACAGCCTCCATGCTTTACCCTTGCACTAATACTACTTCTATGAGCTACTTCGACAGTGGCAGCAAAGCAGGCTTTGGCATTTTTGTCATTGCCCTTTTCTTCTTCCCTGTAGGTCAGTAGGACTGCAGATGTGTATATTAATTTAGATACAAGACTGAGATCTTTAACTTACATCAAAGGTTCAAAAATTAGACTTATTTCTTCTGTCTTTCAAACTTAAACAGTGAGTTTCCTCGTGGCTTACATAGTGGCCTACATCCGGGCAACCAAGTACAAAAGGTTTCTGAAAAGGACCCAAGGCCCCACCAAAGACAAAACTACCCCTCATGGAATCAGAGGTAGTTTCTGCAGTAGATATTGTTACTGGTTGATCCTGTGTTATCAGAGAAGTGTTACATAATGTGCTCTCTATTTGTATAGCGTGTGAGTGGCAAGGATATTCAGATTCTCCTCAGTATGTCAGCCTGGAGATTGATGAAAAGAAACGGCTTCAGATTTATGGTGAAAATGGATCCCCTGTGCGCACTCATAACCTCGGCACTCAGGACCTCCTTGAGGTGTTTCTGTCAAATGATCACCAGCACCGTGCCCTACTTTTGAAGATCCCCAAGGAATATGATCTGGTAGGAAATAATTATGTTTAACATTTCCTCATAATTCCAATTACAAACTGCTTGTAATAAAATCTGATATGCTGAAGTGTGTTCGCTGTCAAAATGCAGTACTTAACATCTATTTTAAATGTTTTCAGGTTTTGCTTTTTGAGAACATTTTGCAGAGATCTGAGTTTTTGGATCAACTTCAGTCTGATCTGAAGGAAATGACCCTGCATCTGATAGTGACCGAGATGAGTGAGAAAGAACTGCTGAAAGAGGCAGTGACCAAAGAGCAGCGAGCTCAGATAGTGGAGACTTTTTTCAGACATGCGTTTGCAAAGGTAGGAACTAGACACCTGAATCAGTAATCATTTGTGTGTGTGTGTGTGGGGGGGATTTGTGTTACAAATAAAACATTAGTCATTGTTGCATATGTATAAAAAATACCAATTCTGTCAGCTTGAGTGTGCTGCTTCTTGCAATGTCGTTTGTAATTGAGTATGAAGTCTGACATTTAGACTTAAATCTCTTTTTGGGCCTCAGATTTTAGATATTAATAAAAATGATGCTGGAGATTTGAGTGCTGTGTCCTCCAAGAGAACCAAAGAGGCTCTTCAGTGTGAGCTCACAGGAGCTGAGTTTGCCCATGCGCTTGGGCTGAAGCCTGACTCGCCTTTTGTGGAGTCCATGTTTTCTCTGGCAGATAAGGATGGCAATGGATATCTCTCTTTTCAAGAGTTTCTCGATGTTCTGGTCATCTTCATGAAAGGTCAACTTATTAAAAAAATTTATTCTGACTTAAATAAGGACACTGTAACCAGAAGATGTTTTTAAATGCAATACCTTTTATTTTTTGAACCCATTTAACCCTCTGTTACCTCATTAATCATCTCTTCTTCAGGAACCCCAGAGGAGAAGTCCAAGCTCTTGTTCTCCATGCATGACATTAAAGGAGAAGGTTTCCTGTCTAAGGAAGATTTTTGTTCTTTACTAAGGTAAATATTGTAATATTAAGTATTGACTTATTTGGTCAGCTATAACAATCAATGAATTTGTCATAGTGTCAATGCGAACTTAAATTTTGAAACATTAATTTACAGTGCAGTATGCAATTAACTTCCATATTATAGTACGTATAAAATTCTTCTTTGTTTGTATATCTGCTTAGATCTTTTTTGGAGATCTCCAGTAATGTCCTTTCTAAGAACCAGGCAGAGGAAGCTATAGCAGCTATGCTTCATGCTGCAGGCTTTGATAACAAAGATCACATCACCTGGGAAGACTTTCACATCCTACTGCAAGATCATGAGAATGTCCTGCAGTTTGCACAACTTAACATCAAAGGTGTTTTCTCACTCTGTTCTTTTATCTTACAACAATCACAACAGCATATCGTGCTCAAAGTCTCTTAAATGCAGGTGAAAACATGTCCAGGTGTGTACAAACCACATTTATCAACTAAAGCTCATTTGTTCTATCTGCCTATGCTTTTAAATGATTTCCACATTGTTTCTAAATGTGGTGGGTCTCTCCTCTTCTCCCATGCTGAGCTCAATTTATTTTTAGATAGCATCACTTTTGAGCACTTGGTGTAATAGCAAGCGTTCGACTTTGTCATACAACTATACTACAGAAATAGCCAGATGGCAGCCCATCATTTTTCTGTACAAGCGAGAATGTGGATAACTGTCCTGTATTCAGCCTGTTCTTGGGTTCTGTTGAGCCAGAGTTTAATTAGCCTTTTCTTGTGCTATCTTTCACATAACTGCAGGAATTGAAATGCATGACATGAACCGACTAAGCCAACATCGTGTGTCCTTTATCATCACAAAGAAACACAGGTAAATATATATATATATATATATATATATATATATATATATATATATATATATATATATATATATATATATATATATATATGTATGTATGTATGTATGTATGTATGTATTTATTTATTTATTTATTTATTTTTTAATGCCTGTTCAAATTTATCTCAAAGCCTAATTCTGATGCCAAAATGTATTTGTTGACTCTAAAAACAAGTGTCTTCTTTTATTTTCAGCTCCTCTTTTAAAAAAGATGGTGACTTTGTATACAATTGCCCCTTAGATGATGGCCCGGAACTTCGCCAAAGAAAAAAGTGAGGACTTTAGCATCCTGTTTGTATTTGTGGTTTTCTAATCTATTGCATGTCACCCAGGAGAACAAAGATATCAAAAGTTAAAGTTATTAAATGCTGGAAATTGCTGCTTTATTGTTTTACATACGCACTCTACCATTTGTCATGTTGCATGTCCAGATGTCCATGTATGATTACAGTATGATTAGGCTTTACCTAAGCTACAGAGATCCCTGTTATTTTCAGATTACCATCCTAAAACCATCTGTGTTTGTGGGCTTGATGTAATGCAGTGACATGATGTCTGCAAAATTTCACTATGAGTTAAATCATTTTTTAAACCAGTCATATATGGTCTGAATACCTCAATGGTGGCATGTGGCATCACTTGAAGTAAGAGTTTATGATCACCTAATAGAGTACTTGTTGTGCTTTTTTTTTCCAGATTGGGCCTCTACAGCCCTAAGCTGTATGTGAAGCCTCAGAGAGAGCGCTACATTAGGAGTCGTGTCCAACAGAAGATCCAACAGTTTAAACGCTTTGTGGAAAACTACCGTCGCCATATTGTGTGCATTGGTGTCATCTATGGGATCACTGCTGGAGTTGCTCTGGAGAGATGCTATTGTGAGTCTAGGCTCACCTTTTCATTTCCCTCATTATGTAACCATATTTGTCACAGATTTAATGACAAATCATAAAGTACATTATGAGTACATTAAGCATATTTTAATTGTTTGTTTTTTTTTGCACTGATTTGAGTTGATAGATGTCTGTTGGTGAATTGATTTTAATTCAAATTTAAATTTAAATCAAACTAATGTCTCTGTGTAGTCTACGGTTTTCAGGATCGCAGCTCCGGTATCACAGAGTCTTCCATGGTGGGGGTTATAGTGTCCCGAGGCTCTGCTGCTGCCATCTCTTTCTTGTTCCCGTACATGCTGCTCACAGTGTGTCGCAACCTCATAACCATGTGCAGGGAAACCTTCCTCAACAGTTACATTCCCTTTGACTCTGCTATAGATCTTCATCGCCTCATGGCAATGACGGCTATCATCCTTACAGGTAAAACTTCTTGGCAATATTTTGGTGCAGAATATTTTGATGGTCTCCATTTCAATTGCACATTAGTAATCTGAGATAGTTTGGCATCTTTTTTGCCTGCTTAGGGGAAATACTAAATAGTTTATTTGTTTACATTGCAACTGTAACCCGATCTTAGCATCTACACAGCAAGTTTCAGAGTAAAATCTTTCCCATCTGCAGAAGCTGGTGTGTTTTGTGTGCTGTATCATTATGTTTGAATCACTGTGTTGGAGTGTACTTTTTAATTTCTTACTTTTAAGGTTATTGTTGATCTTAGTCTAATATCTATCCCATCTCATCTTACAGTTACGCACAGCTTGGGTCATTTAGTCAATCTTTACGTCTTCTCTGTCAGTGAGCTCAGCATCCTCGCCTGCATGTTTCCCAAAGTGTTTTCAAATAACGGGTAAAAAATCAATATCTTTGTTGATGTTGTCCTTATGCAATATTACCTTAACCTTATACTGCTGGAATGAGCCATGTGTAAGGATATATGTGCAAATTGTTTATAGGTCAGAGCTACCAGCAAAATGGACCTTCTGGTTCTTTTGTACAGTACCAGGTAGGAATACTGTTTACTGATTGGGTAAAAAGCAATGATTTAAGGGTGTGTACATGTATTTTATGTTTTCTTGTTCTCACTCTCATTCTCCCTTTTACTTTCCTTCTCTTGCAGGCATGACAGGGATCATTCTTCTCCTTGTCTTGGCCTTTATGTATGTCTTTGCCTCGCATTACTTCAGACGTATCAGTTTCAGAGGGTTTTGGATCACACACTATTTTTATGTGCTTATCTATATACTGGTGAGAATAAAGCTTGAATAATTTGATAAGCCTTCAGTAGGGTAAGATGCTGTTTGTGGTAGGATTATCAGATAATGTAATACTCTTTTGCCGTTTCTTCCTGCCAGACAGTGATCCATGGCAGCTTTGCCCTCCTTCAGGAGCCACGCTTTTACATATACCTGATCCCACCTGCCCTCCTCTTCCTCCTGGATAAACTCATCAGCCTCAGCAGGAAGAAGGTGGAGATCCCTGTAGTGAATGCTGAGCTGCTGCCATCAGGTACTGAAAATTATATACATACATGCTTTACCTACTTTAGGCTGAACTCTCTATCATGGTGTGAGTCATGCTGTTAAATTTCTCCATGCCAGGAGTGACATATCTGGAATTTAAGCGCCCGCAAGGATTTACCTACCGTTCAGGACAGTGGGTACGTGTGGCCTGTCTGGAGTTGGGTACAGATGAGTACCACCCCTTCACACTGACCTCAGCACCTCATGAGGAGACCCTCAGCCTGCACATCCGTGCTGTGGGACCATGGACCAGCAAGCTGCGAGAGATCTACAACCTAGAGAGACTGAAGGAACTAGGGACTTATCCTAAAGTAAGAGGCAGTTGTTGTTTTTTTGCATTTCTTTTTCTAAATTTTTTTTTTAGCTCTGCAAAAAAACCAAAATGTATTATTTTACTTGATTTTGGATGTATTTACTATAGTTCTGATTTGTGGACTTTTCTGAAACATTTTAATCTCCTCAGCTGTATCTGGATGGACCATTTGGGGAGGGCCACCAGGAGTGGAAAGACTTTGAGGTGTCTGTTCTAGTGGGAGGAGGCATCGGAGTAACTCCATTTGCTTCTATACTGAAGGATATAGTTTTCAAGTCTTCAGCGAAACTCAAAGTTCAATGCAAAAAGGTAATAAAAGGTCATTCATAGATTTTATCTTTTATCACAACACATATTAAAAATTTACATGACACTCCAGCAGTTGACTTTATGCTTTATGTGCTTTATTATTGGTGAAGTTAAAATGTGCCCAATTTTCCTCCAGGTATATTTTATCTGGGTGACACGGACTCAGCGTCAGTTTGAGTGGTTGTCGGATATCATTCGAGAAGTTGAAGAGATGGATGCACAGGAGCTGGTGTCTGTACACATATACATCACTCAGCTGGCAGAAAAGTTTGATCTGAGGACTACCATGCTTGTATGGAACTTCTCAAATTGACCAGGCATTGAACTAACGAACTAGCATTTCAAACTGCTTAATTTCACACGATATTTACCAACTTTAATCTGCATAATGGAAAAGTAAATGTTTTAGTTATAACTTTACAGCTGTAATGGTTTTTCCTCTTTCCTTAGTATGTATGCGAGCGCCATTTCCAGAAAGTGTCTAACAGGAGTCTGTTTACTGGGCTGCGTTCTGTCACACACTTTGGTCGTCCACCATTTTTGGCTTTCTTCAGCTCCCTACAGGAAGTTCACCCTGAGGTGACTCACATTCTTAGATATACCTCCCCCATAATTATCATTTGGTCACAATTTGTCATCTGTGTAGTGCATGGCTGTCATTTTATTTTATGGCTGGTTGCTGTAAATAATCTAGTCCATTAAAAAATCAGAAAGGATCAGCTCAAAATTAATGAATCTCCCCATAATAACTCATATATGCTTTTTACAAGATATAGACTTATATATAATTTACTTTTATATCTAATATTCATCCATTTTATTTTAATGTTGACAATAAATGAGGTGATACAAGTAATTATATATTGACCATTAATGAACCTGAACCAAGTGATTTAGTTTCCTAACCCCTAATTCCTTTATTTCATTCTTTTCATTAGGTGGGGAAGATTGGTGTCTTCAGCTGTGGTCCACCTGGTCTGACAAAGAATGTTGAGAAAGCCTGCCAGCAGATAAACAAACGAGATCAAGCACATTTCATTCATCATTTTGAGAACTTCTAACTTGACTATTTCTTCTAAATTTCCTGTTGATTAACATGTTAAATGTACTGTTACTAACAATTAACAATGAAGTGATCTAACTATAAATGTGTTGATATTGTGAGATGCATTGATTTCATTTGATACCATAGTGCAGTACTGTTAGAGATTTATTTTCAACTAATTAATTTCTTTTTTTTTATTCTACTTTACATTTTTTCCTTATTAATATATTTTTTAAATGTGATTTGTGAAAATAAATGTGCTTTCTGACCTTTACTGTGATATAAGGGCAATTTGTACTTGAAAAGCTAAATAAAATTTCAATGTCTGTATCATATTCTTGTGTAAAGACCTATAAGAACTTGTTTTCTTGGATGGCTAGTGTAATCCCAAATGCAAACAAAACTGGTTCAGAAAACAACTGATTCAGAAAACTGGTTCACTGTTGAACAAAGCTGCAGATATACGGCAGACACAGAAGCACTTAAATGCTTAAGGCTCTAGTTACTCCCATCCTGTTCAATTAGCCATACAAACACACTCATGATAAACAATACACATTACAATGTACTTAATGAAGGTAAATAAAGGTTTACATAATAATAAGAATATATATATACTATAATAACAACACTAAATATTATTCTAATTATTAATAATATCTTACACTCAAAATATACAATAAACCTTACAATATACGTTATAAACATAATTATAATTATTACTCTTACCAATGATTTGAATGTTATGAAATATTTTCTATTTATTTAGCAATAATAATATATTAAGCTCAAACTACTAGTTTTGCGTTGCTGCTGGTATCATAATGGAAATATTTCTTTTGAATTTCAAGAATGAACTGGAACACTTAAAGCACCAAGAAAATGTGCTATTACACAAGCGTAACAAGCATTTTAAGGGTTTGTTCAATTTTTGTTTGTTTGTTTTATTTTAAAATAGTTATCTGGCTATAATTTATTAGAGAAATCACAAATAACACAAATTTTGCAAGCCTGTAGCATATAGGCTCTTTGGTGCATGAATTATAAAAAATATTTACAGAATTTAAAGAAGTTACCAAATCACTAAAAACTGGTCAAATCACCACACAACATAAAGTTAAACAAAAATATTTTATAATATATTCCTGTTCATCATTAACACTTACTGAATTATAAATAATTATAATAATCAAACAAAAATAGTATACTATACATTGTATACTATTGCCCCCTTTCAGTCATAAAAACATATTTTGTGTCAAGCTTCAGTAAGTTCTATTTTCACCTTTTTATATAAATATAATAGAATTGGTGACAAACTACAATCAATTATTTGTCTAATATAGTGGATTTAATGCATGCCCTTGACCATTCTAAATATTGATAGTTTAGTGGTTAACTGATAAAAGTACTTGAATGTTATGTGTGTTTAGTATGTAGTGAGTATGGTACATTTTACTCAGTCTGAAATACAAAAATAAAAATTATAACTATGGTTGTTTCATAAGGAAATTATGACCAATTCCCTCAACAAAATTTTCAAATTAAAAAGGCCATAAAAAAAAACATCTAACAGTGCGACTTAATAAAATAACTGTATGTATGAGACTCTTAAACAATTAGGCAGTCATCCCATCACTGTAGCTATGAACTGGACAATATGGTACACTTAACAAAGCAATTTGATAAGATTAAATAAAACAACAATGCAATATTTAATTGCAGGTAAGCACACCTGGTGGCCATTTAATGTGCAAGACTTTATTAACTTCTACCGCTGGCTATCAATTATTACTGCAGAGCATGGTGTGTGTGTCCAGGTGAATAATGTACTTGGCAGGTCTTTGGGCTGCTATGATACATTGCAGTGGCAATCAAAGCAGCAGCAAGACAGTGAATTATAATCAATTACATGTTGCATTTAATAGTTGGGGAACTAAATTTTGATGTAAGAGAGATTTACATCAACAAATGTATCTTAAATTAAGTTGGTCTATAATAATAATATTTTATATTTTATAAATTATATAATAATATTAACAATTACAAATTGGCCTGAAAAGGAGGAAGCGGCAGAAGATGGATGGATGGATGAATTACAAATTGATAATAAATAAATAAAATGTTTTTTTTTAATAAGCATAATGTGTTGGATATTTTATAGAAAGCATTATTATAGAACACTATTACAGTTTACAATATAGTGACATTGGTAAGTCAGACTATACATCAGCTATTTAAATTCTTGATAAAAGGTCAAACAATGAAGACAATTTTTCACAGCTTTCTTTGATCATATTTACCAAGGTTGTCAATATTAGTCGAGAACACTGTAGATGTCTATTCTAGTTTTATTTTTAATGTTTTTTGTGACTGTTTTTCCAGATTATACTAATGTCATGATTTCACCCAGAGTTTGTGACCTAAAGATTTGTGTATTCACCTTTGTATCAGATTTTTCTTTCTCTATTGATAAGACTGTGTATGTACAAGAAATTATTACAAGGATAACTATGCAATAATCTACTGTCCAAAAATTTCTCAAAAGGAACTCAGCTCACTCCCAGTCATTAACCTGTTATCACATGACAGAAAACAAAGAAAAGTTTCTCAACACAGTAAAGTTGCACAGTTAAGTAATCTTTTCAAAGTACCAGTAACTTCCTTATTGCACATTCCCGGCTCACATTGCCCAATGGGAATTTCCCATTTATATTTATTAATTTATTCATTTTGCAGACTCTTTTATCCAAAACGACTTACAAATGAGAAAATACAAGCAAAGAGATATATCAAGCAGAGAACAATAAATGTAGTTCTAGAGAAGCAAAGTGTATTTCTTTTCAAGCTCATGTTTTACCAAATTAAAAGAAATGACCACAATCACTGTTGAACTGCCATTCTTAGTATTAATAATAATAATATGAATACATTATAATTATTATTTTATTATTAGTAGTATTATTAGTAATAACAATAACAATAACAATAACAATAACAATAACAATAACAACAACAACAATAATAATAATAGTAATAATAATAATAATAATAATAATAATAATAATAATAATAATAATAATAATAATAATAATAATAATAGAGTTACATTTAAATTAATGTTTACTAGTTTACACAGAGTGGCAAAGACATTACACACTAGAATACATGAAATCACTTGTAATTAACAGACGATATTGAACCAAAATAACTCAATTATGTCACTAGTTATTTAGTTATGGACTGCACTGTAAGTCATACTGAGGCTCTGCAGGCTGACTAAATCAATATGATTGTATATATATATATGTATATATATATATATATATATATATATATATATATATATATATATATATATATATACATTAGCTACGGTAAAACATTATTGCAGGTATACTGAGGCATACAGTAAGGTACAGTAAGCTGGCAGATTTGATTTCACTACAGTTTGCTATAGACTAGTTGTAGTAATGAACAATTTCAGAGAACAGCTGTGGATGGTTATGTATGAGTACAGTTTAAGAGAATGAACTCATGTATTGAGTGCTATGTCTCAATTGCACTTATTAACCAAGAAGGTAAACAAGGTGATTGAACAATCCTGATATGTAGACTGTTATTTAACATTTAATAGTGATTGCTACAAGTAGTATAACATGTTCTGGGAATGTACCTTAACAATAGGTACACACTCATCATTATCCATTTTGTGATTTCAAAATGAGTGTGCACAATGATGCTATCTAATCAACTGTAAATCTTAACTGTGTAATTATAGTCTACTAAACCAACTGACCTCTACAGTACCTCTGAAACTATTGAAACGGCAAGGCCAATTAATTTCTTTGTGCCATACACCAAAGACATTTGGGTTTGAGATCAAAAGATGGATATGAGGCACAACAGTTTAGGATTCCAGCTTTTATTTCCTGGTATTTACATCTAGATGTGGTAAACAACAGAAAACATAGAAACTTTTGTATAAGACCATCTGATTTTTAGGTTTTCTTTGAAGTACCAAGGAAGAGATGTTAATTAGTCTGATTATTCGGATCTGGTATGTTGGGACCAGGGATCACATTAAAATGTGCAGGACCTCTCCTGCACAGTTTAATGTGATCCCTGGTTATTCCAGGGTATTCCAGGGCCTGGGCAGGGAACCCGTGGACTACACTGCTCAACACAAGCATTAGGTGTACATGAAGTGGAAATGTATGCCATCTACTGGTACAGTTTGAATCTCAATCTGAGTCAGTTGAGCAGGGGATTACAATCCAGTATATCTACTGATTAAGTAATGTCTTGATTTTTCAGGAATCACATTTTTTATGCATTAAATTTAGACAGACCTATACAATGCATGATTTTTTTAAATATTTCTTTTCATTATATATGTGGTGTTTATTGGCTTTATAACATAATATTAAGTAGAGTCAGTATGATTTAATGTTGAAAAAGGCATAAATAATGTTATCAATAATGTTTAGTTTAAGAAAGGTCTCTCAATACCATTTTACAAATTAACTTGAGCAAAAAGGGGACACTACTTAAGACAAAGGTAATCCTCTTATAGTGTGTAAGCATCAGGCTTACATTCTGGCAATGTCCAGATTGTATTCCTCCTTCAGACATTTTCTGTGTACAAAGCTTACTTAAAGGGGAAGAAACACCTGTATGGTAAAAATATGTGCTTTCAGTTTTTTGGCAATATTATGGACAGAACTGGTGAAGAAGTCTTAGTGGAAAGATTTAGAGCAAAGATGTTTGGAAGTGGCACAAAGAAGTGGAATGTGCAGAGGACCAAGAAACAGAAGAAGGGTGCAAACAAAGCAGGATGCTGGAAGAAGAAAAAAAGGGCTATCAAGCTTCTGAAGCAACACAGAGAGCTGTTACTGAATGAAGTAGATGTGAACAAGATGCTTTCATACCTGTTGTACAAGAAGGTCTTTTCTCTCAGTGAATATACAGAGATACTGGGCCAGGAGTCCAGAAGAAAGAGGGCAGAGCTTTTCTTGGATCAGATAATGGATAAGGGCCCAGATGCTTTTTACTCCTTCTGCACTGTGCTGGAGGAAGTGTCTCCTCACCTACTCACATGCTTCCTGCTGGGACATGAAGGTACTCCCATTTACCTATGACCAGTAAATGATTCATTCAGAAAGAGGTGAATGACTAGTCTCTCTCATTTTAGGCTTCTTCAGTCATTTTACTTTCAGTCTATATATTTTAGAGGACATATTCATGGTGTAGGTTATAGGGCCCTTTTGTAACTTTTATACATGAGTTGCTGTTGTGAATTATTAACATTAAAGTAAAAATAAAACAATACAGATGTTTTGTGATAATGTGATAATTTGCCAAATAATAAATAGTTACATCAAAAATGTTCAATGATTGTAAACAAAAAGGACAAAGCAAACAGAGTCATAAAAGTAATTAAAAAACGGATTTTTTTTACATAAATATATTGATTGTATTTATTTATTTATTTACTTACTTACTTATTATTTTACAAAATTAACCCCTTTTTGTCTTTGTAAAATTTCTAATTTTTACATTAGTGGCAGGAATATTTTATGGATATGAAACAAGATATTTCTGACAAAAGAGACTGACAGATCCTTATAATTCCAAGGTCTCAAACTACAAAAACTACTAAAGAGTAAGCTTTAAACAATGTGAAACACCAAGTGTTTGCTTAGCACAACATGACATCTTATAGAAACCTACAGATTTGTACTGATTATGTACTACAGATATGCAGAGACAACCACATTAAAGCTGTACAGGCCGCTAAGGCAGAAAATAGCCATCTAAATCCACACCACTGAGCAGATTACCAGCTAACCATTGAGACCAGACACAACAAGCAGCAGCTTATTGAACTCAAATTTCTAGGATCCAGATTACCAGTAATAGTCTTCATATTTGGTTAAAGATTTAGAATTAGGGAGTTAAATATGAGACAGATAAATGTTAGGAATTATTTAAATCATCAAATAATATATTTTGCAATTCCTTTAACACAGTTCAACAAATAGACCAGTGAACTTGCATTAAGCCTATGCAATGCTTTTTGAACAAATAAGCAATGATGATTCACAGAAATCAGTTGCAATATAGGAATATTTACTCATGATTTTAGGAAAACAAAATAAACAAATTATAGTCCCTGTGTACAGCAATCTTATAAGTTACTTAGTTATTTTTCATTTGCTGAATTAAACACAACTTGATTCATACAAAATATTTATATTTGTAAAGTAAGTGTATAAATATTACCCATGATCCAAGGCAGATTGTGATAAATTAATGATGTATGTTCCATTTTGATATGGTTTCCATAGAATTATTTCTAATCAATCATTTCTAAGAAATATTTCTAATCAATCATTTGTCCTTCATAGATGGCACAGGCAGACATAATAAGAAGCAGGGACAGATTCTGCCTTCTCACAGTCAGGAAGATGTCTTTTGCAAAGAAGAGGTTACAGATTGCTATCCCCCTTTGTATATGGATCCTCTTTTTGATACAAGGTAAGACATTACTCCTTGTGTGGCAAAATGTTAGTTCACTTTCCATCAGGGTTGTTCATGTAACGGATCCCAACCTGAGAAAATCAATTCTAATTTAAAGGAAACTTAGTAAAGCACACATCCTTACCATGACCAATTGTGTGGTCAATGGATATGGGCCAAGATTTACTTTGTAAAAAATCCTTACACATATTATAACATACTTGATTAAAATAAAAATCACGTTATATGTTACACCCTCACTGAGCACTAATACTAATACTAATAGTGGATTAGGCCTCACTTTGCTCTCAAAACAGCCTCACTTCTTCATGGGAAGGATTCCACAAGATGTTGGAAGCATTCCTTTAAGATTCTGGTCCATACTGGCTTGATTGCATCTTGCACTTCCTGCTGATTTTTCAAGTGCACTTTTCTTCTGTAGCCCATCCGCTCTCAAGCTCTGATGTGTTGTGCATTATGAGATACTTTTCTGTTCACCACAAATGTACAGAGTGGATATCTCAGTTACTGTAGCCTTTTCGTCAGCACCAACCAGTCTGGGCATTCTCCGTTGACCTCTCTGATGAACAAGGCATTTCAGTGTGCAAAACTGCTGCTCATTGGATGTTTTTTCTTTACTGCACCATTCAAGAGTAAACTCTAGAGACTGTTGTGCATGAAAATCCCAGGTGATCAGCAGTTATAGAAATCCCCAAACTAGCCCATCCGGCACTAGCAATCATGCCATCTTCAAAATAACAGATATCACATTTTTCCCTATTCTGATGGTTGATGTGGGCATTACCCGAAGCTGCTGACCTGTACCTGCATGATTTTATGCATTGCACTAGTAATGATTGGCTGATCATTGCATAAATGAGTAGTTGTATGTGTTAATAAAGTGTTCACTGAGTTTAAATACTGCAAACTTGCATTTTCAGTCATGTAGTGTGATTTTTTTTTATGCAGTAATGATGACGCAATAGCCTTTCGTTACTCTGTATGAACAGATTCAGTTCAACAAGATTCATGCTAAGCGTCTCGTATATGTTTGACTCTTCTTCTACCACTTCTTATTTAAAATCTGCCCTTTTCTGTGGGCTTTATATAGACCCTTTTATTGATATTTTCCACACAAAGTATGTAACAAAATAAAGAATAAACACTGGACACCTTGAGCATTTTCATTCTTCCGTTAGTTTAGTGTATCAAGGGACTAACCACCTACTGGGTTATTAACTGGCTTTAGATGAAATGACTCTGAGAGTGATGCAAAAGTAATTACGCTTTCCAAAGTAAGCCCAGTGGCTCTTTGTGGCATGGCAGATGGGCCTCGTTTAACTGATTACATCTATGATTTGATTAAATTCTACTTTTAGTCCCATGTACCACAGAGTCATCCTGTTATCAAGGTTATTTGAAAATTTGTCCTTATCTCTGGACACTTGCTGACATCACTGTTATAAGGTTGCTTACCTCAACATTCATTTTTGCTTTAAAATACCGTATGCATCTTTGTGGATATGACTTTATTTTTTGGGTTTGATTTATAGGGTTTGGTGGGTTGCTTTTGCATTTTCATTCCTGGAGCTAAATAGAGCGCATTCTCTATTTTTCTTATATCATAACATCAGATTGCTTGTCATCTTGGTGAATGTGTGGTGACTGACAGTGGCATTGCATGCACATTTGAGTCTTTGAGTGTTTATATGTCTGTATACTGTATGTGCAGGGCAACATGCACAGATGCCTGAAAGAGGATTTGTGTGTGTGTGTGTGTGTGTGTGTGTGTGTGTGTGTGTGTGTGTGTGTGCGTCCATATGTGTATAGGCCTCATAATAACTCTGAATTTTATAGGGAGCTGGAAGACAGGACTGGGATATGGGTGAAATATAAAAATATAGAGACTGCAAAATGAAAGTATGGAGAGGCTGCTCCCAAGTGGTGTAGCAGAAAACATTTGCTTACCATCAGGATTTGAACTCACTATCTATTGACGATGCAACAGCCATCCATGGCCTAGAGCAAATGGAGGAAAATTGCCCATGCTCTCTTTGCTCTCTCTTCTCGGTCAATCACAGTGACACTAGTCAACCGTGGGTTTCTGTGAGCTCATGTACTGTAGGTGGAAGAGGATAGATAATGCATTCCTCTGAGTGCATTACGCTGCCCTGTGATGTAGTGTGGGCAGCAATTTAAAAATATCTAGTTGGCTGGCTTCACGTGTCTCAGAGGAAGCACATGTTAGCCTTCACCCTTCCACCCACCCATGTGGGCCAGTGTGTGGGAATTCACAGGTTACCAAATTAGTGAGAAAATAGGAGGTAACAAAGGCTCAGGACAAGACTCTCATCTGTGACCTGGAGATGGAATGGTCTGGTGCGTGCACACACACACACACTCACTCACACACACACACACACACACACACACACAAACACTAATACACAGTGTGACAGTCTGAATCAAAATACTGCTGGACAAAACAATTTGACAATTATTTTTGGACATAGACATAAATTAAAGGGCTGGGCAATCTGAAAGAATCAGACATTCAAGAAAGCACAGACAGCAGAAAAAACATGCTTATGGATAGAACTGAGAGAGGGATGCAGTGCTCCAGCATGTTAGTACCAGCATTTCTAATCTGGCTTCTTGCATTAAAATTCAGTGACGCACTCTAATAAACAGGGTCATGAATTCAGAACCGCTCAGCTGCTGATGCACAAAACACTGTGCTGTTTATCAGAAAGTTGCCTTATCTTCTTAGCATAAATCCCATTTTGTCTCTCAAAATGCGTTTGTTCACATGAAGACATGGAAAATATAGAAAATAAGTTACAAATGTGTTCGAAACATTTAAATTGAATGTTGCCATTTCACTGTGCATCTCTCCGTGTAGATATGGAGCAGATTCAGCCTTAAGCTCTGATTCTGTTTGACATTTGGATGTGAACTGTGTGTGTACTTGGTGTATATTAGCTGATTTGTGCAAGTGTGGTGCTCAGAGCATGTGTAACTGTGTGTTTGTGTGTGCATCAATGAGGCTGTTCTAGCCTGGTGCAATTTGACCGGTGCTAACAGCCTTCACTTCCTTTTTGTTAGGATTTAGCCCAGTGAACCATAATTTCAAACAAGTTATTATAAAAGCCAGGATCCACACTCTCACACACACACACACACTCACACACACACACAAATGTTCTTGCTGAATAGAAAGGACATGAATTGCTATGGCAGGTCCAACGTTGCAGGGAAGGCAACAATATTTATCTGTTGGATTTTTCAGTCTCTCCATGCCTGTCCCGTTCTGTTAACTTTCTTGCTGACTTCAACCAAACATGCTCTTCTAAATCATAGCCCCAGGCCTCACTCAGCAGGTGCAAGCTACTTGCAAGGACGTTGTCTGCCTGGCCTTATTCTTCAGCTCACAACCATCACTAAAAACATTAATGATTTCTATTTTGGATCATATTAAGTAAATTACATACACTGTTCATTGTTTTTTTTTATTTTTTTTTTTACCCCATTTGTTTACTCTGTATGTCCACAATACTGTGTGAGTTATAAACAGGCTTACCTCATTTCCTCTCTGATTAAAGCAGGTGTACTTGCTTTCACAGTTTCCACTGCTGACATGAAAAGAATATGAGCCAAAGCCAAAAAGCAGTTAGCATATTTACTTTTGGGCCCAATTCATTTACACACAGCAAATGTCTGCGTTCAGAATTCAGGTCCTAATTGGTTAAAAATAACGAGGCTTAAATCCTGGCCTGTCAGGTTAAAAGAAGAGAAGTGAAGGGGATGTAAAGGGGGAGAGAGAGAGGTTCTGCTCCACTCCGATGACTCACCTCACAGCACAGAGCGAGCAAGAGAGCACTGCGACAGCAATGAAGTGTGACTTGTGTGTGCCTGTGTGTGTATGTGTGGTGTGCATAGAAGTGTGTGTATTAGAACGTATGTGATATTTTAGCATGTGGTCAAGCCTGATTGTGCTCTCTATTGGTGCAGTGTACCCATGTGGAGAGGACCTTCCTGGCATCTCCTTTGTTTTGTACAAAAAGCTATAAATCACACTGTTCCAGCTGGAGAAGATGCTTAAGGCTCAGGTCCAGCTTTCACCTCAGGGAATCGGCTTTGAGCCCTACAAACGATTCCTGAGCTCGTTTTTTTCCTCCACATAGAAAACAGGGAGCAGAGATAGGCCATGGGAAGGAGGGCATTTTGCACTTGTCCTATTTAACACACTATAAATGTTTTCTACATGACATTGGGGAACCAGACAAAAATTAATATATGGCACAAATAGTAATAATAATAATAATAATAAATAATAATAATAATAATAATAATAATAATAATAATAATAGTGTTAACGTATATAGCACATTTCAGTGACCCAAAGACAAGGAAAACCTTACCACTTACACATAATACCATAATTAAGCAAAAACAAATACAATAAACACACATTAAAGATGCTGAAGAAAGACCTTTTCCTTACCCACTCAGGGCTACACCAACCACACTGCATACGATACACTGCACAGCATGTCCTGCTCACATCAAGAGTAAAACAATATGGGAGGTTTGATTACATACTCACATATTCATGCCCATGTTTGTACCTTTGTGAATCTATGGGTGTGTTGGCTTTGTTTAACACTGTGCGAGGACCAAAATCCCAACAAAATTACAAGTGCTGAATGATTTGTAGTTGGTTAGAATTATTTAGCTACAATAATGATCCAGTGAATGATAGGTCTTTGTAAGGACTGATTGGCATTACCAAATTGTGATGTGATGAATTGGCACCTAGTCCCCACGTGTTGTGCCCTGAGTCCCCACGATCCTGTGTAGGATAAGCAGTACAGAAAATGTATGTGTGATATATATATATATATATATATATATATATATATATATATATATATATATATATATATATATATATATATAAAATATTTCATGCACACTTTCTACTGCAGCACCAGGTCTGCTCCTTACAGTACTCACGAAAGGCAGACACACACACACACACACACACATACACACACATATATGTATATATGTGTATATATGTGTGTGTGTGTGTGTGTGTGTGTGTGTGTGTTTGCCTTTTGTGAGTACTGTAAGGACTGTAAGGAAAGAGAGGATGCATTAGAGCCTCAGACTGCAGTAGGAACATTGCTTGTGACCTAGTGCTGTCTAAGCATGGTGATATATAACCACAGTCCCACTGTGCCACAGTCTGACAGTTTCTGTGCCTAGGCTTCAGCAGCCCACCATTTTCCCACAAACCCATGCACTTAATATGTTACAATATGGTTAAGAACTGCAATAAGAATCGAGTTTTATGACATTTTTAATACTAATCTATATAATAATAATTTTAATGTAATGTAATCTAGCTTGAGCCAAATGAACAAAGAAAAAATTCAACACTAAGGATGTTGCCCGCGTTGGCTACTAGTGTATTAATTATGTAGCTTTTGGCTCAAATTATGAATCGGTGCAGCATATATAGCTCATAAATAGGATCAATAGGATGACATGCCTCTATAATTATGCAGGCTTCTGTGACAGTCTTCTGAAGCAAAAAGATCTCAAATTTTCTCGGATTAAAAAGTCAAAATGAAACACCATCCAAAAGTATACAGGATAATGTTTCATTTGCAGAGCATCTGTTTTGTTTTTTGAACACAGATATATAAATAGATTGGTTGAATAATAACAACACAGTTGCATATTAATGACATACTAATGACACAGTAATGACAAAGATTTAAGCCTTTGCTCAGACACCTATGAAGTGATTACTTCTACTGCCTGCAGTAATTATGGAATGATCTCATTTGTCAGGCGAAAAGGTTTTTTGCGAAATTCTCTTTTGATTGGGGTGAAGTAAAATACTAGGCCATATGCTTGCAGGCTGATATAGCTTGACGTCACAAGCCTAATTACACTCACCCTTGAAATAGATTCAGCATGAACTATTTCTGTTTAATGTTCCCATCCAATACCTCCAGCCTTAGCTCTCAAGCCAGTGACTGACAATCAGCCTCTTATATGGATAAAGGTTACTCTGCAGGATTCATTTCTTTATTTATTTCTTTATTTTCCAAACATTAGATTTGATCAAGCATTATTTTAAAGAATCAACTATCTTTGTATAACTGTTTCCAGTCTGAATATTTTAAGCAGCAGAACAAAGGCAGCTACAAGTACAGGCAACAAAGAGAAACTTGAGGTTGGGTACTTCACAGGAATATATTAACATCATATTATTGCTCTAACTTTTTAATAGTTATTAATAGATTGCTTACTGAGTATCAGGCACCATTGGTTACTGAATAATGATGAATTCTTAACCAGTCAAATCAACATATTAATTATGAAAGCAAAGAACACACATAATACAGAAAATAAGTTTTTAATGAACACCAGTATTACATAAAAATTATTCTAAAAAGTCTAACTGTTCTTGGATTGGAACTTAGTTTGACTATAAAAATTATATACAAATCGGTAGGAATATATCAGCGAACCATGTCAATAACCACAGACTGATAACATAATATTCCGAAATATTAAGAGTAGCTTCATTTTAATAAACAAATATTTATATTTCCTTTATTTTAACCCAGAGGCAGATACTTTCTTGAGTATGCCTGCTGGGACCTTCCAACAAAGGCACGTAGTGAAGTAAGTACTTACATCGTATTTGTAATAAATACTGCCATCATACAGCCATCTTCACTTCCATCTTCTTCTTTTGTATAATGCTATGGAGCTTTATTTGCTTTTCAGTGCTTTTGAAATGGAAAAGGTCTATTCTAATAATGTTATCAAAATTATATTAAAAGAGAAAGGGGTCAAAAATCACACCAGGCTGCTTGTCTATGGCCGGATACAACTGAAGAGCTACTACATAATCAGAAAATTTATTTTTAGCTGCTCGTGGCCCTTGTGGAAGTACTTCAGTCTTCATAAATTGAGGTTATGCATCATCCAATGTCTATTTTCCTTTACACAATCCTCAACTTTATTAAACATACAACTGTGTGAAGCTAATAGCATGTTTATGAATATTTTTACCCAGAGGTAGCATATGTAAAGAAAAAAGCAGTAGCCCTAGAGAAGAGCCTTGTGGAACACCAAACCTTACCTTTGAAAGGTTTAAGAACATAGGTAACATTTATGGTAAGACCTGAGCCAGAAAAGAGGCTGTTTCTGTAACTGTCTAAAAAAAATTACCAAATAATGCAAGCAAAAATGCAAACTTGATTGGAGATTTGATTATTTTTAACAGAGGTTCAGATGTTTCTGTAGTATTTCTTAAAGAACATGTAGAGGCATCAGATCTAGCACAGAAACTTATTGAAATGATCTGAGGATACCAAATGCTCAAATCTGGCAGTGGCTAAAGAGCTTAACAAAGTAGACCGGTTTAAATTACTTTCTAAATGAATAAACAACCTGCCAGGTTTCATGGCTCATTTGGAAATGTGCCAGGCTCACTCTTTGGGTCAGTCACCAATAAAATCCTGGCTATAAGAGTGCTGGATTCGGACCCACAAAGTCAGAGTGGCTTTGTCTGTACAATGCCTTTAGGTCACCATAACCTGGTTCTGTAGTCAATGCCCATAAAGGTCCTGCCTGCCTCCCACAAACCTTAGGCAAAACAATCATATATTGTCAGTCTTCTTGAAGGCTCTTCAAACAAGAGTGCCTCCTGTTTAACCATGGGACAGGCTCTAGAGCAGAATTCATTAGGTAGTGACTACATCAGATCACTGGCTCTTGAAAAACAGTTTCACAGGGATACAAAGTACAGTCACTGGTACCAAGGTACCAACCTGAGACCTCGTCAAAATCAGACCCCATTAAAGTATTCCATCCCAAGAAATTTGGTGTCTCTTGACCAGTGGTTCGATGAAAGTGGTAGACCTCACTGTTCAAACAAGAGGTTCTATTCAAACTTCTCCATTGTTCAGAAGAAAGATCGTGTTTTTCATCTAATTCTTTGAAAGGGTGGAACTGATTCTACTTTGCTACTCCAGTGTGTGCCAGATATTATTATGCTTGCTTATCAGATTCAGCCAGGCCACCGAGCACAGTACCTGTCAAGTTATGACAGCAGACGCAGTGGAAATTCCCCTAGGTCTTCTGAAGCTACGGGATTTTCAGAAGTGGGTTATCAGGCTATGTCTGGATTTCAAATGCAATAACTAGAAGTGTGTTCTCGTCTTAGCAAGAGCGGCCAATGTGCTAGTTTGCGGGAGACACAGCATTCCTAATGAAAGGATGTTTAGAGATAATCATCACAGACCCTTCTTTTACACGGTGGAGGAAAATGTGCTGCCTCAGGGTCACTTGGGGCATGTGGCCTCCTAGTATAGGGAAAATTCTGAGAAGGCTTCTAATATTAAAGAACATTAAAGAAGCTGCCAACACCTCCAAACACTATGCCATGCCAAGAAGGACTGTTACGTTCCAAGTAGCTCTCTCATAAAGACATAGAGACAGGGAAACAACTGAAATAATCAACGTAAATTGTCAAATGACCACTAGAAATGAACAGTTATCTTTTTAAACAGTTTGCAGTCCAACTTAATCTGAAGGTGAAATCAGTTTTACATTTGTAACCTTGGAACATATTAGACGTACAGACGTGACAAATAAAAAAAATAATAATAAAATAATAACATTAAGCGTCTTAATAAGGTGTTGAGCCACCATT
Organism: Ameiurus melas; assembly: GCA_012411365.1. Lineage (NCBI taxonomy): Eukaryota > Metazoa > Chordata > Actinopteri > Siluriformes > Ictaluridae > Ameiurus > Ameiurus melas. The sequence continues at coordinate 16,446,436 of CM022764.1, read as the reverse complement.
AGGAGCAGAAACAGCTTTGATGCACCTTGGAGTATATGCTTACACATATATCTGCTGAAACCATAATATAAGGATGCACTGTTCCAGTTAGAAAAACTTTGTGCTGTTATTCAGGGATTCTGCTGTTATTCTGCTCTGTGTTTGGGTGAAGTCTGCATGTCCTCCACATGCTTTTCTCCAAGTGTTCCGGTTTCCTCCCCCCATCCAAAGACGTGTTGTAGGCTAACTGGCATTTCCAAATTGTCTGTAATGTGTGAATCGTTATGTGAATGTGTGTGCGATTGTGCCCTGTGATGGGTTCGTACTCCATCCAAGGTGTCCCCCACCTTGTGCCACAAGTTCCCTGGGATAGGCTCCAGGTTCCATGCGACCCTGTATATGATAAGCAGTACGGAAAATGGATGGATGTATTGATTGACAGACCCAACTTCCATTCAAAGTTTTCCTTGAGTTTCTTTTTTCCCCGTACAGGGGCAGGTACTACCCTAATCAAATATACGCTACAGGACAGAGCTTAGATTGAAAAAAGATATAAAATACCATTTCCCTTTAAGCTTTAATGCAGTGACTTTACAAATCCCGAGCAAGACATAAGGTAGTGCTGATTTTATTCATTAGTGTCTTTTCATTTCCATTACCAATGTCCTGCCACTACACTCACACACCCTCACACACATGGCTCGTTCCCAGGCTCGTGGATGGACGCTTGGACGCTGCGGAGAAAAGCAGGCGCGTGTGTGAGGCGGAGCGCGTTAAGCTGAGTGGCGCGCGTGGCGGGGGAGGAGGAGGAGGAGCAGGAGGAGGAGAGCAGAATGTGCATTTCCGGGCTAATACCGAGTGCAGTGACGGTGTGTGCGTGTGTGTGTGCGCGCGCGCGCGTAGCGGTACGGCGGTGTGTGTGTGAGAGAGAGGAGATTCGGTGGAGAGTCTGATGGCTCCTCTCGATCGCCTCCTCCTCGGGGAGTGTTTGTCCTGTCAGTTCAGTCGCGCTCGAAATGGCGCTGTGATGATGGTGATGATGATGATGATGATGGTGATGATGATGATGCTGCTGAACGAGGAAGACGCGCCAGGAGCGGACGCCAGGGTATAGGAAGGAGAGCGCAGATCTAGCGGTACCTGTGCTTTTGTTTTTGGTTCGGATTTATTTTATTTATTTATTTTTTTTACTTTTTGCAAAGCAGCGAGCAATACCATGGTGAACTATCAGAAATACATAACTGTTATGCAGCTGGCCTTAGGTGTGACAGCCATCAACCGAGACCGTAGTCTGCCGCCGAGGAAGCATATGTGGTGAGTATGAGGCTGAGTGCGGGTGGCCATGTACCCTATAGGTTGGTGGGTAAAAAAATAAAAAATTAAAAAAAAAAAAAGAGAGAGAAGGAGGGAGGGAAGAGGGAAGGATGGAGCGTTAGGCTGCCATACACGCGCTACTTTCTCCTCTCAACGGAAGCACAGACAGGGACTCTGTTTCAGTGGCGAACACAGATATATGGCCACTTTCACTGGGTTGTAATCGGTACACCTAAACGAGCAGGTACAGTTTGTAGAACGCGTGTATTTTGTGAGTGTGTGTGTGTGTGTGTGTGGTGTGTGTGTGTGTGTGTGTGTGTGTGTGTGTGTGTGTGTGTGTGTGTGTGTGTGTGTGTATTCGGTTGTGGGTTACTAGCGTCTAAACAACAAAAATCCAGCGTTGACTATAACCCCTAGTGTTTACACTAGTCTAGCTGGACCAGCATGAAGGAGATCCAACACTCAAGATGATACTTCAGTCTCATGTAGCTTATGTAGCTGGTCCTGATGCCGCATCACATTAATCACACTGCACCTATTATTGTATTAGTATGATGTCATGCTCTTTATGTTTTCTTTAGGTCCTTTTTTTTGTGCAAGCTTTTTGTGACTCTTGCTCTTCCTTTTTATTCACCTGTCTTCTTATCGCTTCATTCATAAACCACTGTCCTGTGACCAACGACCATCAATCAACCCCTTTCGTTGCTGTGCACTGTTGGATTTCCTCAAATGTTCCGAATAAAAACAATTGCAATTGCATTAATATGTGCTTTTTGTGTCACTTCTTCACCACCATGTAGTGTTTCCAACCTTTTCATTCAAAAACAAACCTCTTTTCTCCACTGTGTATTCATCTATTTGTTACCATCCACATTTGTCTGTGTCTCATGCTACCTGTGTGTCTTTAAGATTAATTTGCTTAGCTTTAGCATTTGTGCACGTAATTTTTCATTAGGGCTCTTGAGTGGTCTGAGGCCTCTGTCTGTGTGTGTAGGAAGATAATCCAAGCAGGATTACGCTTTGGTTTAAAAGATAACAGAGTTGTTAATTAATCATCAGTATAGGCCACCAAGATTTGGGTAGGCTCTCCTTCAAAATGGAGGACAAATATGTTTACTAGAAATCAGTATGGATGTCATATTCCAAACACAGGAAATTAAAAGTATATTTAATATTTTTCAACACAATAAGTAAAATAGTAAATTAAATGTATGACCTATTTATATACAGGGATACATTTAACAAATCTAACTATGCATTTTTTCCCCCACCGTGCTGTAGTTTGGTATTTTTTAATGTCTGTTTAGACACTGTTATCTCCAAAAGATAGTATTGAAAATTTTATGCATCAAAATCAAGCAATTCACCAAAAAAAAAAAATCCTGTACGGACTGGATACTGAAGAATTTCTCAGTTTACAGTTGCACATTGAAAGTCATTTTGAAAGTCTCTTCAGAAGTATGTTTTCACCTCAAGGAGAAGATGCTTATCAGGGTCACGGCGATGAAACGTCATTTCCAGATCACTACAATTACAAATCATTGAAGCATAATGCTGGTTTGGGTTCGGCAGTGGGTGATTTAGGGTATGGTGACTTTAGGAATTATCAAAGTTAATGTATAATAGAAGCAAAAGGTCTTGAATTTTGGGAATTTTAGGATGCTCTTTATTGACCTGAAAGGATCAAGGGCACAGAATTCATCTTCAAGAACACTGCAAACAGTACAGATTGTCTGACCTTTTATAATAAGCATTCTTTTAATAGCATTATGTAATTATAATTATAATTATTTGGTAGTTTGTGCAAACAGGATAACTAAACCCCAATGTGTGAAAGCAACAAACAGCAAACCATATTGTCTCCTATACGCGCCAGATGTGCTGAAACATCAGTCACTGATCAACCAATCGAGCTGAGGTTGCTAACATGACAAACACCAAAAGTTTAAAAAACAAAACAAAAAAAAAACAGAATCATCAATCAGAAGTGATGATGAAGCACATAAAGCCAGCAGAGAAATCCTTCAAACAAGATGTTCAGATGCTGGTACTCGTTACTTCGTTAATTATTCATAGGTTGAGTAACAGTTGCTGATTTGCAGTTGAACAGTTATTAAAATACATAATAAATAAAACAAAGGTACTGTACCTAAACTACAGAACAGTCAAAACAGCTGGACTTCAAAATGAATCTGTTTACGTGGGGTTATTACCAGACAAGCTAGGCACTTCATTTGAGCTCATCTGTGCTAATAAATTCCTTTGAGAAATTTCAGCATAGTTATTCGGTTATTTTAAATCTCCAGCAGAGAGCACTTAATTTCTCCACTTTGAGTTGCTACATTCGGTTTGTTCCTAGGTGAGCCTCCCTGCCTGGGGTTTTATATCTGTCCACTTCCTACCAGAGGACTTCAGAACGTCCAACCTGGAAAAGAGGTAAAGGATGTACACACAGGAGGAGTCTCCTGATGGAGGAAGTGATGGTTATTGGAAAGAGATCATTAGCAAATTTAGAGAGTAAAATACAGAGGGACTGCTCTCAGCATATGAGCATAAGAGAGATATTATGTGTACCATCCTTGACAAAATGAGTATTTTTCCATCCATGTTTAGTGATTTATTTAGTGATAATGTGGAATTACTGTGTGATAGCTAAGTTGGTGCTATGTTGTGTTTGTTTAAAATGTGTTGTCCATGTCTATCGAGTTTGTTCTGGATCAGTGCATTAAGTGAAAATGGCTTTTTGAAAGCCTCAGCACAGCCTGTAGAGGATGGAAATAAGAGACAGTATTGTGAGAATGAAGCCTTGCCCAGAGACATAATAATACAGCAGATGTTCCTCCACCCCACAGTCCTAAATAAAAATGATCCCAGAGATTAGCTGTAACCTGGGGTAATGAAGACACACACTTTTCTGAAAGTAAGTTTGTGCTGTTGTGTATATGTGTGTGATTGTGTATTTAAATGTGTGATCGCATATAAACCCAAAGCAACATATCATATTTCTCCATTATGGTACATCCTAAAATAAGTAATAATAATAATAAAAAGAAATAGTATAAAGCACCAACGCTCACCTTCTCAGCTGTGTATCATCCAAAACATTGACATCGTTTCATCCTTTGCACTTAATCATCCTTTATTCTCACTTGAAACTGTTGTATACTTCATTAAACTCTGAGTAATTAACCTGAAGTCAACTGTAGATGAATAGAATACTAACAGACCTGCCTTCCTGAGCAGAGCTTGTGAGGGCAGAATACACATGATTGCATTGCTTCACAATGTCCTCCTCTCAACCAGATTTACCCTCTGGGCTGTACTGATCTGTCTGTAGCTAGAGTTACAGTAATTCTTGTGATTATTCCAATAAACGTAGGTGATGATCAACCTCCTCTGTGGCTGTGTAGTACATACTGACTTGCTCTTTAAAGGGGTCGTATCATGCTTTTAGTGTGTAATGTATCTCTCTGTTCATGTACAAGATCTGTAAACTCACAAAGCTCATAGTCTCCCCCAAAGGGGTTTATTCTATCTAACAGAGAACACTGCTCCAGACCTGCAGAAAACTCCTCAATCGAAGTCCAGATATTACTTTCGCAAATGCTTCATAGATTATTTATGCAATCTTGCTTAACATTAAGTCAAACTCATCGTGCTGTGGCTCATTGAAATCTACTCCAATCATCTGCATCATGATTACACACAAACCACTGTCCTTTCCTTAGGTGTTCTGTAGAAACTCAATGTCTATGTCTACGTCTATGTCACTATGTGAAATATTACCATAATCCCACCCAAAGGCAGCCACAAAGAAAGAAGGCGAGGCTTCAGTGAATTGTTTGGCGCCATGTCGTAGAGACGCTGTGTGTTTCGGTGCGAAAGCAAACCCCCTTTGTTTGGCCTTCCAAAAACGGATGAAATTAGAAATCAGTGGTTACTGTTTATTTATAATGCTGTTCTTGAGCAGTACAACCCAAGCGTTTGCTTGTGTACAGCGTATTTAACAGAAGACAGCTTCCTGAACCTGGGCGAGTACAACGAAGGCTATACACGAAGGCTACTAATGAAAAGTGGGGCGATTCCCACTTTGCTTGGACAGTCTTGTGCTTCTGAATCAGACCCCGTACGTATGTCTGATTATTTTATGAAGTGTCTGCTATTGACTGTCCAAATGCGGAGTTTTGTGCTGTGGCCTAGGGCTCAGTTGTAGACCTCTGCTAACGTGCTTGCTAAAGTTTGTATGTTGATGGTCTGAGAGAGACATTGATTGTAGCTGTTGTTGTGATTGTATCTTGAAAGGGTTTCATCTCAGTCAAATCACAAGAATCGGAGCTTTCCAAAGATATACCGCATGAGTACCTATGTACACACAGAAGCTGTATACATAACATAGTACGGGGGACTGTTGGAATTTACATCATATCTGAAAGGTAACAGTCGTGTTTGCAAAGTTGGTTCTGCTTGATCATTCGCATTTTCTGAATTTGACTCACACTCGAACTGCTACGGTAAAACCGGCGACATGTTACTTAGGAGCTTAGAATTGCTTTAGAAGCCTTGGAGGCTGAAGCTAACCCAAGGGACGTTACGCTTGAGGTTTTTGGCCAATCACAACAAAATGGGTCAGCTGGCCAATCAGAGCACTCTTGGCTTTTCAGAAGGAGGGGCTTCGGAGAAATCAAGCATTTCAGGCAGCCTGGGAATAGAGGTGCAATAATGTACTGTAGGTGACAAATAATTAATTTTTTGAACATTAAAGCATGTTAACCTATTGTATTACACACCATAAACAAAATAATGAACATTTAAAAACATTTAAAAATCATGATATGACCCCCTTTAAGCAGCACCCATTGTTGCTTAGGCTTATTGTGCCTGATGGTTGCATGAGGCATATGAGAAGAGGTTGCATGGCTGTATGAAGTGTATGATCTATTATATTTTCTCATTGACAGCCTCTTGACTTTTGTTTGTGCTTTAATTACATTAGGCATTTGCTTACCATGGATTGGACAGATATGTCACTGTCCTGACTGCAGTATGTGCACTAGGATTAGCCTGGAGAACACATTTTCTATATGCTGTTATTAATGTCACCACCTCATTCCGAATATAATGTGGCCTGCTGTTCCATGATTCCCCACTAGTCTTTTCCCAGAGGCCTTCAGCCCATATGCCTGATAAAGGTGAACTGAAGGTCACTCTATTCTCCGTTTTCCTTGGCCTAACCTTTTCTTTTCCACTTCAAGACTTTTTGTCCTCGTTTCCTTCTTCCTCTTCTTCTTTGGTCATTCTCCATTTCTTACTATTTTACACTCCAGATTACACTACAGCTGAGGCTTTTAAAATGCACTTAAATTCCTTCTTCATTTCTGGCTAGAAATCTGAAATACTGTAGCATCCCAGGGGATCCCTTAATCTGCCATTTAAAATGGATCCTCTTTGCCAATATACTAAAACAGATTTGTGTTTTAGGGTGACGGTAAAAGACACCACTGTATTATGCAAGGAGGGAATAGATAATATTTAGCTTTGCACTTTAAAGTATTCCTAGGAATTATGTAATAAAGCATACTTGAGCCTTTCTCTTATTTGCAGCATTTGCATTCACACCTTCACTAAATAAACAGCATTAGCCCCTTATTAAAGTCCCAGCATATTATCTTAAACAATATTATTCAGTAACTGCTACGATTTATTCAATAACTATAGTATTGACTCATAGGAGAGGTGTGTAGTTAGACAGGTCTTGGGAGTTTAAGGTGTGAAAAAGACAAGTAGTTTTTTAGACCTTGTAAATACTGTATATGAGATGCAATCCTTTTTTTATTGTTCTAGATGAACTCCGAAGTTGTTTTGTTCTATATGAATTCTCACTGTGATTTGCAGTAGTACCACCATATATTTAACACTAAGCACTGTCTATAGAATCTATTAATTCTCTACCCAGAAGGCCATTTTTTATATATGTTTCCAGTAAATCCTACTTTTCTGCAGTGTCTGTGTTTCTGTGATGGTGAAATGGACATTTTAGAGCTGAAATGGGTGATTCACAACTCTTATTGTCAGATTAAGTCTGTGTTCAAAGAATTCTGCTGAATAATTTATGAGTGGCCTTGCATGTGAGATGTTTTGAGGTTCAAAAAGACCGGATATGACGTGAATTATAGATGATTATAATTTAATAAATAAGTTAATATGACTGTGTGTGGTATTAATGTGAAAAGAAAATAGTTTAACATCTAATTGCCTCTTTTTGGTTCTGTATCTTTGAACATCAAGCACCACAGGTTTGTTTGATTTTCCTGGGGGTGTCTGAGGCACAATATGTAAACCGACATACCCTGGGAGGCTGATATGTAATTTCATCTTGCCAGTGGTGCTTACACTATTTCTGATATAATGGCTGTTTGATATTATGTGTGTGTGTGTGTGTGTGTGTGTGTGTGTGTGTGTGTGTGTATGAATGTTCTGCAGTTTACTAGTAATATGAAAAACAACCACCAGGCTTTGGCCTCCTTGAAATCTCAGGCGCTTCTTATTGTATGTATTTTTGTGCGTATTGGAAATTTTCATTCAGGGGTAGATGAATGACAGATGATTTATTTTTTTTTTTAAGTCATACACTTTAATTAGATTTAAAAAAGATAATAAAGTAAACATTAATGAAATAAACATTAATGAGAACTGTTACATATTTAGAGTATGTGACAGGAGAAATCCCATCGTGAGAGAAATTAAACTAGCGATACTGTGTGTATGTGTGTGTGTGTGTGTGTGTGTGAGAGAGAGAGAGAGAAAGAGAGAGAGAGAGAGAGAGAGAGAGAGAGAGAGAGACAGAGAGAGAGACAGAGAGAGTGAGAGAGAGCTTAAAGTAAGCTTAAAATAAAAATCTGGTAAAATATTTAAAAAAGTTTTTTATTAGCAATCAGTAACAGACATGACATAACCAATTGTATTATTTTTATGGTTATTAAAATTTTTACGGTTAATATACAGTATATGTATGTAATATTCCGTATGTATTTGTTATATGTAAATTCTTAAGTTCCAAATATAACATTTACTATGTGGAACTTAACGTGATTCAATAAAAAAAGTGCTCCATTTGAAATGACTACAAGGAACATCCAGATTTTTCCATGCAAACACATACGTCTTTATATAACTTCTGTAACAAAATGTATTCTTCTGAAATCTGACATGTCTTTCTTTCTTTTCCTTTTTGTGCTCAAATCCCAGGATTTTCCCCAAACACGAAAAAGATAAATACGGGCCAGCTGTGTAAGTTGCTTTTTTTTTTTTCTTCAAACCTGACTTCTTTGATTGGATTACAGATTAGTGCATTCAGGACAAGTTCTAAACATACATTCTTGTGCTTGCTTCTCTTATTTCTAGGTACTACCCTAGGATCCACGGATACATTCCCACCCCAGATAGTTTCTGTCTACTGGGTGAAACAGAAGGCTCAGTGCAGGGCAAACCATCGCTGCGTAGAATCAAGGGCCGAATCCACCGCAGCAAGAGCCTGGACAGTATCGACCTACTGGACTCCAACGTGAGTTAAAGACTGCACTGAGCGCAATAATTTGAGTGTGTGTGTGGGCGTCTGTGTGTGTATGTGTGTTTTGCACCTCAAAGAGCATATTTTTTGAATGAGCTTATTTAAAGATGTATTCACCACACATTCTATATACAAATTCACAAAACATGAATATAAACATGCACTAACAGTTAGTCATAAGGCTTTTTTGTTGTTGTTGTTAAATGTTAAATATCCTAATATTAATGTTTCTCAGGATCGTTTATTATTGTAAAACAACATAGCCTAACATTTACAATTTTTTATTTAACTCAAATTATATGAAAAGTTACAAAGTCTAAGGCTAGGTTTAGGGGTGAAGAAAGCATTTGTACCTTTATTTACAACTTAATTTGTTTTAAACTGCACTCAATCCAACCACATCCCACATCGTCCACATTACTTTTTTATGAGCTCAGGTTCTTATAAAAACAATGCTTAACACTCAAATCTTTCATCAATTATGTACTATAAATCCTTAATGCAGCCAGAATGTGCTGTTTGTGTAGACAATTCAAATGCTTCATAGATTATTTATGCAATCTTGCTTAACATTAAGTCTAACTCATCGTGCTGTGGCTCATTGAAATCTACTCCAATCATCTGCATCATGATTACACACAAACCACTGTCCATTCCTTAGGTGTTCTGTAGAAACTCAATGGCGTTATTATCAGGGACTTTATTAGAACGCTATGAGTCAACCATCTGTCATTTGGGCCAGTTGGAATTTAAAATGTTAGTCTGTTGCAGGTGCGCAAGATTCTCTAGGCATGACCGCAATGCCTCGTCCTCATGCATGTGGTGATCAGAGTGGGATTAGACAGCAGTCCAGAATACTAATGCTTCCTCTAAGTTTACAGACGCCAACGTGAATGTGGCATAACTACACCAAATAATGCTGTGTAGCCATGTTTAATACCCCTGGGAGTTACACTGTGTGTTTAAGTATCATCTGTGTGTAGCCATAAGTGCTTCTGTAGTCATAGTACCCTCTCATTTTCAGGCTTACATAATCATACACTGTGAAAGCCTGCTGTGGTTTGGTACCTTTCTTTGTTAGGAGATCTAAAGGGTCGCTAGTTTTAAAACACGTTAAAAGCTAAATATATATTTAAAGGACAATTATCTAGATCATATGGAATTGTCAGTCTAATACATGTGACTCTTGACAATCACTTAAATTTGTTTTTGTGCAAAAATAAATAAAAAAATAAGTAGACATTCTGTATTCACATAATTTCATTTTGATCGTTTTTTTCTTGTGCTTCTTATCCTTTAGCTATAAAATATGTCAATGTGTACAGTCTTGTGCAAATGTCTACGGGACATAAAACAAACAGATCTTGTTTATTTTTTATTGGGTGTGACCACCCTTTGGCTTCAAACTTACATTCATTCTGATATGTACACTCTTGCAGTTTTATAAGGAAATCTATTGGTAGGTTATTTCAAGCATCTTGGACAATTTGCCATAGATTCTTTGCACCTTGCATCACATGCTTCTGTATCTCACTTCTGCCATATTTAATATTCTGCATTCTTTAATGACACAAACATTTCTCCGTAATATTTCATTTCTTGGAAATGCATTCAAAGAATAAACCACTCTTTTCTAGTGGGAAATTGGATCTGAAATATTGAGGTAACGTTTGCACATCGGTGTATACATTTATACAGATGAATATTGCTGATATTTCAAAATGATACGTCTATGAAATATTAGTGTACATTATGTGGCAAAGTCAACTATCGTATAGATGTTCATGTCAGTTGCATGTAAATTAGGTGCACGTATTGATGATGATATTTAAAGTGAAAAGGCTTTAATCAGCTTATTTTGATATAAAAATAAGACTCTCCGTTACATCGTCAACTAAAATTTAGAATGGGTCTACCAGGTAATTAAAAGATTTTGAGTGTTATGTTCTGTTAAATCTGTTATTGATGTTGCGGAGGGAAACATGTCATTCCTGTATAGTCTAATGGCAGGCTTAATTTAATACCAGGATTCAGCATTAAACTGCTGCTGAGATTAAGCAGCGTTAACTCTGCTTGCCTTACAAAGGTAGGTGCACAAGTATTCTCTCTTCAGTGCTCATTAAAATCTTATTCTTAGTCCAGGTTTAAAAGCACTAACAAAAGATCACAATGAAATGAGGGTGTACCACAGATTGGAGCCGTGAAGCATTTAGAATGCACAAATATCAGTATAGCTACCCTGGTCAGTGCTACACACACACACACACACACACACACACATACAGAAATTTGCTGACAGGGTCAAAACACAACACAGCAGATGAGAGTAATGGTCCGGCATACACTGAGTGAATGAATGCTTGAGTGCTGCCACTTGCTCTGTTTCATGAAAGAGAGGAGTACAAACCACGCTTTGTACAGAGACCTGTTCAGTTTACAACCAGTGCTAAGCATAAACATAAACCACGAATCACAAAATTTAACTGGGTAGTTAGTCAGTGTGCATTTGGATTATTGTTGTTATGTGTGCATAGCTGAAATGCAAATGATTGCATAATAAACGCCTGTGTATTGCGTGTCGTTCTGGTTGCAGTTGCTTGATGATTCGGGACATTGTATTTATTGTTGTTGTTGCTGTTGTGAATAAAAAATTCGGTGTTTGGAGTAAGGTCATGCTTTTTGACACCGTGCCCACTCCTGCTGTCACTTGTGTTGGCAAGCGGTGCTTTCACACATGGAGAGGCTGAAGTGGTCGGTAGTGCAAGGGCTGCAGAAAGCTGCATGCCTCATCAGAAAGACAGGAGAGGGAGGAGACAAGAGAGAACTGCAGCACTGGCAAATGCATCCTAGAAGCCTGCATTTGATCAAGTCTCTCTCTTTTCCTCTTTCTCTCTCTTTAGATATATCTGTGTATGTCAGACTGGCTCTCTGGAGTCCTGTCCTGCTGTGTTGTCATCTTTGTACTGTCCTTCCGTCCATTTTCTGCTTCTCTCTTGATGTTCTTTACGTTCATTCTCCCCCAATCACACAATCCAGTGGCTCATTAATCAAATCCTTGCACTCCATTTCACCTTCGTTCCACATCACCAGGTTTTCATTTTCGTTCCAATTTGAAGGGCAAGCGCCATATCGAATATATACTATGAAATGACGTGTCGTTCATATGATGTGATTTTTGTGTTATTATATCATATGATTACACAAACTAAGATTAATTATCTCACTTATTTTGTTCCTACATGTATTTGGCTAATTTATGTGAACAAATGACACCATGATTGTGTAAATTTCGTTTCATTTTCGTTTATTATTATAAATGTGATCTTTTTGCAAAATTAGCATTGGTATAATTGTGCTAAATTCATGAATCTCTGGGCATTACCATGAAGAATTAATTTTGGCCATTTTTTTTCTCCCATAATTTCAGATTCTCTCAAATAAAAGTCTGGACACAGAGGAATCTGATATCCCTCTTTGGCATACCCTATAATGGATGCTAGTGAATTGGATTAAAGTTGGCTTATATTAATTGAGGGTCGTGTTATGCACTAGGAGCACTGACATTTATTTTAATGTGTATGTGTTTGTATATATAAATATATTTCTGCTTTTAGGTTCACCTTACCTCTTGATTTTATGGTGTTCTATGCTATAGTGTGTTTGGAAAATGGATGCTCTGCTTGTCCCTCCCCTTTCTCTTAATCTCCCCTGTAAAAATCCCAGTGTAAGCATCTATAGACCGACTCAACCTTAGGAAAATGCTGCAGCTGCATTTGCTGCATGAGCAAGACTGCAGCTGAATTAACCAATCTGCATATTCAGACATGAGAGAGAGAGAAAGAGAGAGAGAGAGAGAGAGAGAGAGAGAGAGAGAGAGAGAGACAGATTCTGTAAGAAGAAAAAGTGAGGGATGACTTTGTGCCAGTGCACGTGAGGAGGTTGGACTAAAGGGGCTATCCTGATGTGCAGTGAGTATGGAAGTAGGAGGATGGAGGGGAATGGTGAAGAAAGGAGAACAGACAAGAGCACGAGATGGGAGGGGAGCGAAGAGGTGTAGTGGTGTATTCTTCTCTTGTGACACAGGAACAGAATGTGTGGGTCGCTTGCCTTGTGTAGAGGTGGAAAGGGGAGAGAGCTGTCCTGAGTGAGGAATGAGCTGTGGGGGGAAGGGGAAGGGAGGGAGAGACAGAGGAAGAAAGGGAAAAGAGAGAATGTACCTTGAGTGGGTTTAAACATCAGGAGCTTGTAGGGGAGGAGGTACCGCTGGTTTCATGGGCCAGATGAGAGGTGGGGAATGGTGGGAGAAAAATGCTTTCGTACCCGCGTTCTTACACTGTACCGGGGAAGTGTGTGTATGTGTCATATGCTGTGAAGGTTGAGAGTAAGGTGAAATCTGTGTGCATGTGCACAAAACACAGTACTACATTATATGCAATGGAGGAAATAAAAGTTACACTTGGCTTTTTATACATGAGTTTATACACAAATAATACGGTTTAACATTTGCTCTGTAATGTCATTGCTATAATCTGATGACATCATTATGGTAACTGATATATGGTCATATATACAGAATGTTTGATGTTTACCAGGTTGTATCTGCATCCACAGGGGGCTTTATTGAGAGCAGGCCAGATGTGAGACTGATACTATGGGACTGATAAAATCTAGGAGTGTGAGGAGGCCATGTGGCTGTATGTGCCCGTCCAAACTTAACATATGGCACAGCAAAACGCATTTCCTTTGCCTTACTACATGCAACCAACACTGTTCAATAATACAGTTTAGTCCAGCATCATACTGGTATTTAGTACAGCATTTAAATTAGGTACATAATGTGATAAAAAAATGGTGTTAAATCCTAAGATTTCCCAAATCTGTATCCATTTCATTACACCTCATTACAGATACAGATGGTTTCTGGAAAGCATATAAACATACTATAATGACCTTATTCACCTCTAATGCTGCAGCGACACACACACACACACACACACACACACACACACACACACACCTTTCCAATGACACAAATCAAGATGAGCCATTGTCATCCCACACAGAGCTTTATTGATGCTGCTGTCAATCCATGCACACTTGCTCAGCATCTAAACAATCTGTGTGTATATATATATGTACACCATTGCAGGATTCAAGTTTACCTCCAAAGCTACCTGCTAAACACAGTATCATATTTCTTGTAGTCTCAGTTTCCTTTATCAGCTTTAATAGCTGTTAACATTATACTGCTTACTTTCAATATATATGAAGATTACATACATTCCTAGCTAATCAGTTCTCTGTAATAAGAATATTACTTAAAAACTTAATTAATTCAATTAAGTGTCAAGATTCTTGTTAAACCAGTGTTAATGAGGTCATTATGAGTGAATGTCTTGTTAGTTACCTATGCAGAGCACACAACACGAACTGGCTATAATTCAACACAAGCATTTGTCCATAGATCCCAGAGAGATCCCAGGATATTGGCATCCATACTTTGTTTTCTCTTCTTTTCGTTTTGGCTAATGGAATGATTTGTGATAATCTGGGTCAGAGATCAGCTACAATGCCAGGTGGTTAAGAGCAATACCTGCTAAAATTTGGCTTGAACTCAGTATCGTGGCCAAGCTGCCAACAAAAAGCTAGAAACTATTATCAATCTTTAATGGAAGATGTCAACAATATAATTGGAATTGATTATGTGTGATTTCTTCTTAATTTCATCTGACCAATGTCTGGCCAATGTCTTTTGTCTTGCAGCCTTTTTTTTTTTTTGTATTGGTATCACTTAGAACCATGTTGTGTGATCACTCTTATGGAGTAGAGATTGCTTTTAGTAAACAGCTCCTTGTGAACTTTGAGAGCAACATTTCCTATTGACTTCCTGTCCTACCCTCTGCCATCTTCAGCTTGTTGTTAATTTACACTAATGGGATAGATTCTGCCTCCTTCTGCTGAATACTATTAGATTCCTCAGTGGATTTAAAGCAAAAGGCTTAGAGAAATGATTGAATACAGAGTGTGTGTGTGTGTGTGTGTGTGTGTGTGTGTGTGTGTGTGTGTGTGTGTGTGTGTGTGTGTGTGTGTGTGTGTTTAGAAGTACTGGACTATGTCATTTGCCAGTCCCTGCTGTGAAGCTTACTGGAGTTTCACATAGGTATCTTGATCCACTACAATTACACTGCAGTGAAGTCGTATTCAATCATCACAGCCATGCTGTGGTATCAAAAATGAACTGCATTATGCACCACAGTAGAGTTGTCCTTCTCACAAGCATGCCTAGTCAATGAAGGTGAGTTCAGGTATTTGAAGCAAATGCGTCTTTGTTCCAATGTCAGTTGTTACTGGTTTGGTTATCTTATTATTACTGCTGGTAGATACTGTATAATGCATGAATTGATGAATTATGTGCTCATATTATTTGTACATTTGTGTGGGTCCTGACTGAAATGTAACCATATCTTTGGCAATAAAGAATGCATATAATTATCTTATCGAATCCTAAGATTCCTAAGATCCTAAGATAAACACCTATACTCAGCAAAAGTACCAAGTGAGATAATTATAAACAGTTATTACTAGAGTGTTATTACTAAAAATGATTAATAGGAATTGCTAGTGATCACTAGTATCCATATACACAATGCCATTTCACCTAGACGTGCATACTTTCTTTCTGTGTATTTGTGGCTTTTTCAGTAATATTCAGTTGTTGTATGTCTTGCATCTTTAGTCTTTTTCCCAATCAGTCTGCTATGTTTGTGTGCCTAAGGATAGTGTAAGAGCCCTCTGTGTATTGGACAGGGTTTTTTTTGTGCTGCGTGGTTGTGTGTTGTAGATCTGCATGTCCTAATGAGACACCATATGCTGCCAAGAGCCTTTGCATTCTATAAGACAGCGATAAAAATATACATTTTTGTGGCCACTACTAATAAGGCATCTGAAAACTTTTTTTTGTTTTAACCAAGGAATGCAATCCTTTCAATATTATTTTTTTTCCTTTCAATATTTAACGTTAAAAAAAAAAACACATTTATATTTTCCATGTGTCAGAGAGAATTTAATTGACTATGATTTTGGACAAAATCAGTCAAATATGTTTATTGTAAGACAGTAGCTGATTGTATAATAGAAATATTTTTATATAAAATGCAATACTATACCTCCTCATTTGTGAAGGGTATTCTTCACTTGATATTATATGTGTCCCTTATACTGGTATAGATATAAATTATCTATGCAGGTAACTATAACATAACTACTGCAAATGTATGCATAGCTGCAGATGGATTATAGATATTTGTGTCAGATTTTTGCTTGTGTAAGTACACATGTTTATCATGCCCATAAGGTGTTACAGGTGAGAGGTTAAGTGGATTTGTATGATCTACAAGTATTTACAATACAATATTTTCTTCTTCTTCTTCTTCTTCTTCTTCTTCTTCTTCTTCTTCTTATTATTATTATTATTATTATTATTATTATATTTTTAATTTTGACTGAGACTGCACCTACATATAAACTATACAGGAACTGGTCACTTTTAATTTATATATATATAAACTTTATTTAGATGTTGCATAATAGGTATTGTAGAATTACAGTTTGTTATTAAAATGATTTTGTTGGGTCAGCATGTTACAACACAAATATTACATAGAAATTATATCAGTCATGCTGTATATTGTTCTGTTAAGCCTATCAGGACAAATAATGCATGGTCTGTGGCTGCAAAGGAGACAATCAGGCAGTGTGTACATGGGGTAGAGTAGTCAGAGCCAGTAACTCCAAGGCACAGCCAAGCTCCTGCAGAGGGCAGAATTTCACTGTTATAACATATATCAAGTGCAGGGAGAATAATGACCTCACTACTCTGGCACTCCATTGTAGCAGGTTTTTTATCCAGCCACATAGCTTTTTTTCTTATATTGTCCCAGGGAGTCTTGAGGAAAGTGTTTCATAAAGTCAAACAATGATAGCTTCATCACAGGACGTGTTGGATTGTTTTGTTTGTCATCAGTATGTGATGTCCTGTTAAACTGAAAATGATATGTTGTCTTTTAGTACAGGGAAATCATATGTGCTTTAATTCATATCTACAGTATATCTAAAACAAACACTGTACCGTTCATGACTTTAATTACTTTAGAAGCCTTGTATGGATCTGTGGGGAAAAGACATATTAGTGACAGTTTCTCTTGATTCAAAATATTATAAATATTCACTATCCTGTCACTCTCCTTGGGAATGACTCACTCTGCTCTTACCACTGCCCCCTGGTGATTAATACACACCAGCCACCTTCTTTCCCCATCTTCTCCCACTGCCCCCTCATAGCATACCATCACACCTTTACAATCAATCCTATGTTGTTTCACTCCTCATAGCTGCTCTTCTGGATTCCATAAGACTCCTGGATTTGTGCATTCACCATCTGTATGAAACACAGGTGAAAATGAATAGAATTGATTTCCTTAGGAATTGTGAAGTGGAAGAGATTTATTGTGTTGTCAAGCTTTTTGCGCAGTGCGGTAGATTACCCCAGGGATGATTTTTCTTCCACCACCTCCTTGCTCCTACCCCCAGCTACCTCATCCCAGGATAGGAGCGACTAATCACAGCCAACATATTTGCTAATTGACTTACCCTTGTCAACCAAGCACACACCTTTCACTGGCACTAGAAGCATCAGTCAGGAGAAACATTAGCCACTAATGAATGTTACACTTTGTTCAATTGCTATCTATTACAATAGTGAGATAAGAAAGGGAATAAATATTTAAATTGAGAAATTGTGAGTGCCAAATGATTCCCATCAAAGGTCATGAGGTGTGTTATAAAAACAAAAATGGGGAGTACATACCAACATATGCTTGTAAGATTTAAAGTTTATCATTTAAACACACTGCTACTGCTTATGGAACTGAACTGTTCGTACATTCAATATGACTTGCACCACAAAACTCACAATGGTAGGAAAGACTATAAATTAGTAGTGCTTTCACACTGTGTGACCTTAGTATTCTGAGGTTCTATCTGCTATTCGTTGTTTTTGACCATCCAGCCTCGGGCATCTGACTGGTATCAGAATTATGTGATATGAACAATGAAGTTCTCCTGTTAGTGTATGAGAATGGATTTCAGGAGAACTTCCAAACAGATCTAGCCTGATCTATGCAATGTTTTTCAGCTGATTCAGATTCAGGGACATGATAAATGGAGTTAACACCAACTCTAATGTACACAGTTCTTTGTGACACTATTCATTGATTTGTAATTGTCAGAGTTGCTGATATGTTGTTATACTCTTTAGCCCAAGAAGAAATATGCAAAGGCAGAGATGTGCCACAAATGTGGCGGTTTGTCACATGAGTCCAGATGGGGTAAGAATAGACACAGCTGAACAACAATTGAATTTGTGGAACTAAAAAGCTGTTAATCTCCAGTTTTATCCCTTCTGAGGCATTTATATGTGAAGGAAAATTGCCATCTGTTGATACAAACTATGACATTGAGAACACAGGATTATTGGCTGTCAAGATGGCACTCAAGCTGTGGTGTTGCTAGCTAGAGCAGAGGTCAGCATATAGTGGCCCACAAGCCAGAAGCAATCCACCTGATAAGATTATTTGGCCAATCTCCAAAATAAGAACGTTTCTTTTTTATTTATAGATCTTTACACACTTGCATTTGACAGCAAAATTTAGCAAGCAATGTAAAGACTCACATATGTGATTAGTGTCCAGTACCAATTAAATTTTGCATGCAGATTTAGCTTTAAATTCGTCCTTGGTGAATTTTGTGCATGCAAGTCTAATCTGTAAACCAGTGTGGAGGTGTGCACAGGATAATTTTTTTAATCTGCCCTACTCCTGAAGCAGTTCTGACCAATCCAACTTGTGAGCCACTACCTCAGAAAATCAAGAAGATAAATCCAGCACACTATGGCAGTTATTTTTGCATATATTGTATAATAGCATAGTTTGTCAAGTTGGGAGGTTGGAGTATGTGAAAAATTGGAGTATGCAGAATAATTATTTCATCATGGACCTCCAATTCTTGGACGGAAACACATCAGTCCCCATGCCTGTACTGCCACAGCCTTTCACACCACCTTGTCTCAGTTTCATCACATAGTCTGGCAATTCAGGTTGCCAGTTCACTTCCAGTGAAGTATGGAGGATATTAATATCCTGTAATATTTCTACCTTGGAAAAATACAGAACTCATTCATGTATTCTTCCTCCAAACCCACTTCTAGTGCCTCCAATTATTCAACAGATACTGGTGTTCCCCAGGAACCAGAATCAGCATGTATAGAGGTATAATACTGGCAGTATGCTCCTTCATAGTGAGGAACTTCAAAGAAGCCACATGGAGCATGGAGATGTCTTGCTATCCAGCTCCAGCGTAGCCAACATACTTCGTTTGGCCACTTATATTTCGTTTTATTTCATTTTATTTTATTATTCATTCATTCATTCATTCATTCAATCATTTATTTATTTATTTATTTATTTATTTATTATTGTTTGGGCTGTGCTGGTTTCTGTAAGGTTTTTTCCAGTTGTTTTCACTGCCTATATTATGATATATTATATTTGTAACACTTCATTAGGTGGGCAAGAAGGAAGGCAGAGGCAGGATTGAATCCACTTAGCACTCTTTATTTTTCCTTTTCTTTTCTGCTTTTCAGCATTCTCCTTTTTATCTCACACGCAGGCACATACACACACACTTGCCTAGTTCTGGTGGCTCTCTCGCTCTCTCTCTTCCTCTTCTCCTCACCTCATCTCACTGCAACAGAGAACAATCATTAAAAGAATTTCCCACAGTTGTGCCTTCCTTACCACTCGCCTTCTCTGGCTCCGCCCTCCATTAACAAACCTGCGCTCGCACACACCCCTGCCTCCACAATATATTTATATTATATTATATTATATTACAATATATAGTATTATATTATATTATATTATATTATATTATATTATATTATATTATATTATATTATATTATATTATATTATATTATATTATATTATATTATATTATATTATATTATAGATACATAGGCAAAGCAGTAGTTTTGGTTAAATTACTAATTGGCCCAAGGAGCTATACAGAAGCAATGTGATTTTAACTCAAGCATGGCTACAGTTTTTTTTTTTTTTTTTTTTTTTTGTAAAACTGTAGAACTGTACAGGTGTAATTTAGTTGGCAGTCTGAATCTGCATACGAATGCTCAATGCATGAACAAAATACTTACCAAATATTGTGAATAATAAATGAAATAGGACAAGACATTCTTTACATCGTCTGACATTTTATGCCTACCTTCTTTTGTCTAGCACTATCACCAAGTAGAGTTTTCTTTTTCCAAAACACATGAGTTTTGATAGTTAAAGTTCTTGATGAACTGGATGAGATATGTTAGAACAGGGCTGGAATTAATCTGTGCAGGGTGTGA
>CM022764.1:16183607-16423607 GCA_012411365.1 Ameiurus melas | reverse complement strand
ATTGCAGTTTATTGCTCTGGACACATCTGCAGTCCTCATGCCTCCCTGCAGCAGGTCTATGACATGTTCTCGCAGGTGAGCAGGAATCCTAGGAATATTTCTTCTGCTGTTTTTCAGAGTCAGTAGAAAGGTCTCTTTAGTGCTCTAAATTATTGTAACTGTGAGCTTAATTGCCTTCCACCTGTATAATGTATGGTTTTATATGGTAGTAAGAATGTTACTTGTTGGATGGCACTTGCACTGAACAGAGAACAGTTATACCCAAAATGTAGATGATATTGTGACAACATCTACACTCACCATCCTTCATGTAACTACATAACTATATCTCATTACCATTATATTTGTTTAATGCATGAATGTCATCACACTCTGTTGGGTCTCCCTCTTTGTTCTGTCTCTCTATCCTCCAGTGGAAACAGCATGAGGTCTCCTTACATCAGCAACGTTGCAGGACCCCTGTCTCCGCTTGGCTCACATGGAGCCAGAATGTCCCCTGTGCTCATTAGCGCTAGAGATAAGAGGTGACAGTGGTGGCCAGGGGAGATACAAAGAGCACAACAGCCCTGTGCTGCAGAAATGTGCTTACTCTAATGCAAATGTTTTCATTAAATCATTTATCATGCTTTACCATAATTGCAGAGATATCCAGTTAGACTAAAATCCTTTTCTTCTAAAAGATAACTTAATCTCTAGCCCAAAACCTCTCTTGCTGGTGGATTAGTCTGTTGTCCTCCTAATGCATGCTTGGTTTTCACTAACATTAGTCAGTGTGGTGCTTTGTGAAGGTTTACAAAGATGGATCCAGATGACAAAGCCACCAGTAAACCTCTGAAGTATAGGACCATAAATAACTTTGGCCCCCCTTGTCCTGATTAACACAGTGTCTTTTGTGTTCTCCTTGCTGCGCCTCATGGGTCTTTGCCTAGTCCATGGCTTCACGCTGTTTCTGCTGAGAGCCTGGACATGGATGGTACACACAGAGGACATTCGGTAGAGGCTATGCTGCTGTATACAGCTAACGACAGTGATTCACTCTCTAAGTTCCTGATCACCATCTTCTGATGCAAAAAAAACCCAAAAACACCAGATGCTGCAGTACAATATCAGCTCTTTGTGATATTTTTGTTCACCTATGACAGGGAATGCTTCCCATTTTCATTGTTATTGTTGATGATCAAATCTGTTACATAAGACTGCTGTGGAAACTTGATGGACAGAGGATTCTGTATGTTAGCGAAATACCCCCAGTGCTACAGAGATCCTGGTGTCAGAAGCAATTTAGGCCTTGTTATACAATAGCCTGCGTTATGACAAGCAGGCCAGGGCACTGACAGCGCTTCCAGAGGAATGGCGTAAATGAATACGTCTAAGAGATGTTATAGAGCTGACAATTAAAAGGATAATGCACAATTTACAAAACTAAACAACAATTGGACATGTGTTTTACTTAATTCTTTCACTGATCTGGTTGTGTACAATTGTAAAATTGCTTTTGCTTCGCCATACAGCATCAAACTGAGTTATGCCTGCCAGTTTAGATGCAAGCTAAACACTTTCTTGCTTATGGAGCTGTGTATCTTGCTTATGGGTCCATTATATACCTGCGCAGTTGTCTGCAGTAAAGCACAAGTCTGTTTGATTTACTCTGCCATATTCAGAGTAATAGTGAGTCCATTCCCAAAGTACTATTGAATGAGTCAAATATAAAGCCTGGAATTTTAACTTAAGTATAGTCCCTAGACTTTTGTCAATATGAATAGTAGAACTCCAAACATTGTCTGATACCCGAGACCGATCCTGACATCTTTTTAGTAACTGATCTGACTCCTTGACGGCTTCTCTTATCAAGTTATGCAAAACATCAGAGGCATGATGGTGGCATGCTGTAACCGAAATCGTATCCTCTGTCCGCATGTAAGATCTGTATCATCATGGTGTAAAACACGTCTGAGAACTGTCTCAAAAATATGTCAACTAACTAATACCAGTTCGCAGTATACTGGATCAGAAAAGGAACCTTTCTTAAAAAAAAAAAACATTTAAAAAACTTATGCACAGATACATATGAGAATGTATAGTTATTCCATCCATCCATCTTCTACCGCTTACTCCTTTTCAGGGTCACGGGGGAACCTGGAGCCTATCCCAGGGAACACCGGGCACAAGGCGGGGTACACCCTGGACAGGGTGCCAGTTCATCGCAGGGCACATTCACATACACTCACACACCCATTCATACACTATGGACACTTTAGACATGTTAAAATGTTCTTTTAAAACGTGTCATAAAGAAGTTCAGACACACACATTCTCTCTCACACACACACACACACACACACACACACACACACCTCTATGTCCATAGTTTACAAGTGTAGAAGATGCATTACTAATGCATTTCAGAATATACATCTCTTTTCGCTTCATAACTTATCATTGTAACTCCTTCTTTCATTCATTCATCTTCATAAGTCAGCCTATCCCCGATAACACTGGGCTCAAAGGCAGCAAAACGCTTCATTTCCCCCCACAGAAAAGCCATGCAAGTGAAAGAGGCTGGGGTTTCCTGTGCGGTTAGACGCGTAACGTGGTCGCGACCACATGTAAAGTTGGTCTTGCAACATCACTTCACACTTGCACACAGAGCTTCCATGAGATGCGCCGTGCATTGTTCGGACTGGATCATTTCTCCAGCTCGGAGAGCGGCGTCGCGTTTTCCCATTTCAATCTTTATTCACTCGGTCGTGTTCATGTGGGCAGGGAACTGAGCCTCGCTCTGCGGTTTGTCCTCCTGTCGGAATACGTCACCAGCCATAGATAGGTTTTACAGTAAGGCGACGTGCTTTGCTCTTTTGCTTTTCCTTCCCACCCCTGGAGTAAGGAATGGACTTTCCCAGACAGACATGTCACGGCTGTTGCTCGGATTCGACGCTGTGAGAGAAGCAGAGCCGTTTTGTGTGTCTGCCATTGCGGTCCACTAGTGAAGAGTCAGGCGGGGATGGTAAAGCGCCTCTCCGGGCATTAATGAACAGATATTGCAGACCGGAAGATTTGAATACGTTGACTTGGACTCGTTGTTGTTTTTCCGCCCGGGAAGGATTACACACCGTACCAGCGGACGCCGCTGCCTCTAGCGTATTCCCCCCGCTCCGCTACAGAAGAGCTCACCGGGAACTTTGGACTGTTACACCGCGGCTGACATGTTGCTCACCGGCCACAGAGGGCGGCCGAGTTATCAACTCTAGCCCGGCGCTGCGGCACCTGGCCGGAGCAAACCAAACGCTTT
The DNA here is from genome assembly GCA_012411365.1 of Ameiurus melas. Classification (NCBI taxonomy): domain Eukaryota; kingdom Metazoa; phylum Chordata; class Actinopteri; order Siluriformes; family Ictaluridae; genus Ameiurus; species Ameiurus melas. The sequence goes on along the minus strand of CM022764.1, from coordinate 16,420,318 downwards.
TACGTTGTTTGTTTTCCCCCTCCCCTAAGCAAGTAAACCTAGCTCATTGTGTGTTGTTGTTGTTGTTTTTTTAACTTCGCGAAGCTGAAGGAAGAACAAAATGTCTGCCAGGGCTGCTTCTAATAAGGTAACGCTGTTTCTTTCCTCCTTCAGGGTTTTCATAACAACCTTTTTATATAACGTAAACGTTCCACTAGCGCTGAGGCTACATTAGCTTCCTACAGCTCACAGGATAAAGCATCAAATCAACGGCATCTCCTGAGCAGCAGTTAGCCGGCTGCCTCCTCCTCCTCCTCCGGCTAAGGTCATGTGTTTACTGAACGCCGGCGTGCTGTAGAGAACTAGCATTGGCACTAGCGTTAGCTAACTCTTCTAGGATGATCGAGGAAGCGCAGATGGAGTCGAACAGACCCGAACACTGGATCCATTGGATACAGTAATCGACTGACTAGCGTTCATGTAGCTCTGAGCAGGTTGCATTCTGGGTTAGTGACCAACTCGCTAGATCACGTGATTTCTGAGGCTGGAAAATGTCACGTTTTATTATTAATATCTACATGTTACTTCTCAATAATGTTTAGCTGTAGAAATGATTTTGTGTGTTCCTGGTGAAGTTGAGTAGTAAAAGTTGTTTATAAGAGATGAATCTCTAGTGTGTGTATATTATTCCCAGTCTGGCTTTATTATATATAATTATTTTTTTATTTTGGTTGTTATTTTTTTGGGTTTTTTTTTACAGGACACGGTTTAACCACACGCCAATAGTAAGGGTTTTGAAGTTCAGCATCATCTCTTGCTATGAGTTGTTATTATTATTATTATTATTATTATTATTATTATTATTAACATGGGCGTGTTTCAGTTTCGGTTGAACGTGTAGTTGAAGTAGAGGAAAGCTGAAAGTCTGACCTGTCCTGTCCTTCCTCTCTGTCATCCGTCATGTGTCATGTACTGCAGCCTGTTCACCAGTTTCTATTTATTTTACTCCTCCAATAGAATATGCATCAATACCACTTTACTCCTGTCTCGCCTAGTGACTCATACAGTTTCCGAGTATTGTATTTAATCTGCATGATTGCAGGTTGTGAAACTGAAGATGCATTCATTTTGTATTGCTCATGCGTGCGGTGTGTGTGTGTGTGTGTGTGTGTTTACTCTCAGGTGTCCTGTGTAATTATTTAAAGTGAAGCAGCCATTCCTTAATACTTTTACAAAAGTAATCCTCGTGATACTGTTGACCAAAGTAGCAGGATGAAACGGCACAATCTCTTAAAAGTGTCTTTGGGGGGTCCCATGACGTTGTTGTGTATTTGCACTTCATGCAGTACTGTGTACTTTGCGCCTGTTTGATGTATTTGCATTTGCACCATGGTCCTGAGGCAGTTTCGTTCCTATGTATACACGCTGTATAGAGGAAGGACAAAAAAACAACTTGAGTTGGAAAATTTGAAATTCCTAAACTTAACTGTCCAGGTTCGAATGAAAATGGTCTGCAAATGTGAATTTACATGCTTAAAATTTAAGATACAAACAATATACACTTCATATACACCTAAACACTTCATTTATATATCTATATATATATATCTCACACACTGGATAAAATAGGGACACAGCAATGACATGCATTTAAACTTGGACTAGCGCAGACACACAAAGGCATGTTGATGTGAGAATTATAAATTCAACCAAAATGCTCTCGCTGGTTAAAACTTGTAAAACTTTGACTCTTTTTGATTGTACTACTTCTATGGAGATTGGTGTATACGTTATATTGTATTTTTATTTATGTCTTTGCTAAGTGTAAGCCCACAATGAAAGTGAAAAGCTCCAGTGCTATCCAGTCTTGTTTCTTTTGTCCAGAAATGTAACTGACTAGGCTTTAAAGAAGCCAGTATATTGTAAGCTATAGTTAAGTGCATTAATGCAATGTTTGTAGTGTAGCTTGCTGTGTTTGTGACCTCAACAAACCCTCAGCAAGTCATTGGCCAGCGTTCTGGCTATGAGTTGTGGGGTTCTGTCCTCGTTGTAGCACGGGTGGTGCGTTTGTTTTCTCTCTATATAATTGTGAGTCGATTGTGTGTGTGTGGTAAGCAAGAGAATTATATGGCTAATTTGCACAGGAATTTATTTTGCTTTGTTTTGTCTGTTTCCAGTGTTGTCCTTATTTCTGAAAATATTTTTAATCTGTACAAGCAAATGAATCCACCTAATAAAAATCGCTGTACCATCAAGAAGCTCATGCCTCGTCCGCTGTGTGTAGTGCAGCAGGGCGTTGGATTCACAATGAGTAATGACTGAATGGTTATAGTATCAACTTGTGTTGCAAAACCATTGAACGCAGTAAGTTTAAAGCAGCCAAACTACACACCAAATTAAAATGTGTTTTGGCAAGTCAGTGAGTTGTAGGATTGTTTTTTTTCTTTTTCTGGTAAGTTGTCTAGTGACCAACGATAAATAAAAACGAATAGCTTGGACACAAAATCTGCGTTTATAGAGCACCTGGACTACTAATTTTCCACCTCTGCAGTAGAATAAAATAATAAATTTCCTTATACTGCAGGTACGTATTTTAAAGAATACTTTTATCTTTGATATCACCATTTAAAGTCCCAATAAAATGCCTTGAAACATACAGCGTTATTCCATGCGTTGGCAGATGTCTACTGAAACAGGAAGTCAGGGTGGGACATCGAGTAGCTCCTCCCCTTTTTAAAATAGCCAATAGCGTTTCTTACCCGTAAGCTGTACTTGACAGTACCATAGATTTTTACAATGCAGAGAGCATTTGTCTGATTAAAAGTTGAAGTGCAGAATGATGTCATCGAAATTGTTGATCCATGTTAGTGGTAGAGAGTGACCTTAAATTTGGACTGCATATATCTTCTAAATGTGAATTTTTTTGTCATTGTTTTAGAGCACACTAGCATTTATATAGCCTTAAAGCTAACATATATTTTCTAAAAGCCATAAAACGTATACCATTACCATTTTTTGGGGTGGCATTGAAAGCCTTGTTGAAATGTAACTTTAAATTATAACGTAAATTTAATATACAGTGCAGATGCTTGTTCTTCTTGTGTAAGTTTTTAGTGTCAATCAAGTTGTTCTTTATTTATAATTTAAAATGTGAGTGAAGAGTAAACCCTCTTCAGACACAACATACATGTTCATGTCAAAGTAAAAAAAAAAAAAATCCATGTGGGAACAGTACGTTCTGTATAATTGTCCTGTAATGTGCCATCAAAGTTATTTATTTTTGCCTGTATTCCAAGTTAAGTTTTCTCAAAATAAGTATTCAGCCATAATTTTGCATGTGTTTGAGCTGATGCCGGAGTTAATCTCCCCTTTATGCGCGGTGAGAGTGAGGGCGGGAGGATAGAAATGTTCTCCACTATGCATAATCTCCTGAAAAATGTTGTAGTAGTCAGGATGAGGGGTGGGGGGGCAAATGTTTGCTGTTTATTTTCTACTAACCAGTGTATATTTTGTTTCAGTTACATAACATGCTCTGTCAAAGGAGTGATTTTAGTGGCCATATTTGTCATTTACAAAGTTAATGAAATCTTATTAGTAATAGTTATTGGGGTTCAGGTCAGATTAGGTATTTTTCTGAGAAATGGGCATGGCACATACTTAGGGATAAATGAATCATGCCTCATGATACGTATCATTAAGATTGTATTTACAAATCTTTATTTTAACATTTTTTTTTGTTTGTTTGTTTCAGGCAGAAATTAACAAAATAATGTCTAACAAAAAAATTAATAGATTAATCACTTGATTTTTCTTTCAGCGTTTCCCAGTTCGGCTGTTAGGATTTTATAAGAATTTATCAGCCTTTGCACAGGGTGCTTAATTTTGACAGCCTAATCTCAAAGCATTGTATGATGCCTGTGCAGAGTTTCTGAGTGGAATGAAAATCCAATGAAATGGATGTGCTGAGACATGAGATCCCAAAATAGAGCCGCCATAGAGTGTTTGTGCTGCTGCTGCTGCCGCACTGGGCTCAGTGCCTCCAGTGAAGCAAAAACACATGCAGTGGTTTGTAAAATACTTAAATGGACTCTAGAGAACATGATGATGGTAAGCCTGATGTGTTCTTATTTGCAATCTATTGAGTTTAGCGATGACCGTGATGTGAAGTTTGTGTACATTTTGGGGATACGGATATTCTGGTGCTAATGTTGTTGAATGTGGCTGTCAAATGTAAGATTTAATCAGTAGATTATTTTTGTTTTTTTACTGTCCTGTCAGCAGGATGGATTTTATTATATCGTGTTGTAAGATGTGCTGAATGTGGGGAAATGCGAGATGTGATGTTACTGTCAAGATCGCAACATGCAAAACACGAACCTGTACAACAAAGGTATGCAAATGTCTGAGAGGGTTGTACATGCCCAGTATAACATGGAGTCAGATAGATACTGCGCTTCTTCAGAGGGGGTAATACGACATTCTTAGCATATGAAGTCATGCTTTTTACATTTTTTACTCCTCCTTGTTTCACACACTCCCATTTGTACTCTGACATCAGCCTTTCCATGAAGGCAAACAGGAAGGGAGTTGTGCTGACTGTACTAGTATGAAATGTAGGTTGCATATTAACCAGCTACACCCAAGGTGTGTTAATCACATGTACACCTAAAGCTGATGACTTTTTATGGGTCGTAGGTCAACTTTGACGCGTGGTGCTAATAGAGACTGTATTTCTTTCTGGCTGGTATAGTATTACTGAGCTGGTTGTCAGCAGGACATAGGCCTTATGGTGTGAACACATGGTTTTATCTTGCAGATGGTGCACGTGGATCCACACTGGTACACACAGCCTTGTCTGTCTTTCGACAGTAGTACTACAAGTTACGTTAAATACCAGGTTTTGAACATAAAAGCTCTCATTTTGCCATTGTTCCTTTTCTGAGTTTGTTGGATGACCAAGGCACTCAAGAGAAAGACTTGATGTTAGTTATATATGCAGCACTCCCCTGCACTGAACTGATCTGATCTGATTTTACAATTCCCTGTAGTTCACTTGTTTGGCTTTCACGCCCCTGTACATTGTAGAAATAACCCCATTATTGCTCAATTCTCCTAAGTGTGATAGAAGTACTGCCCCTTTTGCAATGCTTTTTACTTTTTTCATTTCCCAGTAACACCAATTAAATGGCTCAATCTACAGGGTGTCCCAAAAGTCTCCATACAAAGGAGAAATTAAATGTTAAATTTCTCGTACTTAGTTTATTATTGTGTACATATATATATTTTCCAGAAGAAAGTACTGAAATCATTCTCGTGGCTGGATTGGGAAGCTGTCGCAAGGTTGCGATGGACGTGAAATCACATACATAACACCAGATGTGTTCACAAGAGTTCGTTGTGAACATGAGAGATGACTCTGTGTGTGTGTGTGTGTGTGTGTGTGTGTGTGTGTGTGTTTGTGCCATGGATTCATGATTCTTTGTAATCATGTAGACAATGTTTTGTAAATAAAGTTCCATTTTGGTAATAGATTAAAAAAAATTTACAAAAAAAGGGATAATTTCTCCTATGTATGGAGACTTTTGGGACACCCTGTATATTTACTAGAAGTTGACTTTTCATCTCTTAATTTGAATGTAGTTAAGTGTAGGGATGGACCAAACAATGAGTTGTGAGCTACACTTGGTGGAAAATGGTCTTTATGGTAAATAGTCTGCATTTATATAGCGCTTTTATCCAAAGAGCTTTACACTGTGTTTCATTTCTCTCTTCTCTCTCTCTCTCTCTCTCTCTCTCTCTCTCTTTTTTTTTTTTTTTTTTTTTTTTTTTTTTTTTTTTTTTTTTTTTTTTTTTTTTTTTTTTTTTTTTTTTTTTTTTTTTTTTTTTTCTCTCACACACACACACACACACACACACACACACACACACACACACATATGATAGCAGAGCTGCCATGCAAGGCATGAACTTGCCATTGGGAGCAACTTGGAGTTCAGTGTCTTGCCCAAGAACACTTCGGCATGTGGAGTCATGTGGGCCAGCAATCGAACTGCCAAACGTACGATTAGTGGACAACCCGTTCTACCACCTGAGCCACAGCCTCCCTATGGAGTTGCAATAAATTAAGACTGTAATATAAAAGTTTAATGAGGCACTGACTGGGTGCTGAACAAAATATAAAACTTGATGAAAATGATTGTTCTTGCAATTTCCAAGGCTTCACCCCTCCCCCCCATAATAGACAACAATAATGTCAATATTCAATCATTGCTTCAGTTTAAGTAAATGCCAGGGTCACAGTGATACTGACCAGCATCCCGGTCTGTTTACCCTAAATGGGATGATGATGTTGGTGGTGGCAATATTGTTACTGCTGTTGCTCAAAAGTGCAAAATAAAAACAATAAAATAATGAAGTACTTACAGCTGCTTCTTTACTGATGTATATTATTTTATATTTAGACCTCACTAATACACAGAATTCTGAAAAAAGCATTATGAATAGTAGTTAAAGGTATTGATGGGTGTATAGAGCAATTTTGTAGTCTAGTATTAGAACCATAAAACAGTAATTGATTACCCATTATTAACCCTAACCTGCTCTCTTCGGAGGACCCGGTTGTCCGGTTTTCATCATGTTTATATTTTTAGGGCCATGCAGTAAAAACTATGCAAACAAACATTAAAAAGAAGTGCATATTTTTTCATTAAGCATCTCTAGTGTATGGTAGGCCACATGCGAAATAGCTTCTTATTCACCATCTGTGCTCATTACACACGATGTAGCACACTGGTGTTGGAGCACCTACATAGTGCCATATAGTCCTGTTTCAAACTCACACTGCAGGCACATGTGTGTTCATATTGATGCAGAGTGTATTTTACCATTATTAAACTCTGCACTCACTGTTGTGTTTCTCCATGAATATTAATAATCCCCATGCTTGACTTTGTGCGAGTGTGTCGTCATCGCTGTAGACGAACTAACTGGTTCCCGCTTGTGTTCTTTATTTAGTAAACAAGTGACCGAGCCATGCTCCACGTCACTGAGTTGCATTTTAATGTGCTAAAAGCTATAGGGCTGTGTTTGTTTGTTTTATTTATTTATTTATTAATGGGTTTTTTTAATCAGTTTGAGAAGTGTCCTATATATATATATATATATATATATATATATATATATATATATATATACACACACACACACTTATTTATTTAATTACTTACTTAATTAATTAATTTAAATTATTGGGTAGTAACATTAAACTGAACTGATTAGGCTAATACTTGTGCCCATCACTAGCTAAAGCAGTAAAATGTATGTGATGATGAGGGCTTGTGAATGGTCCTGTGAGTAAAATGTTTGTGTTTGATTTAAGTCTGTTTCCTTTCAACGTCCGTCTACAAGTTGAGAAACCTTATTCATGTCTCTGTGTCACACCTCCTCTATACAGAGATGAAAAGGAAATCTGAAGATTGATCATATGCTCTCGTTAATCTCTCTTATTGGAATGAGATCCCTGCTGTCTATATATCAGAGGAGATACCTTTCTTACGTTTGTCAGCTCGTACATCACTGAGAGTAATGTGTGTATGTGTGGGGAAAGAGAGTTTGCATGTAATGTTGCTTATCAGCAGATCTCCACTTCGTGCTATGAAGTATAAAGGTGACTGGTTTATTTATTTATTTAAACCCCCCTCCAACAGGTTCTATTTCATGTCTTTCTGTTTTTAAGTCTCTTAACATTTATTTGAACTAAAACTGACTTAATGTTTTACTTGATTAGCGTACTATGATCAATTAAATGGAGTTAACTGTGATTGTGCTTTAACAGGCGGCGTTTACCCTCCTCCCTATGCATGAGAGTTAAGGGGCTCATTATATCATTATGTCCTTGAAGCTTCACTCAACAGGGTGTTTACAGGCCCTACAAAATAAATCACACGCTTATTCATAATAGTCATTGGGGATCTGCTCAGCTTTAAACCTGCCTCTAGTTTCTTTTCTGGTTTTGGGTGGTTTTGTGTCTTGAAGTGTGTAAGGTTTTCTAACACGCTGGAACAAGTGAAGGCATCACAGGTGTGCATGTTCAGCTGGTTTGACCAGAAGTGTGTGGTAATGCTAAGCCTAGTTATAGCTATAGAGGCTGATATTGGTTAAAGTGGTCCTTCTTGTTCCACTGGATTCTTTCACAGGGGCGTCATGGAGTTCATCGACAAGCATCGCTAGCGTGGCGGCTGTGGCTCAGGTGGTAGAGTGGATCACTAATCGCAGGGTTGGCGGTTCGATTCCTGGCCCACATGACTCCACATGCCAAAGTGTCCTTGGGCAAGACACTGAACCCCAAGTTGTTCCCTATGGAAAGTTAGCGCCTTGCATGGCAGCTCTTCTATCTTTGGTGTGTATGTGTGTGTGAATGGGTGAATGAGACAAAGTGTAAAGCGCTTTGGAAAAAAGCACTATATAAGTGCAGACCATTTAGCTAGTGTATTATTTATGCCTGGCTAAAGAATATTCCTTCTACGATTTTCATAGGGATATTGATGGTTATCATGACTTTCCGTGTCCAGTTTACAAAAGCATGTAGTATTACAACCTATTGCTGGGTTTTAAAAGGTTTTTTCCCTTCCTTTTATCATTGAACAGGGAGCCGAGGTTAATGTATTGCATTACATTAACCTATCTAAAGTTAGCCGTCCTCCAATCTAACGGGAAGATTTGATCAATAATGTGACATGATTTCTAGAGTGCGACAGCGTCCTGAGTTCTGGTCATCACCGTTGACCTTAGTGACCTTCACAATGTATACTATGTTGATGTGATTTGAGCTTCATCGTGCCTGCTCTCCTCATCCTCTCCACACGAAACCTTAGCACTATGCATTGCATATCTGCTCCTTAGGATACCATAGCATCAGCAGCTTTAGGCTGTTTATAGACCTTCGATCTATAGAAGAGCAGCTTCATCAGAGCTCGACATATTTCCCCTGTATTTCTTCCTAAAGGCATTGATATTTACGAAGCCTGATCCCTGCTCTGAGAAAAGCCTGACTTTTGCTTTCCTCCAGAACATGTTTGCAGATAAATGTAGATATACAGGACCGTCTTTACATGGCTGTGAAGTGTTCGCATTCTCAAGGGGTTTGTTTGCTTATTTTCTGGCTGTGGGTCATGTTCACGTGTGCTGTGTGTCAGCGTAGCTTCACTATAGGGAGAGCAGGAAAAGTAAACATGCATGGTATCTTTTACCACTCCCAGCCTGGGTATTGATACACAGCCTGGGAGTGACTGTGTGCCAGAAACTTGTAGACAAGCTGTGATCGTGTGCGTGTGTGTGTCTGGACTTATGCAGAGCCCTTTCCATCACTCAAAACCTCGACACCAGAAAGAGATTGACGATATCCCTGTATGAGCTACAGCAGCTATCAGACTATGTATCCCAGCTGGTTCACCTGTATGTAAAAGATCTAAAAGGACTCGCACTGTTTGTGCGTCTGTGCACGAGAGACTGAGTAAGATTTAAAACCACCTTGGCACAAGCTCTAAGGAAACCATGCAGCGTTAGCCTCGCTATGCAGCATATTGGATGCCAGTGGAGTTCCCAACCGGGTGTGATATGCAACTGTCATCGTTTCTGAAGCAGTGATTTCAGGCACAATTTTATAATGTTCTGTTGTCCTTTAGTTTACGTCAGATCATTTTCACATGTACGTGGGGGCACGTGTAAAATTCTCCCGCAGACAGAGCCGAGTTCACTTTAGTGTGTTGATGGGATAGATTACGAGGAGAATTTTACCAGTATGTTTATGCAGAGGAATTCTGTAATGAGCTCAACACCGCTATGGATAATGGTCACTATTGCTGAGTGTAACAGGAACTCCGTCTTCTACAGCACTGCAAGGGTTAAAGCCAGTACAGCACTTTACACTGCAGATGGATCTGTGTTGCTACTGAACAGAGGAGCTGTACATTGTAGCACAACTGCAGCTCCCCTCCCTCTATGCACACACTGGAATGCTGCCAGGCCACTGGGATTTATTTGTGTGTGTGTGTGTGTGTGTGTGTTGTGTGTGTGTGTGTGTTTGTGGGTGTTCGAGAGACTGAACAAGACAAGAGACAGAGGTGCATGTGGGGATAGATTTTAAAAAATGTAGACATGCCTGTGTTTTCAGCCAAAGGAGAGGAAGGAACAGAGTGGAGCTATTTTGAGGTACAATCAAATGTGGGATTAAATAAAAACAAAGAAACTTTAAGACTCAGTTTGGAAGTGTTTTGAGTACTTGGTCTGCAATAGAGGGAGCAGTTTCATGATGAAGCTTGTGTCAGTGGACAGTTAAACCTGTGCTGTCTTCAGCTGGATTGTGTGTGGGAGGTTGGAGGTAGAGATGATGCCGAGTCTTCTGCGGCAATGACACGAACTGCTGTAAGTAGAAAGTTGAGAAAAAAAAACTGTTGCTCACTACGTTCACTGCAGTCTTATCAGCAGAATATCTGTTTAGTTCGATTCCATTTAATCAGTGGGCTGAGGGAGCTGTATGCTCATGTAGACCTGTTGTCTAGTTTCATATTGCAATGTTTTGTCTCAATGCTCTCTTTTTTTATTTATTTATTTATTTATTATTACAGACTGCTACTTTTATAGTTTAGCGTTAACATACTGTCATTTTAATCATAATGCACACAATGTCACAATATCCTCTGGGAAGACGTTCTTCCTGTATCATGCTATGACCTATTCTGTCAGTTAGGATTTCTTTCACAGTATGCTCCCTAGCTAGTGGACATTTACCAAACGTCAGCAGAGTGACCCCCCCTCCCACCTTTTTCCCTTCCTTCCTCCCATTTTTAACATCAATCATGGCATGCTTTTCAGGGTGTGTGGGTGTGTGAGAGAGACCTTTCTGCTGTACTGTACAAAATGTGTTAATGTGCACTTGTTTGTACTGTATTCAGCAGGTCAGCTGAATTATTTTTTTTTACTCCTCTTATTGTACAGGTGTCGATGTTGCTGTTTCTGTGTTATGATTGATGTCATCATATATCTGTGGATTTGTAGTAGAAAATCTGACCATAGAAAGCTTGAATGAAGATGCCTCATGGTGACACAGTTATTTGGTGTCTGAAGTCATTAATTCTCCTGTAGGTTGGCAGTAAAACCTCATTCTGCTGCTAGGCTCTGTTAAAAGTAGGGCAGTTCTTCATTCTCCTTTGTACGCATATTGGTAAAATTCGACATCGTAAGCAGTGCAGATAAAAGGGCTTGTTGCACAGTTCTTTAAATGCTAATGCACCTTATAAAGCATTAGATTGTGACTGTTAATGTAGTGTAGGTAAGCAGTGTAGGTAAATGCTGGCTTAGACAAATTATCTGACCTGCTTGGCTAACTATACTTTCTTCATTTATTTATTTATTTATTTATTTATTTATTTATTTATTATTTATATATGTGTATATATATGTATATGTGTATATATATGTATATGTGTATATATATGTATATGTGTATATATATATATATATATAAAAACTTTTGTGTGTATCAACTTCAGTGTCCCAAGCATCAAAAAAAAAAGCATCAGCTCAGCATCCAAACCCACCAGCAGCAACAGAAGTTATTTTTAGACTGACTCTTTCTTTTAGTCTCTCGTTACACAAGGATAATGTTAAACACACGATATCTTGTCACAACCCTTTGTAACTTGGTCATGACTAAACCGCTTTGCAAAGATTTGATTCTCATTTACGTTTGTTCATTTGCCGAGCGAATTTTTCCAAAGCGACTTGTGATTTTGAGACAAGTTACATTCCACGCATACAGCTGAGCAGTTAAAGGTGTTAAGGGTCTGATAGCTAAGGGGATTATACACACAATCTTCCCATCGTTAGCTCAGAACATTAACTACTAAATCTCACTTTAGTGAGTCGTGCATATCAAAGGCGCTCTCACACACAAACACACAGAAAACTATCTAAAACATCTCTCTAAATGATGCTAATGTACATCTGTGATCACCCTGAGTCATGCCTCGAGATCACGTTTTGGCAGGCATCCAAGATCCATCCGCAAGTGCAATCGTTATTGTAATAACATGGGATATACTGTGACAATTGAAGAGCATTTAATTTACAAAAGATAAGCATTTACATGTGTAAGCTGTAAGGATGTGCAGACATTCAAATGCCCATGAAATATAAAAAAAGTCATCTTTGAGTAGTGAACACACGTGTACCAATCACAAAATCCTTCATCATGAATTTACAGAATTCATCATAATACAGACATAACGAAGGCGCTAAGGCTGTTTTTGCGGATAAAAGGATATCCTGTCATCAAGCAAGCTTATTTTCGAGTGAAATGATTATTGTCCTGGTAAAATGCATATTTACAATAGATGTGAAATGGATGTCAATGGCTCGTCATCATCAGTGTCGCTGGCAGAATCTGATACCTGGTCAGGTTTAAGATACAGCTCGGGTTGGTCTTCGTAGTTATGGTAATCAGTCTTTGTCAACATCAGCGTTTGGTCATTAGTGATCTCAACGAGCTTGAGAGACCAGTCCGAATGAGAGAAACAATACAATGCAAAATGAGCAAGACAAGAATTCGTCCTCAAAAACTGCACTTTGTTTTGGGGTCTTTCTCTCTCTCCTTTCTCTCTCTCTCTCTAAATTAAGTTTCAGTTGCTCTAACTGTCTAAGACAAAACTACCTTTTTCTAGGAAACCACATTCTTTAACCCATACATCATATTGGTTGAAACATCCTTCCCCATAATTCACTCGCATAAATGTGATATTAGGATCGACATATGAACACCCTGTACACACCATAGGATGTGCTTTGCTACATGTTTTCCCCATAATTCTTTTTTTTTTTTTTTTTTTTTTTTCCGCTTCTATAACTTTCAATGTTGTAATCAATTTAACATGCTATGAAAATCAAGAAAACAGAAAATGTTCTAGTGTGTGCCAAATCTCTAGACATTAATCATATAACTTATAGGTTCAATAGAGCAAACCTTAAGAATGTGAAAGAGTTTATCTCTGAGGGCGAGTCCAAATATAGCAATTTTATAGGACTTACGGTTTTCTTTCTTTCTTTTTTTTTAATAATAATAACACTTAGTAGTATTGGTGGTAGTAGTATTTTTTATCTCAGTAAAATTTACTTGTGCATTAAATTTGATAAATGTATCATGTACCGCTAATATGATGGAATGAGTCAATGGGGCATGCCACTTAATGACAACCAGCCACAAAAATACTTCTTAATAAGTACTCTATTATTTATTGTTCGAACCAGACTCTTTCCGTTAACAAATATTCTTACCGTTATTATCTCTCTCTATATGTATATATACCTGTTAGTATATATCTTAGTTTTTAAGCTGTGATCTAAGAGACACCAATATCTCTGCTGTTGCAGAGGCAAAGTTCCTGGAACTTCTTATAAGAAATCGCTCCATGTAATACTTCTCTCAGTGTAATGCACACATTCTTATATCATTGACTCCATTCCGTACAGACAGCAATACACTATGACCTCATAAAATTCTAATTCTAACTCATTGACTCTCTTCCATACAGACAGCAATACACTTAACTTCAAAAAATTCTAATTCTAAATTCTTTATGATTCCTACCAGTCAGTGGTAAGGCTTCATCTTTCGCTCTACATAACAAAGGTCAATACAGACTTCAGGGTGAAACTTTTCCACGAGCGTCCTCCGGTTTGCTTGTTGTCCAGAAAAGCTGAAAAGACTCACGCAGCCCACCCAGGGACACCAAATTGTCGTGGAAATTAGATGACACTCGCAGACTCGTCCTCTGATGGTAAAAAGGTTTATTACAGAAAGATGGTTAATACAGGATAGAATAAAGCAGGACAGAATAATGAGAGTGCTCTGAAGCGCTCTCAATTGTGCTGAACCACTACTATATATATGAAATGCAGAGCATGACACACTTCTGTGTACCGATAAGAAGAGGTTTGGGGCAGTTCAATCAGGCTTTGTTTTAGGGTCTTGGAAGATGTGCAGACGAACCTTGAACAGAAGAATATGTTTGTGTTTCTGTAAGCAGATAAACATTCTGTACTGATCTCAGTGACATGACATGGCCTTCTTAGGCGTTATCCTCAAATGAACAAGAACAAAACTATTACAAAGTAAAAATGAGTAATTTCCTTTGCAATATTCAAATGCTTTCTAGAACACACATGTATCCCATCCCCGGGAAAAAACAGAGGGCATTGCTCTGCAGCAAACATGGGTCGTTTAGAGTCTCTTTAGGGTTGTTCAGCTTTCTGCACTTAATTCCTCTCTCAAAACCATGTGTGTGTTGAAAAGATCTCGATCACATATTACCTCCTTGTACATGAAATGTGTGTGCTACACACAGTTAGAATACAGATAATGTTTGTGTGTGACATGGAAAGGGGTGATCATTTGCAGCCATGTTTGTGTGTGTGCTCGCAAGTTGTCTTGAAGGCTTATATCTTTTTATATAGTCTTATTTAACTGCCTAAACTTCAATCTTTCCCTGTGGGAAGTCTAATACTCTTGCTACCACATTAGGCTTACCGCAGGGGAGAGTGGAGAACATGCTGTGGGACAGTACCAATCCCAGGCCCAGTGCTTGGAAACCAAACCACTCTAGGATACAGGACATAACTAAACATATCGCGGTGGGACAACGGGTAGTGAGTAATCTATATCCTTTAAACCCTTGGCTATATTATTTCATCGGTTGGCTTAGTGCGAGCTGAGATTCTTTGGGTTTGACGAGGATGCATAACGTATCTGGAATGCTATTGGCTTTTGTGCAAGTCAGTCAAGCCATTCGATGCTTTCTGTTCCTGACCTCATGTTTGAAAATACGTTAACATTCAGAATCAAATCACAGCCCTCAAAACATGAGCGCTTAAAGTTTTTCATATGCATAACCGTTGTGTGTGTGGATTTTTTGTTTGTTTTTGTTTTTTTGTTTAGTTTTTTCTCTTTTTGTATTTTTATTTTCTATTTTTTAATTTAAATAATGATTTGTGTTTAATGTTTCTTGATATTAGCACACCTGTATGCTGCTGAAGCTGTTGTGGTTCAAATTATCAATCACTTCATGATTAACATGACCGTGTGTTTAGCACTGGCCAGTACCTGTGCCTCAGACTCCAGTTCTTGGCTGACTGGGGTGGAACCTGATTTAAGTCTTCTTCTGTTGTACCTCAAGCTTCTGAGATGCTTTTCTGCTCAGCATGGCGGCAAAGAGTGCTTATTTGATTTACCATAGCATTCCTGCCAGCACGACCCAGTCTGACCGTTCTCCACTGACTGCTTACACATGGTTGGCTGATTGCCTAAATGCATGAATGAGCAGGTTTACAGGTGTTCCTATTAACTTGGCCAGGGAGTGTATATATATTGCAATATTGTACAGCGAGTAAAATGCTGACGTGTTAACTCTATCTCCCATCCCATCTGCTTTGTTCTTATTGATGAGCTGATTTGGACAGCTGCCTTTTTTTTGGGGAGTTCTTGGCCCCAGCCTCTCGTTAGAGCTGCACTCAGCTGTCTGATCCATCTGTGTGTGTGGGCCCAAATGGCTCTGCTTCAGTCTCAGCCTGCAGCCCCCTTAGTGGAGAGAGCTGTCAGCTGACACTTGTGCCAGGCTCCTTCCTACACTGTGGAAATCTCGATTGGCTTAGGTTTTCAGGGAAAACTGAATGGCCTCACTAAATGCATAACTAGAGTCTTCTGGTTTTCTGGAAATGTGAAAAGCCAAAGGTGCAATAGGGTGTGGTCTATTGTCTGTTATTTTCTTTCAAATGTAATGAGCAGTATGCTTATTCAAGCAATGTTAGCAGAACATTTGAGTGTGTTTTTGCTCGAGCATAATGATCTGGGACTTCCCACATTTAAAATAACATTTTGGTGCTAGGTGCACAGTAAATGAATACCTCTTGCACAGTATAACAGAACTGGGCAGAATGACAGGAAATTGAGCAGTATTACCATTTTCTGCTATTGCTGGTAATTTAACATGCTGCTGAACTCTCTGAACGCCTGGTCCTACAGAGCACTATGGACACGTTATCGTACATCATTATGAGATGCATGTAGTGTAACGTTTAGTGTAACGTTTCTGTTGTTGCGTCAAAGCAGTGCCTCTGTGCTGACAGATTTGTATGTCTTGCATTCCTCAGTCCTATGGTTCCATATACATGTCCAGGGAATAAAGTCAGTCACGCATCAGCAAACAGGCATCTCATCATCAATGAAATCACTCTGTCATAGTATTTTAATTTCTGTTCTTGGTCAAGAGATCTCTGAAATATTTGGAACAATTTTGTGTCATTTAACACAGTAATATTTAGAGCCCCATGAGTTTTAACTTTATTTAATTAATCACTAAAGTTAGGCAAGGCAGTGATTTTTTGTTATTTATTTATTTTTAATAAATAATTAATTGCCTATTATTTATCAATATTTACCACCAGAATTATTGGCATTTGGTAAAGGTGGGCCCAAAGGTTCATGTTTCGTGGTAAATTTGTTTAATCTCACACTGAAAATGAGATAAATCTAACATTGGATTGGAAGTAAAATAAAATAAAATAAAAAAACTTTCTGTAGATGAAATACTCCAAGGCACTCATGTGGTGAAGAAAATTTTTTTTTATTAACTGGGCTAAATCATTAAAAACAATTTAAAAGTGTAGATCTGCACATTTTGGCTACACAGCCTTGTTCAGGGTACATATCAATTGTTCAGAAAAACTCTTCTTAAACTACTGGTAATTAGTGGATCATCAAAGACAGCTAGTCGATCTGTTAATACAAAGCATAGCACCACAAAACTCACCTCACATACATATGTATATACACGAATCACAATATGAACATGTACATCAACACACTATAAATCATTACAAAAATGGTAAATCAATGTCCTCATTACCTCCAGGAGACTTAGTCTGAGCTGAGGCTGTAGTGGGCACAGGCTCACCAAACCTGGACAGCTGAAGACTGGAAAAACGTACCCTGGTCTGATAAATCTCAATTTCTGCTGAGGTACACCGATGGTAGAGTCAGAATTTGGCACGAACAGCATGAATCCATGGACCCAACCTGCCTTGTGTCCAACAGTCCAGGCTGGTGGAGGTAGTGTAATGGTGTGGGGAATGTGTTCTTGGCACACTTTGGGCCTGTTAATACCAATAAATCGTGTATTTGCCACAGCCTGTTTGAGTATCGTTACTGACCATGTACTACATGGCCACAATTGACCATCTTCTAATGGATACTTCCAGCATGATACTGCACAAAGTAATGTGTTGTCTCAAAGCAAAACTTGTCTGAAACTGGTTTCATGAACATGACAATGAGTTCATTGTTCTTCAGTTACTTTCCCAGTCACTGGATCTGAATCCAGTAGAACACGTTTGGGACGTGGTAAAACAGGAGATTCGCGGCATGAAGGTGCACCTGAAGAATCTGCAGGAATTGCGTGATGCAATCATGTTAACATGGACCAGAATCTCAAAGGAATGTTTGCAACATCTTGTGGAATCCATGACATGAAGAATTGAGGCAGTTTTGAGAGCAAAGTAATACTGATTCTACTACTCAATAAAGTTCCTAATAAAGTGCACAGTGGATGTAGGTGCTATGAGACACACTTTTCTCACTGAAGGTTACGGAGACTGTTATTTTAGACTTTGCATTACTGGAAAGAGATGCTCTGACATCTGGTATTCAGTGTTACATGACCCACAAC
This sequence comes from Ameiurus melas, assembly GCA_012411365.1. NCBI lineage: Eukaryota > Metazoa > Chordata > Actinopteri > Siluriformes > Ictaluridae > Ameiurus > Ameiurus melas. The sequence goes on along the minus strand of CM022764.1, from coordinate 16,402,565 downwards.
ACTGTTAAAGGACACACGGCTTCATCTCCGTGCCTAAAAATGGTGTCCCTAGAATTAAGTTGCCATGGATATATACTGGATTTCAAATGTTGCTAGAGGTAATATAAAACATAAAAACATACTAAAATACGATTAGCTATAGCTGAATACACCTGCTTGAGCAGAATCCTGTTTAATACTTAGTGTTGCAGCTATGGCAAGGGAGCAACATGCAATTGTTCAATTAGTCCAAACCACATGAGCTGCTAGTGCAACACCAAGCTTGTGGCAAAATGTACCACTATTTCAATGAAACATGGCAGATGCAGACATCCATAGTCGGGCCAGTTGTAGTTACGACACAGTGACATAAGACTGTAGTGAATAAACAGCCTTTATATTTGAGCTGGTTATCTATGAGTAACGCTACCATGCAGACATTTTGCTATGAAGCTACAGATTGCACAATCATGACATCTTAACTTCAGTAATGTCTCCGGTTTGAATTGGCCTTAATCCTGACAAATGCTTGCTACGAATAATTTACACAAGTCTCCATCATTTGAAAAGTCGATAACATCATTTTAAACCGTCAACATAGAATTTGAGATTTTCGTTTTCATCACGGATTTGTATCACACATACACGTGCATTTGACAAAACATATGTAGTGTGGTGGGTTTTTTATTTTGTTTTTTAATAGAGCTGCTTGATTATGAAAATATATGATGATCTGAATTTGGTTTCAGTGAAACCAGAATTAAATTTTTTGGCTTTCAGTTTTCCTTTTACCTTGGCATTCAAATTCAACACTCAGTATGTATGCTCAAAAAGTAGCCTTGTGAAAATACTTGATGTATAACGCACAAAAAAAATTTATTTGGGCCATTGGGCCTACATCTCTAGTCCAAAAAAAAGCTGATTCAGATGGAGATCAGTAAAATTAATAATAATATTAAAAAATATCCCCATGTCGTATAGAACACAGGTTGGGTTTTCAGTACATTCAGTACAATTCCCACACTTCTTCACCAGCTGATGAATTAGAAATTAGAGCTGAGTTTTGTTTTTAATTAATAATCCATTTCTCGCGCTTCATTATGCTTTAATAGTCCCCAGAATGAGCTCATTTAGCCAGTGTGCTCACCTCATAGGATCCAGAAGCTGACTGAGAAAGCATCCCTCCTAAATTATCCATGGGACTCTCCCTCTCAAACAGTTTCTTTTATAGGCACCATAAGATGGGCATGTAGAATAAAACTGAATATAAGAATAAGGGCTCTCGAGTGACTCAACCTTATGTCTGGGAGGTTTGTATCATGACTGTGTCACAGTCATCCATGGCCAGGAGTCTAATGAGCATACTTGGCCCAGCTCTGGAGGTGGGAAGGTTGGCATTCCTCTCTCCCCTGACACTGAGTGCCACTTGCTAGTCGTGGGAGGCTGTAAGCCCTTTTGGCATACAGAATAGGATAGCTAGCACATGTGGTTGACCTCAACGTTCTCAGACGAAGCTTGTGTTAACCTTCACCCTCACTGTCCACCAGCAAACTACGGCTGCATGCTATTCACTGTTCACCATAATTGTAAGGAAAGAAATTTGGGTTTAACCTAGTAAGGCCCGTTTACTGTAATTTAACAGCCTCCAGTGGATGTGGGCGATGAAATAAGATGGGTAAAAGTAAAGCCGTGCAGTCTTCTCCTGTTCTCCTGCCAGGGGTTTATTGGCGCAGTGTTGCAGAGATGGCAGAAAGAGCCTGGCTAAGTGATTGTGTTTGGGTTAGAGGGGGCAGAGGAATGGACTGCGGTGTTTAATGTCTGCCTGGCAGAAATGCCCACTGAATCCTTCAATCCCCATTGCTGAGATGAAGCTCTGAAAACTCCTCCATCAGAGAGATGCATGGGTTCCTGTCAGACGAGGTTCTTAGTTAAAGCTCTCTAACATAACTGCATACTTTTTGCTTTGTTTGTTTCAGCCATAGCTATTCCATTGTCCTGTGTTATGCTGCACTCGGCAGTCTCCCGCTTCCCTCTTAGACATCTAGCTTGTTTAAACAATGCCAAAGGAAGACATTAAGGAAGTGTTTACTAAAGACTTCCTCTTTGATTATGAAGCCATCCATGTGAATTTACAACAAACTGAAGATGGGAAGGTTATTGCATGCATACTCTCGTTCTGAATTGCCAGTATATGGTCATTATTTGCAGTTTGTGTGAGAGTATGTGGTTTGCTGGTGTGCTTGGTGTAACGGAAGTCTTGCAAATGAAGGTTTTGGTTGTCACATTGAATGTAGTTGGGGAAAGCCCTTTGAATCATGTGTGAAGATGAGGAATGACCGTTCATTGTGTGTGTGTGTGTGTGTGTGTGTGTGTGTGTGTGTGCGAGAGAGAGAAGGACGTTAAGCACCACTTTATATGTGGATATCCTGCCAGGTGCAGCCTACAGGCTTGGCACAAACTACACCAGCTCATCCTCTCTGACTGGTCTTAGTGGTCTCTTGGTGGTTTTGACAGGGTGAATGGAGTATTGCCGTTTGTAGTTCATCTCATGCTAAAGTCTGTTTGTCGCTTTTCATTAAACCATAACAGTGGAATTCCCTTTAACCCTTTTAAAGTTTGCTTGAACCTAATGATCTGTAATATAATGCCACTGATATTGTGAGCCTTTACATATTCTGTTGCGTTAGCAGCATTGCAGAAAGGGTGCAAAATAAATGAGTAAATCAATGCTCACACACCGTGTAAATTTAATGCCTAAAAAAAAAGCTATGTCTTTTGCTTTCATCGCATAGACAGTATATCTAAGGTTTTTTTTTCCCCACATTATTCTTTCTTCCCATCAATGTGCAGCACATCAAGGTCATTTAGGCTCTTGGGGAAATCATGCAGTCGTGCACCGGCTAATAGGAGCCCAAGGAGAACATAAACACAAGTTTAGAAACATTTTGGTGCTGTGCTACTACTGAGATTTAACTGTATTTTAAGGAGTGTAATCCCCTCAGGGTGTGCAGGATGTTAATTTGGATGTAAATCTCACAACTTATGCATAGCTCATTCTCTCCTTTTTTCTTCTTTTTTTTTCTCTCTTCCCTAATGCAGAGTGGAGCAATGGAGGAGACGGTAATATGGGAACAGCACACAGTAACTCTGCACAGGGTGGGTATTGGTGCTTGTCTGTTTTTTACTTGATTATGTTTTGAGAGATCCAAGCTCTTGTCTTCCATTGAACCATAATTTGGCTAATTGGATAAAATGGTCAAGGAAATTATAAAGCAGCATTAATGACTCTAATTGGGAGAATAGTAAAATAGTCAAGAAAATATCATGGAAGAACAGAGGCATATGTTACAGGGCATAAGTACATTTTGCACTTTACATATTACTTAAACAATGGTTTAAAAATAAATTTAGAAGCACAATAGTTAATTTTATTTGGCCCCATTGGGAAAATGTTTTTGTTACATAATCACACAGACCTCAGAAATCACGATTGGGGTGTGTGTGTGTGTGTGTGTGTGTGTGTGTATATATATAAACATGTACAGTATAAAAAGGAATAATGACTTGGTTAAGGTCATTAAAATAAAGCTTGGGACCTAGACCTCTCATCACAAATCTACGGATAGACTTTTCATCTGCCACTTGCCAATCTCGCAGTTTCAATATCCCAGTATTTGACCTTGAAATATATATATATATACAGCACGAGATTCAACTCCATGTTCGCACAGCGAGTTTGAGTGGAACTACTATTTCCTAAGTTTAAGCTTTTCATTTATCACAGTTCTCCACGTGTCTATATTGTGGAAACTGATGCTGCAATAATGCTAAAAATAGGATTGTGAGTACAGAAAAATGAATTGCATCGCTTTAGAGAAAGTTTTCCTTTCTACTGGTAACCATTTGGTCTCCTCTCTGCAGGCTCCAGGGTTTGGGTTTGGAATCGCCATCTCAGGTGGGCGGGACAATCCTCACTTCCAGAGTGGAGAGACATCCATTGTCATCTCTGATGTGCTAAAGGGAGGGCCAGCAGAGGGCCTCTTGCAGTAAGATGCACTACACCACTATTTCCTGTTTTCTGGCACATACCTTCTTTGTTTGTGAACATGCACTAGTCAAAAGTTTGGACATACTAGACCAGTGGTGTCAAACTCATTTTAGTTCAGGGGCCACATACAGCCTAATTAGATGTCAAGTGGGCCGGGCCAGTAAAATCATAGTATAATCACCTATAAATAAATAAGTCCATGTTTTTACCTTTGTTTTCATGCAAAGATATTTATATTTAATGAAATATCCTTTTATAAAATATATCATGAGCAACCTCAGCTTTCTTAAGACAAACGTGCAATTTGCTTCTGATTATCATTCACATATATGTGCATTACAACTTCTCACAGTGTTTGTACAAATGCAAAAAAAACTTCACAGGTATTTGGAACTGAAAAATATAATATTTCACTTCAAATTTATGGCATTGCATGAACAATAGGATTCCACCAAACCAGACTCTTTTGTACTGAAGTTGTTGACTAACATTAAATTGCACTGTTCTGCCTTTTGGCAGACATTTTGGCTAATGAGAGTGTGGGGACGAGTAGAAAATAGAGTAGACTACTCCGTGATAACCAACAGCAGACATCTGCTGTTCAGTCCCAGAGATGTGCCGCGTCTTTTACCCCCTAGCGGATAATTTAGGAATAGCATTTTATTAAAAATGACAAGTTTGTGTCTTTTATGCATATTTTTTTTTTCACTTTCAAAATTCGTCCTGCGGGCCAGATTGAACCCTCTAGCGGGCCGGTTTTGGCCCGCGGGCCGTACGTTTGACACCCATGTAACTAGACTAAACTGGAATTTTTTGTTGTCTATTCTATTTTTCAAAAACACACGCTGAAGCCCAAATATAGTGTATATAGCCCAAATTTTATGCTCAACTCCTGTGCTATACTTTGTATTTTGCTTATACTACGTGACCAGAATTTTTTTTCTTTCTGGGCACATAAAATTATTAGGCGAACAGGGTGTATCAAACACAGTCACTGTAGGCATCAAAACAGCAAAGAAATCCCATTATTATATATCCGCTAGACTTAGAGATGGTAGTGATCCAGTATCTGATAAATGCTAGGTGTTGGATTAATTAGGAAAATAATTAATCTGATCCAATACTGTAACAAATCTTTCCTGAAATATCACAAACTTGCTTGTAGCACAATGTAACATAAAGCGACTTGAAGTAGGTCATGCAATAATAACAGAAGCCACTCAAGTTACCATCTCACAAATTGCTAGCCTGGCCACCCAGAACAAACTGATTATGCTTCCAGGCTGTCAATCTTTATTCATATCAGACCAACAACCAGAGGAAAAGAAAACACTTCCTGTTGACTTTTGCAAAGCTAAATGTTTCATTTGGCATGTATGTTAAAATGTAATGTACTGGTCTGATACACTTCAGTACTGTAACTATAGTGAGTGCTATTCATTCCAGTCAGAAAAACACCACAGATCCTCCACCATTCAGTGAGAAGCAAAAGATTAAAGCATGTATTTTTGTTAAGGATGGTTTTTTTGTTTTTGTTTTTTAAATAAATTTGCTTCAATTAAAGGTTTACATTTTTCTCATTTCAGTGTAAGATTAAGCTATTTGATCAGAGACTTTCTCCTTAACATTTTTAAACCGATCTGCACCATGGGTGCCAACAATTCTGGAGCTGACATAAATCTCCTGCTAGCATGATGTGCAGTCACTTAATAGCTAGACATATCAAGGGGAAAATTTCAGCACTAGCCAGACTCTGATAATATCTCTTACATGGCAGAACATGAAGGCAGGTTCTGAAGACAGAACATGCCTCATGGCTGAAACGTTGTCCAGCAATGTGCTGGCATTTTATAGAAGGCACAGACACGATGTGCTGTGTCAGAAACTTCTTTGGAAGAGAATATGGACCATGACTGCATAAAGTTTTCCACTCCCCAGGATTATTCTGAAAATTTTCTTAACTAGCTGACTAGCTCACCAAATGTTATTCTATTACATTAGTTAACATTTTCAGCCTAGGTAGCACCCAAATGTGGGACTGGACAAAACACTGGAGCTGTTGGTAGGATACTCAACGTTTCTGTAATGGTATGCCGAGGGGGGTTGGGTTTTATTCTCAGAGTTTCACAAGGACACAGTCATTTCTTGGGCATTTTTATATTCCTAGCTCTATATCATAATATAATATATATGCGTATGTATTCAGTTACTTCACCATCTTACACAAGACTTGTATAAGTTTTCAGAGTAAAAATCAATAATATTTTAATGTCTGGAGCAAGATCAGAATGCTTAGAATTGATTTGTTTTCCCTCTCACACCAGTACATCACACCTGTAATCATTTCTTCTATTCACGCTCCCAAGCTGGACGTTCACTTGAGATTTCGATAATATGAAAGCAGGCAAATCAGGGATAAAATGTCCTTTCCTGTAGAGCATGGCTGGCATTAGGCAGTGCTGCCTGTTATTTAATCAAGCATAAATATTGATAATGCTTTGTAATGTTCTCACAGGGAGAATGACCGAGTTGTGATGGTTAACTCCGTCTCCATGGACAATGTAGAGCACGCGTATGCAGTGCAGCAGCTGCGGAAAAGTGGAAAGAATGCAAAAATAGTAAGTTTTTAGTGTGTGCAAGGTTTGTTTTCCTGTACAGCTGTGCTTCAGTTTAAATTTTTGTTAAATTATTATTATTAAATGCATAATATGGAAAATGTCAAGAGTAAATACTTTTGGAGCAAAACTAATGATATCTGACACAAAATAAGTTTAATTTGGTTAATCATTGAGATTAGATTTCAGTCACTGTTTGAGCACTGTTCCTCTCTTTTCCTCTTCCTCTCAGACCATCAGACGAAAGAGGAAGGTTCAGGTACCATCAGGGCGTCATGGAGAGCGAGAAACCATGTCTGAGCATGATGAAGATGATGACAGCTATGAAGATGAGATCTATGAAGTACGTAGTGGACGGAGTGGGTACGGTGGGGGCGGGGCCTCCGGACGACGTAGTGCTCGAGGAGAGCGACAGGGCACACGAAGGGAGCGGGACAGAGAGCGAAGCGCCTCCAGAGACAGGAGTCTGTCTCCACGCTCGGAGCGCCACTCTGTCTCTTCCAACCTGGCTTCCCGTCCAGCCAAGGTCACACTCGTCAAGTCTCGCAAGAATGAAGGTTGGTTTCACAACGTCAGACTGGCCATTAGTTGCTCTTTATTCTTTAATTAGAAGCCAAAACCATTCAATTTTAGTTCAAATACAAATAAAGTATGTCATTAGAGACTAACAAAAGGACACATGAATATTACTAAATAAATATACTAACATGGCGCGCATTTGTGTTCCTGCTCTTCACTCTCATAAGCAGAATATGGCCTTCGCCTGGCGAGCCACATCTTTGTGAAGGATATCTCTCCCGAGAGCCTGGCTGCCAGGGACGGCAACATCCAGGAAGGTGATGTGGTGCTGAAGGTGAGAGGACACGACCGTTAGAAATGAGCAGTCTGGTAAACTACGATTAGATAAGGATAGAGATGGCCAAGAAGAGAGCATGACGTTAATCTGAGATTAAGGAGACTTTTTGCTGCTTTTGCTTAAAATAAACAATGAGAAACTATTAAATCTATGTGCCAACTTGGTATGCCTCATAATATTTGTACAGTGTCTTGTGAAGGTTACAAATGGGGGAAAAAATTTAAGAAACGTAAAATACACTGGTATACAACGAAGACAGTTGACTTGTGAGCGCACATTTTTAGAACGTTGCATATGTGACTGTGTTAAGGGTGTGTTTTTAGATGATTATAACCTTTTGTGTGCTGGTGAAAATCTGAGAGGTTTCAGAAGTGCCTACAGTTAGCTGTTTTTAAAATGGGCCAGAGCAATGGCTTTGAGTTTTTCTTGGTGTTGAATAAAAAAGGGACCTTGGTCTTTTCTTTCTCACTGGGATTTCAACCATTTTTTTTTTTTTGCCACTTTTTTTTATTGTATAGTGGCCAAGAGCACCATTATTTATAGTCTCAAGGGCTCTTGGTTATCAACTTTTAAGAAACTCGAATGCGGGATTGTTTATTCTTAGTTCAGAACATGTTGTGTAACATTTGAAGTTCTCCTCATATTCTGGCAGCTCCAGTAAATGTCTGCTCAGAGGAAAAACTTTAGGCTCTGTAAAATGGAGAAACGCCCAAATCATGGTGGCCATCAAGAAGGTGTTTTTATGTGGTTGTCAATATTCAGGTATTAAGCACCAGAAATGATGCAGCATGTGCTGCATGCCACAACCGCTCTGCAACAAATGTGGCATGGGTATGTCCAGTACACAGACATGGTGCATTCATGTCTGTGCTTTTTATTTATTTACATTTTTTTGCACTGAATTAGTGAATATAATGTGCAAAATATCTCTTCTGGCCTCCAGATACATCAACAATATAAACAATCATTACCATTCTATATCATCACACAGTTTTGAACTGAGTTGAATTTTAAACAGTTCCAGAATGCATGCTGTTACTCTCTGTTTTTAAAATAATTAGCTCAAACTCCAACTTCATCCAGATCATTGAGTATAAATGTGTACCACCTGTTTGGAGTTTAGGCAGTGTAAACAGTCTCCTAACGATTTTATAACTTCTCTTAGATAAATGGCACAGTGACTGAGAACCTCTCCCTGATAGACGCTAAGAAGTTGATTGAAAGGTCAAAGGGCAAGTTGAAGATGGTCGTGCAGAGAGATGAGAGAGCCACGCTGCTCAACATCCCTGATCTGGATGACAGTATCCCGTCAGCCAATGCTTCCGATAGAGATGGTTAGTAAATGCTTTTTTAGCATTTAATGTGTGTCTTGAATGAGTGTTTTATCTGAAGAGTATTCACTTGTGTTAGTATGTAATTTGTTTTCTGTGAAAGCTAATGTTTTGCGGTTATTGGTGACAGATATTTCAGATATCCACTCAGTCGCATCTGATCACTCAAACCGGTCCCATGACAAGAAGAAGAGCAGTCGCTCTCGCTCGCCAGACCGGCGCTCGGAGCCCTCAGACCATTCCAGACATTCCCCTCCACAAATCAGCAATGGCAGGTCTGTGCTCTCTCTCTCTCTCTCTCTCTCTGTCTCTTGCTTGCTCGCTCTCTCTTTTTCTATCTCTCTCTTGCTCTTTCTTTCTTTTTCTCTCTCTTTTTCTCTTTTTTTTTATCTGCTTCTTTCTTCCCTTCATTTTCCAGCTTTCCTGTTGCTTTTTCATACTGCAGGAGGTTAAATGTTTTAATGCAATCGTTTGGGCTTATCCTTGAAAAAAGTTCATATGCATTTTAATTTATTGATTTATTACTAATTTATTCATTTAATTTATTAATATTTCAAATCAGATCGACACGATTCTTGGGTCACAGAATTAAGCCAGTGTAAGTGAATCGAATGTGGTTTGAAAGCATCCCAACAGACGATGGTGTATAGATGATTTGACTCGAGCACTACCATCTAAACGAACTTCCTTTTCATCATTGTTTGGAACACTGAGGCCATTGTGTAGTAGTGTACTGATCAAACTAGCCTAACTCCTAACTGATGGGCCATTTCTGTTCGTTGTAAATTTCGAAGTAAAGAGTTTAATCTCTGAGTTTGGTTTATCCATATATGGTCCTAAATGTGAGGTTGCCATGTGGGGTAACCCTGGGAAGTTTTTAATTAAGAATTTCTCTCCTCACATGCTCATTCATGGTTGCTTTTTAGCCCAGTTCTATTTTACCAGCTTGTTAGCAGAGGGGGAAATGTGTGTTTTTAAAGTGTCCTTCCTTCCCCTCTCTTCCTCCCTCTCCTTTTTGCTCTCTTCCCTTACACTCAAGGAAGGATATTTTCCCAGCTTAAATGACTGGTTATGTGTGTGCCCTTTAGAAATCTTACATGAACTACAGTTTAAATTTTATACACACAGGAGAGGAATAAAACTTTAATATAATAGATTGATTGATGAGATTATTATTATTATTATTAACAACAACTAGACAAATTTCCCAATGGTATTGGTCCACACACATGCCCACAAAATTGTAACGTTATAAGTACTTAAAGATACGCTTGGGCATCTTTATTGTGGGCAGAAACTGTACATTCAGTTCTTCAGTGAAACAGCAGTGGAAAACTGTCTTTGAACAAACCTTCCACCAAAAGTCCCAAATTCTATGAACAGGCTGTAAGTCATGAGAGAAACTTTATTTTAATCCCCCCCCCCTTCTTGTTCTATGAAGTACAGGAAGGGGAAGAAACCTGCTTAGACAAAATTAAGCACAAAATCACAATTGATTTCGATTACTCGGACATGGTGTGTGAGCTTTCATTTTCTTTTCCACAATTTGGTAGTATTCCAAATAAAAGCTCTCGGCCACTGAAACATTATAGCTAATAATATCGCGTTTATCATTTTGATCATGGTGGTCATCACTCCACTAAACACAACAATAGTGTACCATTACTACAGACAGAACAGCATTTATTTGTTTGTTTAAAACAATTGCCATGTGAACATTGCATTACACTCAATGTCAGCCCTTTTTTACTGAACCTTCAAATTGCTTGGAAGAATATTCATCAGCATCATGAATTAAACAAGGCCACATGTGGAGTCTGCCTGCAATAAGACAGGAAAGGGGAGTAAAGGAGAGATGGGGTTTATTTTTGCAGTCTATAAACACCACTCTTCCTGTGCCCGCTATGACATTAAAGGTTACTGAATGGTCACACTCTGGTTCTCTGTGGCCATGTGCTGATTTTTCAAGGGCCATTTTCTCATTTAGCACTCAGGACCAGTGCACACACTGCACCTGGAGTGTGTGTGTGTGTGTGTGTGTCTCTCTCTCTCTCTCTCTCTCTCTCTCTCTTCTCTCTCTATCATCCTCGATCACTCCAGATCAGATGGGCTGGTCTAAATATAGCCCAGCAAAGGAGCAGCAAAGCACAGCTGTGACCTTCAAGACTACCTAACTGCTGTAGAGATGTATTGTCCTTCTCTCTCTCTCTCTCTCTCTTCTCTTTTTTTTTTTTTTTTTTTTTTTTTTTTTTTTCTCTCTTGTTTGTGTTTTATTGAATGTGTGCACTGCGTTGATAGTGAAGGAATGGCATGTGGTTTTTATTTTTTATGTTTTCTGCCTACTTGCTATTTCTTTGCTGCTTGGTCAATACAGCTTATTAGTACAGACATACATTAGTTGTATATGCTTTTTAGGTATTATGGATGGTACTTTTTATGGTAGCTTGGTATTTTTGATTTACTAAAACTAAGTATCACTCTGCGTCTTAACTCAAAACCTCGTCCTTGTGCTTGCAGTCACAGGAGCCGTGATGAGGATCGCATCTCAAAGCCACTCCCCTTGCCTGCTAAAATGGTGGAGGAGACTCATAAAGCACTGGAACAGACTGGGACCAGAGAGGAGAAACAGCTCCCCCCTCTGCCAGGTCAGAGTTCAGATTAACACCCTGACCCAGCCGTCACCAGCATGCTTGTTGCAATTAGTACTTTTATGGAATTGTTTATATAAAAACAAAAAAAAATGTTTTTACCAGGTGAATTTGCTGAGAAGCATTGAAAAGTTTCTAGATTAGAGACGAGACTGAAGAGTGTACGTGTGCAGTAGTGATGTGTGCCGTATGATTTTTATCAGTTTTGACACTCCCTGCCTGTAGCATCCTGCCGGGTGGTGGCTTGACCTCTTTTAGCAGGGAAGCCACTTTGTGTGTTTGTGAGTGTGTGTGTGTGTGTGTGTGTGTGTTAACATGTTTACTGGTCTTCATAGAACCAAAGCCTGTGTATGCTCAGCCTGGCCAGCCTGATGTGGATTTGCCTGTCAGTCCAGCGGATGCCCCTGTGCCCAGTGTAGCCCATGATGACAGCATTCTACGGTACCCTTTTTCCTCTTCGTAATCATGCACAGATTTGAGGAACAACTTGTCACTTGCAGGGATTTTTTATGTCCGGACTTTGTTTCTCCAGACCTAGTATGAAGCTGGTAAAGTTTAAGAAGGGGGAGAGCGTGGGGCTGCGGCTGGCTGGAGGCAATGATGTGGGCATTTTTGTGGCTGGCGTGCTGGAAGACAGTCCTGCTGCTAAAGAAGGCCTCGAGGAGGGAGACCAGATACTCAGGGTGAGGCCTCCTGACTGTCTCATGCCCAATACAAATCATGTAACTGAAAAGTTTTGTGAATTTGCTGAGACATTAGCATTCATTATATGCTTCCTTTTCTGGTAGACTAGAAGTAGTCTTCTGTATCCTAACGCATCTTAATGATAGTTTACCTTAGTTTTTGGGGGGCTCGGTTAAACCTAGCCTGTACCAAAAATGTTTTACTTTCTTGGTGGTTTCCCCAGTGAAATGGGCTGTTCTCTTGTCTGGCTGCCAAAATTGCCTTCCTGTATACATCTCCCACACTCTGAATCCTTTTCGAGAACAATGAACAGTGACTTTCTCTATAAGGCACACTCACTTTGTGTGCTTTCAATGTTTTTATGAGTTTTCTGTGGCTGCTGTATTTTCATGATTTTCAGACTCTTGTTGATAGATCACTGACAATCCTTCTGGCATTCTCTCCTTAGGTCAATAACGTAGACTTTGCAAACATCATCCGAGAGGAGGCTGTGCTGTTTCTTTTGGATCTGCCCAAAGGAGATGATGTCACCATTCTGGCCCAGAAAAAGAAAGATGGTGAGGATGTTGAGATCATTCACTGTTTTATTCGATTTCCTGTGATCAAATGAGAAATCATGTACTTATTCATCTTTTCATTATCTAAATTAAAAACTGACATAACAAAGCGCCGTTTTCTCCTCTTCGCACTGACACATACTCTTTGCTCTCTAGTGTACAGACGAATTGTGGAGTCGGACGTGGGCGACTCATTTTATATCCGGACTCATTTTGAGTATGAAAAAGAGTCTCCGTACGGTCTGAGCTTTAATAAGGGTGAGGTGTTCAGAGTAGTAGATACCCTTTACAACGGCAAGCTGGGTTCCTGGCTTGCCATTCGAATTGGCAAGAATCACCAGGAGGTGGAAAGGGGCATCATACCCAACAAGAACAGGTACTGGCTAATCTAGAGTAAAAGCATGTAGTAACTTTTGTGACTTTGTAATGTTATAAATTCAGACAGAATACTTCCAGGTAGAAGAGATCACACAGAGATGATTTGTAGCATGTTAGATGGATGTTTTTGTACTTCATATGTTTGCGTCGAATCAAATCCAGATCCTCATGATGTTTTCTGTCCTACAGAGCGGAGCAGCTGTCCAGTGTGCAGTACACGCTTCCTAAGACAGCAGGAGGGGACAGGGCAGACTTCTGGAGGTTCCGTGGCCTGAGGAGCTCCAAGAGGAACCTGAGGAAAAGTAGAGAGGATCTCTCCGCTCAGCCTGTCCAGACAAAATTCCCCGCTTATGAGAGAGTAGTACTCAGAGAAGGTGAGGACTTGTTCTAACGGCTATGTCTGGCCTCTTTATTACTTACTATTCTTTTTTTTTTTGCAGAGTATTGATTTATCTTGCAGTATATCTGTCTTTGTCTGTATTTGTATTGTGATTTTTTTTATTTTTTTTTTAAACACTGACCTGCTTTGTTCTTATTCCTGCATGATTAGCTGGTTTCCTGAGACCTGTAGTTGTGTTTGGTCCAATTGCTGATGTTGCCCGAGAGAAACTTTCAAGGGAGGAACCAGACGTCTTTGAGCTTGCCAGTGAGCATGGTTTACATTTTATGTTGTTGTTGTTATAATACCCTTGGAACAACAGTCAGTGATGTGCATATATAGTGTATATCAAATATATAGTGTAAGCGCAGTTGATTTAAAGACCTCTTTTATTGTACCTTTTCATGGCCTAACACTGTGTCTTGTCTTCAGAGAGTGAGCCTAGAGATGCAGGCACAGACCAGCGAAGTTCTGGAATCATTCGTCTCCATACCATTAAACAGATTATTGATAGAGTGAGTATCTGAGTGCTTACCACAGCATATAACACTTAGCTGCAGATTAACTCTGCAGTCTGGTTCTTTGCTGATCCTATACTAAATTTCCCCCTTGGGCTATGTATCCTCTGGTAGGATAAGCATGCAGTGTTGGACATCACCCCGAATGCTGTGGACCGTCTGAACTATGCCCAGTGGTACCCCATCGTGGTATTTCTGAACCCAGACAGCAAACAGGGTGTGAAGAACATGAGGACCAGGCTGTGTCCTGAGTCCAGAAAGAGTGCAAGGAAACTGTACGAGCGTGCCCTCAAACTGAGAAAGAACAACCACCATCTCTTCACCAGTACGTGCAGAGACTGCAGAATTTTATCACTTAAATAACCACTTAATTTCTCCTTAGCCTCTGAAAGAAGATTCCAGCAAGTGTCAGATGGTGGCTTTACTACATGATTATTTATTTGAGCATTGATCCAATTAAGATTGATAGCACAGTTGATTTCTCTCTGTCTCTCGCCCTCTCTCTAATTAGCCACCATTAATTTGAACAACATGAATGATGGGTGGTATGGAGCTCTGAAAGAGACCATCCAGCAACAGCAGAACCAGCTGGTCTGGGTTTCTGAGGGCAAGGTAAATAGATGTTTTACTTCAGTGCTATAATATAGCCACAAATTTTTCCCCCTGAAGTGTCAAAAAGCAGCTTAGTTTTAGTGGCTTGATTAAAAGGTGGTGCATACTTTGAGAACATTTGAAGTGCAAAATAAGGCAACGAAGGCCCCGTACAATTGCACAGCTGGAGAAATGCATAATGGATGAATGGGGGAAAATTCCGCTTGCTAAACTTCACTGGTGTCTTCTGTTCCCAAACAGTGAACTGTCCCAACTTTTTGGAGTGTTGCGGTCATCGGATTTGAAATGAATGTATATTTTCAAAAATAAATTAAATTCACAAAGTAAAACATCAAATAGTGTGTTTTCAGTATAGTACAGGGTGAATTGAATTTTCAGATGACTTTTTTTGTTTGTTTGTTTGTTTTGCAAACACACCCGCTCCATTGTTAGTCAGGAGCAGAAATGACCTCAATAACTGAGTACAGATTAGTCTGGCTGTTCAATATTAAGACCCTGAGCTGGTGCTTAAATAATGCTTTTCTTTTAAAGAAATCAAATCTGATTTTCATAGAAATTTAATTTTATTGACTTATTCTATTCATTTTCTACCTGCATCATAGTTATGTGCTCTGCTCCACATGATTATTTTCAGGCTGACGGAGCTCCAGAGGATGACCTAGACATCCATGACGACCGCTTGTCTTACCTCTCGGCTCCAGGCAGCGAGTACAGCATGTACAGCACTGACAGCCGTCACACGTCTGACTACGAGGACACGGACACTGAGGGAGGTGCCTATACAGACCAGGAGCTGGATGAGACCCTGAACGATGAGGTGGGCTTACCCAGCGAGCCTGCAATCACCCGCTCTTCAGAGCCTGTGCGAGAGGATCCACCCGTCATCCAAGACGTGCCAGCTTACCCCAGTTACCCACAACATGCAGCTCCCCAACCTGAGCCCATCAACCGCATCGAACCTGCTGGATTTAAGATTCCTGCTCCCCAGCAGGTACAGTGCACAAGTCATGCCAGTGTGCTCCGTGGTGAAGCTTCGGTTTATCAAGGTGTAATTCTAAGACATGAAGCTGTTTTGTTGCCTGCGATGAGTTTTCAGCATTCATTGGTAGATCTTCAGTTCAGTTCTGAACTAATACATGCACTCGGAATATGAAATCAGCAGGTTGATATGGTGTACATTTTTGTGTAATATATTGACCCTATTCAGATGGTATTAATTTTCCAAGAGATACTTTGGTAATTTAAATCCACCCTTTACAATTGTCTTTATTTTTAAGAATTACAGGTTTGTGTTTGTTTTTTTTAAAGTTATTGTTTATTTGTTATCCAATATGAGGCATTTAGTCAGACTCTTAGATTGTATTTGGAGCTTTATTAAACACTTATGGCAATCACCATGTGATGGCTACTTTGATAAATCAGTTGCTATGGGTCTCTAAATCCACAGTAATGCCTTCAGAGTGCAACAGTTTTATCATGAAAGGGAAAAGAAACTATTTCATTGCAGATATTACCCTTACAAACGTCTGTTTTTGGTTTTTATTTAAAAAAAAAATCAACCTGTTCTTAAACGTTTTCTGTAAGGTTAAAGACTTCATTTCCTATTGTTTATGACCACCTTGTGTGCAATAATGCTAACCATCATACTGATTCTTGGGCAGTACTGATTATGGTTGATTTAGCAGCCTGGAGGTGTCACACATTAATTAAAGAATTAAAAAAACAAAACAAAAAAAAAAACAACCCACAGCAGTTTGTTTGCATATAGGAATGTGCTTTTGGTAGCGTGTGTCTATAACCTATGTGCCCCGTACTCCACAGCAGGCTGAGGCTGCTGTGGCCCTGCCCACCTTCCCCCCTGCAGTGGCATCAGCGCCCCCTGCTGCTGATCCCGCCCCACCACTAGCGGGTACGAAATCCAAGGAGCCAACCGCTCAGGCCGACTCACTTAACCTTCCCGCCCCAGAACCCGAGTCCCAGCCTGATCCTGAGCTCTCTCAGGCCCCAACACACGACCCCCACCAGTCGCTCGCGCCCAGCCCACATCCAAAGGTACCGCCAGTAGCATCACCACGAGCTGGACCCGGGCAAGGCCCGCTTCAGCCTGGTTCCGTCCCGCTCGCTCACTCTTTTCAAGCTGCCTGTTTCTTGCACAATGCTATTTCCTTCCACTCTGCTGTTTGCATGTGTACTGTGCCCACCCATGTCTGTGCTGTGTGTGCCTCTGCCACCTCAAGAGTATGGGTGACTGGTACACATGCACGTGATGTGTGAGGGGAAAAGGAAGAGGGCCTGGCACATCTGTGTGATCCAAGGAAAGAGGCCTCTCACTATTAGTCTCTTCACTCTCACCTCTCCTACCTCTTGCATGGCTCCTACTGTTGAGATTTCTTTTAGCTTGATTTGTCTGTAGAAGTAGTATTTAAGAGAAGTAGTACATATTTTTTCATAGAAGTAGAAACTGCACCACCAAACACTGTACATGTTGTAGTAGAACAAGTAATTGCAAATGGACCATAATCTGATTTGCAAGAATGGTTGTCTGTAGCTGCATGTCAATCTAACCTGCAGACAGTATGAAAGGAAATAATGTCCTCTATTATATATAATAACATCTTAAATGTTTTTGACTTATAAAAAGAGATTACGTAGCAAATGCATATACTATTTCACTCTAAATGTATAATTTAAAGCATTTTCTTTTTACAATTTTACTGTCTTCAGGCTACAGAAAATTGGAAAGTAGCTTTTCAGGCATGAATAAAGCATTTAATGTTCCCCTAATATTATTCAAACTGTTGGTCTTGAAGTTGGATATATAATATTCTTTTGGCTATCATTACTGAAAGGCTTCTTATCAAATTATATAGACATGTAGATCTAGATGGGTTAAATTGGGATAATCTACCTGTTAATTGCATAATAACCACAAAGTGTATAAGCTGGGGGGATTTTTCTGCAAAAGAATGCGTGAGTTTGATGATTTGATTTGTTTTGATAGAGCATTTTGTTGATTTTAAACAGCCTGTGGTGTTTTGTTTTACAAAGTTTTTTTTTTTTTTTTCCTAATTAGATTTATTTTTCTTCTTGTATATTGGGTCTAGTTCCAGGTCAGTTTAAAGGCATTAGATCTCTTGGGTACTCATTTTGTTTGTGTTTGCTGTTCTGTTCCCAGCAGATGTATAAGAAGGATCTGTACAGTGTGGATGAGCCTGTGCGAGTAAATCACATGATGAAGCCCCAGCAACCACAGTCAATAGCGCCCCCATCCTCTCTGTCCTACAGCCACCAGCCTGTGTACCAGGACAAACAGCCATATCGCGAGTACGACCACCCGCCTTACGGCTATGACGGTGGCGGCTACGCACAACCAAAGCCTCACAACTACAACGCGCACCTGCACTATGACAACCGTGTGCCTCATTATGACGAACAGTGGCCCCAGTATGACCAGCAGTCCTCGCCCCAGCCTCCTCCTCCGCCTCCACCTCCAGCTGGGTCAGGCTATCCTCAGGGCCACCAGCCTCCCACTCAGAGCTATGAGCCCCGCTCCCCCTATGAGGATGGACCCACGCGGGAATATAGCCCTCCTCAGCCTCGCTATGATGAGCCACCTGTTGCTTATGATAACCGGCCACCTGTTGCTTATGATAACCGACCACCACCACGGCATGGAAAACCAGGGCCTGTTCGCTATGAGGAACCTCCTCCTCCACCTCCCCCGGCTGTCTATGATGCCCGCTCTCCTTATGAACCAGAGCCCCATGGCTTCCCAATCAATAACCCACGCTCCCCCGACCCTTCTAAACAGTATTACGGAGATGCTTCTCTGAGACCCACATATAACCAGGGACTACCAAACCGTGGCTACAAACCAGGGCAACATGATCCTCTGAATTCAGACCCTCCAGTTCCTCCTCCTAAACCTGAAGTTGTGCTGTCCCCACTGGAGCCAGTACACACTGCAGCTCCCAAACCATTGCCTCCTCCACCCATAGAAGATCCAGAGGAGGAGGATCCTGCCATGAAACCCCAGTCTGTTCTCAACAGGGTCAAGATGTTTGAGAACAAGCGCTCTGTGAGTGTAGACAGAGCCAAGGAAGTTGGAGATGTGCCAGGGATCAGGGTATGTCGTGCCCCCCACAAATCAATTCTAAAACAAAATGGGTTTTTAGTTATTATAAGCTGTAAATTGTTGTACTGCTATTTAGATCTACTGTATATAAGTCACAATTTTATTGTATTTATTCTTGTGCTGTTTGTTAAATCAGTGTCATTTTCTGATGTAGCCCACAGATTTCCCCAAACCTGTGACTGCCCCTGGCCCAGTGTCCAAGGCCAACTCTCTCAATAACCTAGAACAGGAGAAACCTGCATATAGGTAACCAAAGCAAGCTGCTTTACATGCAAACATACCTCAAGCTGATTATCCTCTTAAAGGTGTTTTTCAGATGGATATGTAGTTATGAATGGGTTTATACAATGCACTCTGCTTATGTGTTTCATCTTCTAGTTAATATGCGAGAGGCAGGGCAACAGAAAATTCTTTATTTGTCCGTTTTAATGCTCCCTCATCTTGCCTCTCTACATAGGGCTCCAGAGCCACAGAAACCCCAGTCTCGATTAGGAGATGAGGTGGTTCGTTCCAACCACTATGACCCTGATGAGGATGAGGAGTACTTCAGGAAACAGCTGTCCTACTTTGACCGCCGCAGCTTTGACAACAAGGCCGTGACTCAGCCTGTAGTCAATCGCTTCCATGATTTGGCTAAACCTGCACAGCCTCAGCTAGGATACCCTTATAACAGGTACAGACCATAATAAAGGTGTATTACATTTGAGTGTAGGGGTATGATGGTATAGCAGGATAAGGAAATGGTATATGGTTCTTATGTGACCGGATGAATTGTGATTTTCAGGCAAAACTATTTCCAGATTAACTTCTTATCTTGTCAAGTTTATGACGGCCGTATGGTGGCGTACACAAGCCATAAACTGCGGTGGTGTTTTTTTTTTTCATACAGTTTGTAAAATTCATTCATTGGGATGTATCTGATTCATTGAATATGTATCTGTATTAATTATGTTTAAACAACCGTGCTACCTAGGACGGAGTCAGGGGAGAAAGTGAGCCCTGTGGATAAGAGATATGAGCCGGTCCCCCAGGTTAACCCTACACCAGCTCCGTATGGTCAGACAGGCCCTGCTGTCCCGCCCACGTCTCTGCCCAAACTCAGCAGTGCAGAGGGTAAGCGTTTAAATCACACACTGAACATCTTTCTTAAGCAGTGCAGAGTTCACACTAGAAGTGTAATGCAATGCCAATGCATCTTTTACTATCTCTATCTGTTTCATGTGCCAAATATCTGCAATTGTATTGTGTGTCTATATTCGTATCTGTTTAGAACACATTGTCTGTTAAGTTTTAATTACTTGTTTGTATTCAGTTGTTTCTCTCTCTCTCTCTCTCTCTCTCTACCTTTTTTGTAATTCACAATGAACTCTCGCACAGATCCCCACAGTTCCCCCAAAGGAAAACCCGATTTGTCTACTCTTCGCCCTCCTACCCGAGATGAACCAGTCCAAGGAAACTATCTTCCTCAAAAGTCTCCAGTTAATGGCACCGACATCCCACCCAAGACTCTGAGTGTCCCTGCTCCTACCAGTTACAACCGCTACGTTCCAAAGCCTTACACAAGCACTGCGCGGCCCTTTGAGCGCAAGTTTGAGAGTCCTAAATTCAACCACAACCTTTTGCCCAATGACACCCAGGCCAAGCAAATCGTGGTAAACAACAACCCTAAACCTCACCTCTCACCCCAACCTCTGGACACAGATAGTGGAGTGGACACATTCACTCGCACTATGGACAACAGGCCCAAATATCAGCACAACAATGTCAACGCTATCCCCAAAGCTATCCCTGTCAGGTAAAATCCCTCACCATATGCTCATGAACAGTGTGCCTCACATCCCTACATTAGTCTCTTTATCTCTTTCAGCATTGAGTAAATGATCCCTTTCTCTTTCAGCCCCAATGCACTGGAGGATGATGACGATGATGAAGGACACACTGTGGTTGCCACAGCACGGGGCATCTTTAATTGTAACGGCGGAGTATTGAGCTCAATCGAGACAGGTGTAAGTATTATCATCCCCCAGGGAGCCATTCCTGAAAACGTGGAGCAGGAGATCTACTTTAAAGTGTGCAGAGACAACAGCATCCTGCCTCCACTGGACAAGGAGAAAGGTTAGTATCCTTGTGTAATGAAGACATGACAAACTGTATCTCATTCTACTTTAGTCATTGTTAATATTCTTAAATAATTCATGCTGATGTGTTTAAAATAGAAGAACAAATCAATCCTGGTGCACTTTGCTGCTATAATGCCTCTGGAAATCGTCACATTTTCATGCCTTGCTCACTTGTCTTGATGCAGGTGAAACTCTGCTCAGCCCGCTGGTCATGTGTGGGCCTCATGGTCTGAAGTTCCTGAAGCCGGTGGAGCTGCGCCTGCCACACTGTGCGTCTATGACCCCTGATGGTTGGTCTTTTGCTCTAAAATCCTCCGACTCCTCGTCGGGTACGCTGTCCTTTCTCTGGCCTTCTTGGGTTTCTTTGGGTCTTGTGATTTGCTGATTTTATTAGGGATGTATCAATCTAATCGTGTATCCGACTGATGCTGACCTAAAGTGCAGGATCGAGATTCAGTCAGACACAGTGTCTGGTGTGTTGATGGATGTTCTTTGGTTTGCGGTATTGAGCTAGCTTGTTATGTAAGTAATGTTTAACTACAACCTTTTGATGCGATAAGCCGCTACAGAGAAAGTCATGCTTGACTTTCTTTAAACTACATTTCACGTGTATTCCTATTGGAAGCGACTGCGAGGAGGCTGAAAGGTGCTGTTGCCAGAAGCACAGCACAGTGTGTTACTTAAATTTTTTATTTTTTTTTATTTAACTTTAGAGAAAAGCAGAGAGCGATGTGAAATGCTTTTTTACCTCTCAATCAGGTTTCACGTTGGCAGGCAAGCGAAGAAAAACCAACATAGAGCACAGACTTGCTTGATGAGTGAATAAGAGGAGACTTGCATGTTGAATAAAAAATGTAAAATGTAAAAGTCTTGGTTGTAAAAAGTGACATCACGTTTTAATTCCGGCTGCATACGGTCAAGCAGCACATCTTTCTCTTAATATTTATTCATTCTTAGCTGGTGTACTCCAATCAAAGACATCTTGTTGTTTTTTGAGCAAACTTGTATTAACACACTAACTATAGTGTTTATTTTAAAATGAAAATATTGAATTGATTTGAATCCGGTATACAAGTTATGTGTAAGCAGCGTAGTTAACCACATTAGTGAATGGAATATGTATATCGTACCGGCTCGGAGGACCACCACCATCACCACACCTGTTCAGTGTTGTGAATCATGGGACGCTGACTGACTCAACACTGCTTCTGCACATTCAAACACGCCGCCCGCCATCATGCTTGTGTTCTGCATAGCACAGTAACAAAAACTTTCCGATAACAGACTACATCAGTTGATGCGCAGTGCATTTGTATCAGTGTTGTATTTGAATTAAGGTTGATACATCCCTGGTGGATATGGTACTGATTCAGCTTGGGTGTCAACTTGGCTATCATTCCATTTCTGTTTCCATTCCAGTTTAACTCTGTTTTTATGATGATACAGCTGAAACATTCTGTTGAGCTCTACAAGCATCATATAGAAGAGCAGCACTGTTGTTGCAAATAGATTCAAACACTGATGACTGATGGCATTAAAATGCATTTCCAGCAATATATGAATAAAACAAACCCCCCCAAAAAAACACACACATTTTTCCATTTATAACATTTGAATAGTGGAAGAATGTGTCTTCAAACATTTAGTAGCCAGGGACCCCTATAACTGTTCAAATAAATTCCAGACCCCCTCAGTGCAGATTTATTTCATAAACATAATCCAACTATTCAGAGATTAAATTATTATTTTATTAAAAATGTAAGGTGTTTATTTGTTCTGTTGTTGGAAAGTTCTGGAAAAGTTAACATTTATTGGCCAGCTTTTTCTTCCCCCCTCCCCTGAGTTACTGAGATTTGGATTAAACTCCTTCACTTCATAATGACATTTAAACAAGGTCCCCAGACCTGACTTTGAGAACCACTGATTTAAACATTAAACACACAGTGATTCTACAGATTTGTATTCTGTTTGTTTACCTTCTGATTTCTCTGCAGGTGACCCCAAATGCTGGCAGAATAAATCTCTCCCAGGGGACCCCAATTACCTGGTGGGCGCTAACTGTGTGTCTGTACTCATTGACCACTTCTGAAGAGGGCGACAGCTGGTCTGTTACTGAAAGGCAAAGTGTCATTGGAGAACATTATGAAGCCCCCTTTCCTCCCTCTTTCTCTCCTTCTTTGCTCCCCTCTGCAATGGAGTCATTCTTTTCTCTTACTTTGTGGACCGTTGCCAGACAGAGTTTATTTGCTTGGAGGACACGGAGAGCACCTCCTCCTGGTGCTGAATCCCCACAAAACTCATTCTTATTGTTCGTGTTTTGGTGCTTGAAGGCTTGCCAAATGTGAAACGGATGGAATAAGAGCATATTAACTGAAAAGAATGCATGACTAGTACCACAGACAGACTGAAAATCCCATTTGACATCTGTCTAAATTGTTTAAAAAAAAAAAAGACCATTTAAATGAAGGAATAAAATAAATAATTTGTTTTAAAAATTGCAGTTCTGCATCTATGCTCACAAACAAAAACAAAAAAAGAGGTTTAATGCGCATCCCTCTTTTTTTGTTTGTGAAGTCTGTGGTCGTGGGTGTTTTGCTGTTGTGGGTGTACATGAGGACTGCTTTGGATCTGCATCGTTCTGAGCCTATTTTTGGGGGACTTGAATGAAGGACACTAAAACATTATGAAGATGTGTTTCTGAAGGATTAGAACTTTTTCTCTCATTGCTGATCAACTTCCATCACGGGCTTCAAACGGGCTCTACATTTTGAATAAACCTTTTCTAGTGATGTTTTACCATAGACGAACACACTGGCAAGACTCCTGCTGTCTAGGGATCTATGCATGTGCTACGACTCAGGTCCAGACGCCTGCTACTACGTTCCGAACACCAACTTCCCCCCATCTTTACACTGCGAGCAGTGATGCCTTACCTGCATATTAACATTTAATTTAACAAAACCACATGCAAATGTTACGTTTAAGTTGTGGAGTGAATGATGAAGGATATTTAAATTCTCACCGTAAATTCAAACCCGTTATGTTCGTGGATCGGATTTAGCACACCAGTACTCAAGGCTAATGAACAGGTATGCTTTATTTTACTGCTATGCATCTGTCAAAAGATATACATAACACTAGGATATGTTTAAATTATAGCTGTATATACTGCTAGCACATGGCCTTGGTTTGCTGTAAATGAACTTTTGTACATTTTTGTTATTTTGTATAAAAAAAAGTATGGGGGGGGTGAATTATTTAAAAAAAAAAAAAAAACGAAAACACTACATTGGTTATGTTTGTATTACACTAATACCCCTGAGCCTTGGAACTAAACTTAGAAGTAATGAAAAATTGAAAATGTAAAAAAAGAAAAAAAACACTTTTCTACCATCATATACATAAATCTCTTCTCAATGGCATTTTTAACAATAAGAACACAAAACATTTTTATTCTTATTTACAGAATAGGAAAGTGCTCGGTTTCAATAATTTAATGACTCTGTACTTAAGCAGGGGCCGTCGTGGTGAGTGGTCCTGTACTTTGTGATACTGGATGCTGTATTGTGTGCCCTGAAATGTATTTTTGTACTAGTAAACAATTTAATAAGGCACATCAGTACTCCTTTTCTTTTGATATAAAACAGCTTCTACCCAATCTGAATTCTTTTCTTTATGAGGCTGACCTTTTTTTTTTTTTCTTTTTTTTTTTGGAATATTCTTTTTGCTGCACATTTCTAAATATACCACTGTATTAAATAAATTCATTTTTAAAGTAACGTCACATGCTTCTAGTGTCAGCACTGTGAACAACTGTAGAACAATTAGTGTATATCCAGTGTGAAAAGGGTACAAAGTTTTGCTTGATGCTATCTCATGGGGTAATGACCCTCAGCAGTGGATAAAAAGAGCACAAGGTCCGGTAAAGCTGATAAGTACTTACACTGAGAAAAGTGCTGCATTAGAAAGTCTGGAGGCTTCATTCCCCAAGTTGGCCTTTGCCCTACTTAGAGTGGCTCCATCATTATTACAGCTGTGAGGGGGGGAGGGGGTTCTTTAGGCTGTGGACTGTTCTCATGGCCGTACACTCATGAAACACAAACCACGTTCGAGTGATCAGTACATGTATTTATAAAACACAACATACATTATTCAGACAATTGTATTAAACATGCTACATTGTATTAATCATTGTCATAGCATAAAAGTTTGTTTACTAAATTAGTTCAATATTAAAAACTTGACAGATGAAACCAGCAACCTCCCTGAGATTAGTCTGCAACTAGTTTAGCATTAGCTATTGTTTTTTGCATTTCCAGACTTATAGTTTAACGTCTCCTGCAATCACTGAATTATAAATTTCCTGAGTGAGGGCAATGTATTTCTTTTCAACTAGATCAAGGAAATAGAGCGGGTCACGAATGAGAGCTGGATCAAAGCCCTCCTCCACCAGCTTCACCTTTTTCATCTTGAAAGTTCCTGTGAGTTCCAAAGAACTCTGAAAGAGAAATATGCTTCGATGAAACGCTTGATACGAAGAAAGACTGAAAGCCATGCAGTCAGCAGTACTGTGTTCTAGACATGACCGTATACCTGAATGCGAATGAAACGGGGTCTGGCGTAAACGGGTAGGTAGTTGGCTATGACTCGACATGTGTCTGTGCCATCAAAGTCCTTCCCTTCTTTTAACACAACAGCCGCCATTCCAATCCTCCCCTCATGTCCTTAAGAAGGAATTTAACAATAATTCATTTATCCAAACTGTCTCTGATGACAATGTGAAATGCACTTAGAGCTGAACAGCTGCGGTTTCAGGGCTTTCAACATATCTGGCTCCCAGCCTTCCACTCCAACTGCAGAACCTGAAACGCTGCAAACTACACTAGATTTTGCATAAGTCATGTTTACAAAACTGTAGCTTTTACCTTGGACTGTGACACCATAGACGTTTGCTTCCTCAATGCAGTCCACCATCGTGAGAATATCCGCTACTTCAGTTGTGGCTACGTTTTCACCTTTCCATCTGTGAATCACACCAAACGTACCAAACTCGACAGATTAATATGATTATTGTACGTTTTGGTAGTGATGAGAGGCTTTTAGAGTGCGCACCACTGACAATTCATGAGATCTAACGTGGTTTTTCCTTTATAATCCAAACCGGTGCTTTCTTACCTGAACGTGTCTCCAACCCGATCCTGAAAGTAGACAAATTTTTCATGATCGATCTTCAGCAAATCGCCGCTGTTGAAATAGAGATCGCCTTTAACAAATACATCTCGGAGTATTTTCTTTTCCGTCTGCTGCTTGTTTCCAGCGTAACCAACAAATGGATTCTTAACGGTGACCTTCCCAATCATCAGTCCAGGTTCCCCTGCAAGATCATTTATATCATTCATATGAATGGATTCATTTGTACAGGGTATGAAATCTGCTAATGAGTTGAGAAGGATTGACTGACCCGGAGCTACTGGTACACAGAATCCGTCTGCGTTCCTCACAGGTTCCTCTTTCTCAATGTCGAACTTGATCAGGGCGTAGGGGAAGAATTTCTAGCAGACACCATTTGAAATGAGCTTTATTCACAACATTCTTCACTGTGCTGCATTTAAATGGTCTCGGAGTTAAATACGCTTACCTTGTGGAGGAAGTTAACACGGCCTACCACTCCAACCTTTGTGGTGTAGTTAATAAATCCGATGTTTCCTTCTGTGGCAGCATAGAGCTCCCTGACGTAAATATTCCCAAAGCGATTCAAAAATTCGTTCCATACGTCTACTCGTACACCGTTACCTATAGCAATCTTCACTTTGTGGTCTCGGTCATTTTCTCTCTGTGGGAAATAGCACAAATAGACGTCATATTCAAAACATCAAGTTTTTAATCTTACATCAGTGTGTGTGGCGCACTATACACTGATCAGCCATAACATTAAAACCGCCTGCCTAATATCCTGTAAGGATATTAATGTTCAGGATGTTAAAGGATGTAAATCCTGCCAAAACAGCTCTGACCCATCAAGACATGGACTCCACAAAACCCTCTGAAGGTGTCCTGTGGTATCTGGTGCCAAGACACACGCGGCTGTCCACATGATGGAAAAGAAAATGTGATTCATCAGATCAAGCCACCTTCTTCCGTTGCTCCGTGGAGTCACCCGGGCCGGGAATCGAACCGCCAACCCTACGATTAGTGGACAACCCACTCTACCAACTACACCACAACCGCTCCATGGTCCAGTTCTGTCTCTGACTGGTCTGCTGCCACGCAGCCACCCACACAGTGTGTACTATGTGTTCTGACAACTTTCTATCATAGCCAGCATTAACTTTTTCAGCAATTTTCAGCGGCGAAGATTTTTCCTTAGCCATGAATAATCTCCACTTGGAGCGGTTTGTCACTACCTAACTGAACTTCAGTAAAAGCCTGTAATTTTATATCTTCAGTGAACAGAGGGAGACCAATCAGATAGGGTTTATAGGAAAACATGGAAATACTCATCTTATTGCCTGACAGCTCTCACTTCTCACAGTCACTGGGAGGAAAAATGGATATACGCAGAAAAGTTTTTTAACTAGTAAATGGGTTGAAACTGTGTTTAACATCCTCTCATGCTGAGCAGGACAACAAGGTGTGTAAATGACTTATGTTCTGCTCATATCATATTCATGTATAAGGACAGATACTGTACACTGCATGACACTGTAGCAACTAAACCCATAAACTGATAGCTTAGTTGTTACTCCCCTTGATTAGTGACACCAAACTAGTCTAGTCTCGTCTTAGGTAGCCAGACTTTTATATTTTATTGGTCTGGTAGTACTGCAAACAGTGATGACACCCGAGGCAGGTTTTATGATAAATCCAACTTATTGTCCAATTTTCACATTTTTAAGCAATTAGACGCACGGAAACAGTCTATTTAGAAAGGTTTTTTTATTTTTTTTATTTTTTATTTTGGATCAGTCCCGGATTAACAGTTCAACTAACGCCCCTGGGCCTAACCACTGCATACTGGGAACACCCCATGAGACCGGTTATTTTGGAGATGCTCTGACCCAGTTGTCTAGTCTTCACAATTTGGCCCTTGTAAAAGTCACTCAGACACTTGGCCATTTTTCCTGTTCTAAACCATCAACCTGGAGAACTGACTGTTCACTTGCTACAGTGCCTTGCGAAAATATTCGGCCCCCTTGAACTTTTCAACCTTTTGCCACATTTCAGGCTTCAAACATAAAGATATAAAATTTTTATTTTTTGTGAAGAATCACCAACAAGTGGGACACAATTGTGAAGTGGAATGAAATCTATTGGATTTTTGAAACTTTTTTAACTAATAAAAAAATGAAAAGTGGGGCATGCAAAATTATTCGGCCCCCTTGCGTTAATACTTTGTAGAGCCACCTTTTCCTGCGATTACAGCTGCAAGTCGCTTGGGGTATGTCTCAATCAGTTTTGCACATCGAGAGACTGAAATTCTTGCCCATTCTTCCTTGCAAAACAGCTCGAGCTCAGTGAGGTTGGATGGAGAGCGTTTGTGAACAGCAGTTTTCAGCTCTTTCCACAGATTCTCGATTGGATTCAGGTCTGGACTTTGACTTGGCCATTCTAACACCTGGATACGTTTATTTGTGAACCATTCCTTTGTAGATTTTGCTGTATGTTTGGGATCATTGTCTTGTTGGAAGATAAATCTCCGTCCCAGTTTCAGGTCTTTTGCAGACTCCAACAGGTTTTCATACAGAATGGTCCTGTATTTGGCTGCATCCACCTTCCCCTCAATTTTAACCATCTTCCCTGTCCCTGCTGAAGAAAAACAGGCCCAAACCATGATGCTGCCACCACCATGTTTGACAGTGGGGATGGTGTGTTGAGGGTGATGACATATCGTTTTGCATTGTGGGCAAAAAGTTCGATTTTGGTTTCATCTGACCAGAGCACCTTCTTCCACATGTTTGGTGTGTCTCCCAGGTGGCTTGTGGCAAACTTTAGACGAGACTTTTTATGGATATCTTTGAGAAATGGCTTTCTTCTTGCCACTCTTCCATAAAGGCCAGATTTGTGCAGTGTACGACTGATTGTTGTCCTATGGACAGACTCTCCCACCTCAGCTGTAGTTCTCTGCAGTTCATCCAGAGTGATCATGGGCCTCTTGGCTGCATCTCTGATCAGTCTTCTCCTTGTCTGAGCTGAAGTTTAGAGGGACGGCCAGGTCTTGGTAGATTTGCAGTGGTCTGATACTCCTTCCATTTCAAAATGATCGCTTGCACAGTGCTCCTTGGGATGTTTAAAGCTTGGGAATTCTTTTTGTATCCAAATCCAGCTTTAAACTTCTCCACAACAGTATTACGGACCTGCCTGGTCTTCATGATGCTCTCTGCGCTTTCAACAGAACCCTGAGACTATCACAGAGCAGGTGCATTTATACAAAGACTTGATTACACACCGGTGGATTCTATTTATCACCATCAGTCATTTAGGACAACATTGGATCATTCAGAGATCCTCGCTGAACTTCTGGAGTGAGTTTGCTGCACTGAAAGTAAAGGAGCCGAATAATTTTGCACACACCACTTTTCAGTTTTTTATTTGCTAAAAAAAGTTTAAAATATCCAATAGATTTCGTTCCACTTCACAATTGTGTCCCACTTGTTGGTGATTCTTCACAAAAAATTTAAATTTTATATCTTTATGTTTAAAGCCTGAAATGTGGCAAAAGGTTGAAAAGTTCAAGGGGGCCGAATACTTTCGCAAGGCACTGTACCTAATATATCCCACCCCTTCTCAAGTGCCACTGTGGCAAGATAATCAATGTTATTCACTTTACCTGTCCGTGGTTTTAATGGTATGGCTGATGTGTGTGTGTGTGTGTGTGTGTGTGTGTGTGTAATATAATATAATATAAATCTAGCACAATAATTTAGCTGAAAAGAAACCTAAACATGAATCCATGCAGCAGCTCAACTGAGAAAACTCCTCTCGTATATCAGCACATAAATAGTGTATTCAATTACATAGGCACAAAATGCTGACCTTTGGTGTATTGCAGAGGTAACGCATTGTTTCTCCAATGTACTGCATCACTGTAACATTATACTTCCTGCAGTCGTCCCAGAAGTGAGAGGCAGAAAATTTCCTCCGCAGAACTAAAGAATTCCCTAAAACCAGGACAGGAAATGCAAACAATGCCCAAGATATAGGCTCGTAATTTCATTAAGTAAGCAAGAAAACATGATGGGTATGCTGTCAGGGTTCGAACCCTTATCTGAACCCCCACCTCCAGAGATGTGAGGCAAGCGTGCTAACCGCTAAGCCTCTGTGCCACCCACATCCCCCCCCCCCAAAAAAAATAATGAGTCAGCATGCACTTAGAAAATACCTCTCTCAATACAGCCTGCGAATCCTATGAGGAAGCCAGCGCTGTGGTACAGAGGCAGGTTGAGGTAAAACACGTCTTCAGAGGTGACTCCACATACACCCTGGATGAATGAAGCAGCCCAAACTTTCTGATGAGTCACTGTGGCTGCTTTAGGCAGACCTAAACCCAAAGCAAGGCACATTCAACAGCTGAATAAATACATATGAACATTTTAGCTTCGTTTTCTGAGATTGAGATCTGGTGACTGAACGCCATGGCATATAATTTCCATACACATGAAACCATTCAGTGAGTCCTCATGCCCTGTGGTGGGGGAAATGTCCTTCTGGAAGAGACCACTAACATCATCATAAAAATGTTTCATCAAAAGATAAAGGAGTAATGTCGGTAAGTAAGTCAGTGTAACTTTCTATTGATTTACAGCCACCAGCTTCCCTTTCCTTTGTCATCTGTCTGTACAGTATATAAATAAAGAGCAAATAATATTAGGAAATGTTTCTTCAATGTTTCATTAGGTTTGTTTGTGTTCAGAGTAAATCTAGTGTTGTCTGAAAGCCTGTAACATCTGTGTGGGTTGTTACCGGTGGTTCCAGATGTGTAGATGTACAGCGCTGTGCTGTTCACTTTAACATTAGCCCTGAGTGATGGAGACAGTGCTTCATCAGGCGCCTGTGTGATGGCCTGAGAGATGCCCTTAATGCCATCTGTGCTGCATGCATCAGAGAGCACATACACGCTGATGCGCTTCTCTTTCAAAGCGGGCAAAATTTCTTCAACAGCACCACAGAGTTCTGCAGGAAAACACACAGCTCGTCAGTTCAACTCTACGTCAAACAGGTCAATGCCCAGGGTAAAGAATCCAATAGACTCTAGCCCTAGAACAGAGCCAGTTTAACTACAGAAACGCTGTTACAGGATTATACGGTCAACTCCAGAATTATTGGTACCTTTCATGAAAATAAAGATGTACCCCAGATAACCCATGTAATGACTTATTTCGAACTTGAACATAAGGGCACAGTATAGTTTTTGTTTTTGTTTGTTTTTTCCCCCCGACAAAAATATATTTCTTAAGCAGTAAAACATTTTCTGAAAAACCCTGATTCCAAAAGTATCAGCACCCCACACAATTAAAATGTATAACAGCACCTGTAATGTCTAAGGTTGGAAACACTTGTAGAGGATGCAGAACGAGGTTGTTTATGGTCTATGGCAGTGGTGTCAAACTCATTTTAGTTCAGGGGCCACATACAGCCTAATTAGATGTCAAGTGGGCCGGGCCAGTAAAATCATAGTATAATCACCTATAAATAACAAGAAGTCCATGTTTTTACCTTTGTTTTCATGCAAAGACATTTATATTTAATGAAATATCTTTTTATAAAATATCATGAGCAACCTCAGATTTCTTAAGACAAACGTGCAATTTGCTTCTGATTATCATTCACATATATGTGCATTACAACTTCTCACAGTGTTTGTACAAATACAAAATAAAAACTTCACAGGTATTTGGAACTGAAAAATATAATATTTCACTTTCAAATTTATGGCATTGCATGAACAATAGGATTCCACCAAACCAGACTCTTTTGTACTGAAGCTGTTGACTAACATTAAATTGCACTTTTTTTTTAACTATTACCCATTCATCTCTGGGAATAAATAGGAAGCGGTCCATTTTTGCTGGAAAACTCTACATTCTGTATCCACTTTTCTGCTTTTTGGCAGACATTTTGGCTAATGAGGGTGTGGGGACGAGTAGAAAATAGAGTAGACTACTCAGTGATAACAAACAGCAGACATCTGCTGTTAAGTCCCAGAGATGTGCCGCGTCTTTTACCCCCCTAGCGGATAATTTAGGAATAGCAATTTACTAAAAATGACAAGTTCGTGTCTTTTATGCATATTTTTTTTTTTCACTTTCAAAATTCGTCCTGCGGGCCAGATTGAACCCTCTCAAAACCGGGCCGTACGTTTGGCACCCACGGTCTATAGTGATTTGAGCGGGTGGACTTGTCTCTTCAGTTCACCTCACAGGTTTTTAAAAGGTTTCCAGATCCGACTAAATCATTTGTTTTAGTCCTTGGAATCATATTTGCGACGATCTGTATGCATGTCCGGCTCATTGTTGTTGAAAGCTTATCTACAGCCAAGCCTGAATTTTGTGATAGAGGAACCTAAATTTTTTGCCTAGAATTCCCAGAATTCATGATGTTATCAATCTTTACACAAGTCACTGGAGCTCCAACCAGAAAAAAAGCCCCATGATCCAACACCATATTTTATTTTACAGTGAGTTTGGGGGCTTTTCCTTCACTCTTAAAAGTAGATGTTCTTCAATGGTTCTTTACAACACCATAGGTTCTGCAAAGAACCGTCTTGTCACAGACTATTTTTTATTGTATAGGCTTCTCGAGTTGAGTCATATGATTCTCTGGAGATTAAAGCAGTTCTTTGTATCATTATAGGTTCTTCAGAGCAGTGTGTTGGTTCTTCAATGCATCATCCCTTAACAAGTTAAAATTAACCAAGATTATTATAAATTTTTTGTTGTTGTGGAACTAGAAAAGGTTCTCCCGACATCGCTGTTTAAACCCATAATTTGATTCCTTAAAGCACTAACTTTCAACCTTTTTTAGAGAACTTAAGAGAACATGGTTCCTTGTGGCACTGCTGTGAAGAACCATATGTGAGTTCTTTAAAATCACCAGATGGTTCTCTCATTTGCACAACTTAAACAGATTCTCCTATAGCATCAAGATGAAACACCCCCCGCCCTTTATTTACTTATATATATATATATATATATATATATATATATATATATATATATATATATATATATAATATAATTTTTTTTAATTTTTTTTTTTCATTCTAATTGGAACCTTCATTTTTAAAAGTGTTTTATGCAGCCATATTTTTCACCTCATATACAGAAGGTGGTCATGGCCAAAAATTCCAGGAGCAACATGTTCATGCCCTGTTTATGTATTTTTCTCTGAAATGTAGAGGCTTGTTTTGTCATGTTTTTTTTCCCTATAATGGGATGACAAGAAATTCACCCGAAAGATGATGTTGCTTGTGATTTCCTACATGAACAAAAACTAGTTGGAGAACCTCTGCTGTAAACGCTGTGCATTGACACACTCAGTATTTATTCCACTGGATGAAACTTTTACCTTGGTCTACTATAAGCACGTTTGCACCACAGCAGGAGAAGCAGTGCAGAAGGGATTTGGATCTGATGTTAAAGTTGAGTAAAGCAACAACGCAGCCAAGTTTAGCCAGACCGAGCCAGACCCAGATAAAATAAGGTTCATTGCCTAAGAACAAGGCCACACTGTCACCCTCCTTCAGTCCAGCCACCTTCTGCAAAGCACGAGCCACTTTATTACTCTCCCTGTCCACGTCCGAGTACGAATGCGTCTCTCCCATGAAGTAGATGAAGGGTTTGTGTGGATGTTTCCTCACGGCATCCAGAAAGCCGTCGAGAATGCTGTAAAAGCGCGCTCTCCTCTTGTAGAGCTCCAGGCGCAGCCCGAAGCGCACAGCATGCAAGATGTAGGTCCAGTCCTGGACAAAGTATGGACACAGTGTCCTGAGCACAGCGGGCAGCACACACAGCCCAGCCACGAGTAAAGTCAACCACACGTACATGTCCATGCGAGCAGAGCTGCTGCCCAAAGAAAGCTTGTAGGACAACAAAGGTGCAGCACAGTGAAGCTCTCTGATATGACTGGCCAGACACATGGGTGTAATCAATCCTTTCCACGATTTCGCTCAATGGGTTGCCAGATTACAGGTCAGATCCACTTGGAAGGGGGTATTAGTTTGCAAGTGTGTGTTACACATGTAGGACAAGTGTAAACTTCCTCTGCAGCGAAAATCCAGATCAAGTGAGGATCAGTTATACTGAAGTTTAACACTTTTCCCCCTGGCAGATCTGCTGACTTCCACACAACTGTGACTGGCTGTATTATCTCAATATTTCATTCAATTTATAAATCATGTAGGTTAAGAACCTACTGAAAAGGAAGAACCAAAACATACAAGAGATTTAAAAAAAAAAAAAAAGTGGTACAAAACCTTCACATTTTTGAATTGTTTTAAGAATTCAATACTGGAAAATACCAAAACATTCTAAATTGCAATAGTACTATACAGTCATGGACGAAATTATTGGCACCCCTGGAACTTTTCCAGAAAATGCACCATTTCTCCCAGAAAACTATTGCAATGACAAATGTTTTGGTATACACATGTTTATTACCTTTAAGTGCTTTGGAACAGCACAAAAAAGCAGAAGAAAAAAGGCAAATTTGACATCATTTTACACAAAACTCCCAAAACGGACTGAACAGAATCATTGGCACCTTATTAAAACTGTGGGTAAATAATTTCATTTCAAGCATGTGATGTTCATTTAAACTCACCTGTGGCAAGTAACAGGTGCTGGCAATATAGAAATCAAAACTGAAACCAGTTAGAGTGTATAAAAGTTGGCTCAACCTTTGTGTTGTGTGCCTGTGTGTGCCACACCAAGCATGGAGAAGAGAAAGAAGAGCAGAGACTTAATAAGCAAAATTGTGGAAAAATATCAACAATCTCAAGGTTACAATTCAATCTCCAGAGATCTTAAAGTTGAATTTTTCCACTGTGCGCAATATAATCAAGAAATTTATAACCCATGGAATGTGGCAAATCTCCCTGTACGTGGACGGAAGAGAAAAATTGATGAAACAATGCAACGCAGGATAGTTCGAATGGTGGATAAACAACTTCAGTCAACTTCCACACAAATTCAGGCTGTCCTGCAGACTCAGGGTGCATCAGTGTCAGCTCGAACCATACGTCGTCATCTGAATGAGAAGAAGCGCTATGGCAGGAGACCGAGGAGAACCCCACTTCTGACACAGAGGCATAAAAAAGCCAGACTGCAGTTTGCAAAAATGTACCTGAGTAAGCCTCAATTCTTCTGGGAGAACGTTTTGTGGACAGATAAGACTAAGGTAGAGCTTTTTGGCAAAGCACGTCATTCTACTGTTTACAGAAAACAAAAATAGGCCTACACAGTACCTACAGTCAAACATGGTGGAGGTTCAAGGATGTTTTGGGGTTGTTTTGCTGCCTCTGGCACTGGGTGCATTGACTGTGTGCAAGGAATCATAGTGTCAGAAAGCTGGGTCTGCGTCAGGGGTCATGGGTGTTTCAGCAGGACAATGACCCGAAACATACCTCAAAAAGCACCCAGAAATGGTTGGAGACAAAGCGCTGGAGAATTCTTAAGTGGCCACCAATGAGTCCGGATCTAAATCCCTTAGAACACCTATGGAGAGATCTCAAAATTGCTGTTGCGAGAAGGCACCCTTCAAATCTGAGAGACCTGGAGCAGTTTTCAAAAGAAGAGTGGTCTAAAATTCCAGTTGAGAGGTGTAGGAAGCTTGTTGCTGGTTATAGGAAGCGATTGGTTTCAGTTATTTTCTCCAAAGGGTGTGTAACCAAATATTAAGTTGAGGGTGCCAATGATTTTGTCCGACCTAATTTTTGAGTTTTGTGTAAAATGATGTCAAATTTGCCTTTTTTCTTCTGCTTTTTTGTGCTGTTCCAAAGCACTTAAAGGTAATAAACATGTGTATACCAAAACATTTGTCATTGCAACACTTTTCTGGGAGAAATGGTGCATTTTCTGGAAAAGTTCCAGGGGTGCCAATAATTTCGTCCATGACTGTAATTGAGAATTGTATCAGTTAATATAAGGAATAACATTCTTAGGTAATCTGCATTCAAACACTGTAAGAGAAAACCACCTTCACATGCATCTGTCCATCAATTCATTTTCCAGATCGTTTATACTACACAGGGTCACAACGAGCCTGAAGCCTATCCCAGGGCACTTGGGGCAGTAGGTTGGGGGACACTCTGGACAGGGTGCCAACCCATCACAGGACACAATCACACACACTATGGACAATTCAAAAATGTCAGTCAACCTACAACACATGTATTTGGGCTGGGGGAGGAAACAGGAGTACCTGGAGAAAACCCCCGAAGCACGGGGAGAACATACACACTCCAGAGACACAGGACAAAAACGATGTCATGTCTATACATAATGTCATGCACTAAAATTCTAGTATGCTACAAAATACTTTTCTTTATCTCATGGACTGATTTAAGGAGATAAAACATCATAAACATAAAATTAATTTTTAACTAGTCTTAGGTATTTCTATCTAATTATTTCTAAATACCATTAAGGTAACTAATGTGTTACATACTGCAGCACGTCACCCATGAATTCGTCATGAAGAGCTTGTTTTTACCTCTTAAAACAATAACAATCATTTAATGTTACTGATAAATAAAACAGTATAATTAAAGTGCGGCAAAAGGAAACATGCAGCACTGACACACATCAGCTTGTTGCTCAATGTTTGCACATCATAATTATTAAAACACTTTTAAATTACATCATTTAATCTGTTCAAGCCACCGGTCAGTCTTGTCTACTTAGTTTCACTCTATTCCAGCCTAGACCAGAGGTCACATAGATATGCAGCATAGAAGGAATACTCTACAGCTCTCATACATACACAGTAAACTACACGATCTGCTGAAATGTTCTTAGATAAACAGCATTCAGAAAACAGTTATTTATACAGATTTTAGTCAGTTGATTTTCCTGCAATATGGCAACCACATTCTTCAGCTTAGACTTCGAGTGGGCGGAGCATGTAATGGAATGTGCATGTCTGTACATTGGACTGAACGAACTGTTGCTACAGTTGATACTGATATGAAAAAGTATTACAGCTCCTTAAATCCAGTCAAACCACAATCAGCATCATGAGTAAAAAATAAAGTTCAATAAATACATTATCAACGTGTCTAAATTATAGAATATTTAAATATATTTAAAATAGCTTGTTAAATGCAACTCACATGCTTTCAAGTAATATGACCAGCATGAAAGTTTGTAGGAATATCGAGACATTTTATGGAGAGTTTTAAACTTTAATTCACAAAAAGAAGTACAAAAACAAGTTAATTAAGAAATCCTGACAATCACATAACATCAATATTCAGTCAAATCACAGTACAACATACAAACCATTTTATTTCTGAATCAGAGACACTGGACTGTCAAACCCACTGTCCTGTTGAGATATTTTGAATTGTGAGAGTAAACTCTTAGGACACGCTTTACGACTCATCTCATCCTCTGAGCCTGGAACTGGATCCCTGCTCTTAGTCATTTTACTGCCTGCGTACTTCTTGGGTTTCACCCCAAATGGCTTTTTGGCAATCTCTTTGTAAACAGTTACATCAGAGTTATCACCTATGGTGCTTCCAAAGTCCAGATCATCTACAGCAGGGCCAGTCAATGAGAATGAGCTGACTGGCTGTGGGGTTTTGCTGGGGTAGGAGGAGGTTAGATGAATGTTGTTGGAAAAAGTGGACCCATTACTGGAT
This sequence comes from Ameiurus melas, assembly GCA_012411365.1. NCBI lineage: Eukaryota > Metazoa > Chordata > Actinopteri > Siluriformes > Ictaluridae > Ameiurus > Ameiurus melas. The sequence continues at coordinate 16,364,847 of CM022764.1, read as the reverse complement.
AAACTCCAGTCACTCTGGCCATCATCTCTCACAGGCGCCTCTTCAATCAGGAATGGCTGTTCACTGACTTTTCCTGCTTCTGTCCGCATCAGGTACTCCTCCCTGCTATGCTTCCTCAAGGTCACATTAAAAGAGCCAACAGTACTAAAAGGCACATGAGATGAAGCAAAATCACAGAAGGATTTGGGAGGATGATGGTGGAGTGGCCATGGGGTGGTGGGCTCGGTTATTTCGGGACCTTTAGCGGCATTGGTCTTCACAGATTTGAAGTCAGGCTGAGAGGCCTTGCCTGAAGTTTTCATTTTGGCTGTTTGGCCTACAGAGCTGTTCTCAGCGAGGACCTTCATCTGCTGCCGTTGCTCATTCCTGCAGACTCTATGGGACTCTGTTGAGGCAGAATGGCTTTGGCTTGATGCAGCACATGACACTTTATGGTCAACTTTAGAATTTTCTGTAGAGTTTGATGATGGTTCTGTGATAAATATTATAAAAAATAAACATGGTTTGTATTTAAATACATCATGACTACTCCAACTAATAATATAAATAATAAATCAGTAAACAAATAATAATAATAAAATAAAATAAAATAAATAAATAAATAAATAAACCAATCTGTACCTTGTGAATCCTGATTTCTTTGAAATTTCTTTTTGGCAACAGGTGTTTCTAGCACTTTGGCCATGGCAGCCAGTTTACTGGCAGCATTGATGATTTTCTTCTCAGCACTGGGATTTAAATAGGCAGATAACCATAATTTGATGAGGCAAAACCCACCCAAGCAGCACAGAGGATAAAGGAAACTCTTGCCACTCTTACCCGTTGGTCTGGCCCCCCTCCTCCAGGAGCTCCTGCAGGCAGGTGAGGTAGTACCTGCGCATCCTGCGGGCCGTATCCTGTCTCTCTCTCAGGACCTCAGCTCTAATCAGCTCAGCGGCTCGCTCTTTGCTCTCCTGCAGGTAGCACAGCATGTCACCTGCACAACACATCAGTGTTAACTACAGACATAATGGCAACAATGTCACAGAAAACTTTAAAACAGCACTCCATGAATAGCAGTGTAAACTAAAAGATTGAAATACACAGACCTCTTATTTTTTGCACAGCTTTCATATATTGTTCGTTCATTTCTTCAAGGCCAGCATGAAGATTTTGTTGACTGACTGCAGCACTGTAACAGATCATAAACCTAAAAATCAACCTTTTATGGAAGGCCAAACGCAGACAAAATTTTTTTATTCTTATTTTAAAATCAGGCAAAAACATTTTTTAAAACAGCACAAACCCCGATTCCTCACATGCAGACAATTTGACCTGCTCAACCACTTTCGCATGAGCATCCTTCTCTTTTCGCAAGATCTCTTCATGCTCTTCTAAAATTGTTTATTAAAAACAAATGTAAAGAATTACAAATGAAACCACAGTAGATTACTGACCAACATGTTCACATTCGTAAACAAGAGAAGGTGCCAAACAAAGAATTTTGACATTTATGCGTATATTTCGGACATGTGAAAGCTAAAGCGGAACACTGATGACCTTTGAGTTTGTGCAGAGTGCTCTTGTGCTCTCGGACCGTGTGCTGGAGCTGACGACAGGCCTTCTCCAGGTGCCTCTGAAGCTCTAGATTCTTCTTCTGGAGCCTGCCTACGGTATCATTACAACTTTTGTTGTTACAGACACTTTCTTTCCTTTGGGCCAATGAGCCTGCGAAGTACAACACGCAAGTGTTCATTCATCTCAAAACTAATTCATGAGCTCATAGAATATGAGCAAATCTAGCAGCATGAGTGCCACATACTATGTATATGATTGAGTTCCTTTTCATGTTGCTCTTGGGTTTCCTTCAGCACATGCCTCAACCTCTCCTCACTACCCTGTAGCATAAAATACATAGACGTGTATAGTTTTTTTTTTTTTTTTAAAAATATATATATATATATATATATATATATATCACGTATACACACACACACACACACACACATATATATATAAAATAAAATACATAATTCTAAACTACAACACGTCACATGAAGAAAATCTCATTGTCAGAACAGGTTAATACATTTGCATTTGAAGGAATACTAGAGCATTTTTAAACCATACCTCTATTCAAAGTATTTACGTATGCATTTGTGCGTATTCAATTACAATAGACAAGAACTGTAACTCATGATACGTTACTATACAGAAAATCCATTTACATGAAACTTGCCTTGCAAACTGCTGAATTAGGTTTTGAATATATAATGTGAATTCAAATTTACTTAGGCTTTCCCCTAAAGTTTTGGTGCATCCATATATAAATCAGACCCACACAACTACATTGGTAATGTACAGTATAACCTCATTTGTTCCTACTCAAAAAGTAGTTCCATCTCTGAAAGGATGAAATTATACTAACGTAAAGTGTAATATGCAAAGATGTCTGACTGAATAATTAATTAAAGCGTTCTACAAAACACATTTTTCAGTACAGGGAAATGGGATGAAATGATTGTTTATTGTAATTCCTGTGCTACTAATGTGGTAGATCTAGATTAGCTTCATGTTTTCAAAGGATCTGGGCTGAAGAAAGCATTGCTGTTATCTGTTCATTGCTTATCTTTATGGTACAAAACATTGAGCCAGACATGACAAACCTTCAGCAACTCCTGCTTGGTGTTGGCTTCAGCTTTGGCCAGTGCCTCCCTGCACAGGTTCCTCAGTCTGCCTCTTACACCTCCTTCCTTACTAGCTGCCTCCTCAGCAACTTCTCTCTGCTCCTGGACCTCCTTCAGCACCTCCTTTAACTCGGCCAGCACCTCCTCAGTCGATTCCTGCCGTTCTTCCCACAACCTCAAAAAACAGGTTTGTTCTGTGAGTACTGGTGCAGTTTAGCAAACAAACAGTGTGTATATCTGTACATGATAGCAACGCTATGCTTAGTTCAATGTTCATCAGTCATCGTGGTCTTTGATCATTACTTGAGCTGTTGCTGACTCCTCCACTCCTGCTCCTTACTCCGGATGGTTTCCTGTAGATGTGCTTGCCCCTTTCTGAGAGCCTCCTCCCAGGTCTCTTTTATTCTTCTCTCCAGCTGTGCCTGATGAGTTTCCTTTAGGCTCTCTTGGTCCCTCTGAAGTTGCATCTTGATGCATGAAATCTCTTCCTGCTTCTCAGTGTTCCACAGAGCTCTGGCAGCAGAGAGCTCACCTTTGAGGAGCGCCTTCTTCTCCTCACCAGAACGCTCCAGCTGCGTATTCAGACCGTTCACCTGCTCCTGAAGCTCCTGGTTTCTGTGCACATAGTCCTCTAGCTCCTTGGATTTTCTACTCATTGTCTCCTGCCATTTGTCTTCAGCTGCTTTTACTGCTGAAGACACCTGGATGATGCAGATATAAAGGGCCTTTATATCGGCTAATAAAAAGGTCTTTTGCTTAGTATTTTATTTTTAACTAATACTACCTCTTAATTAATAACGTTAAAGGGGTTTTCCTTCAAGGTGATAATGACACGTTTAACATACAAAACAGACTGCACCAATTATGTGCAACCACCAATTGGGTCTTAATTTGCTTTTCATTAGATTCTACGTTCAACAAAATATAGTCGATATAATAGAAGTCTGTAGCTTTAAATAAACGACATCCTGACACGTTCTTTTAATTTAGTTACAGCGGTTTTGTTTTTGGAATGTAATTTCAGCTTTTCTATATAGTTTATTAACAGCAACCTACCTGCTCTTGAATGTGTTGCTGTTGTAGCGTTTCCCACCGTTCTCTCTCCGACTGCAAACTGGCTTTGTACTCTGGGAGGGAGGACATCTCTTGGAGCCAGCGATTATGAGCCCTAGACACAGCCCCTTCAACCTGCAAAGGGGACAGAGGAGGAACCAAAAACAAATTAATTCCCTGTAAGCATGCAAGTTGGGATTTTCAACCTTTGAAGTATGATGTGCATAAAAATGAGAAATAAGAAATTAAATCAATTATACGCGAAGACACCTGTTGATATACATGCGGATAAAACCTAAGACTATTTAAAACATAAGTTTGAGATAAAGGACGTAGTCTCTTAGCAGAGAATACAGAAGAGCCTAGTAAAAATTGTGAAAATTTGACAACTCTAGGAGGACACAATGGGATGCACCCTGCACAAGGGGGACCTCACGCTGAAAAAGTTTCAGCACCACTGCACCAGGCGATAATTTGGCTGCAGTACGAGAAATTATGTGATGCCCAATCAAATTAACTCCTTTCAAACCCTTTAAATCCCTGTAAAATTAATTACTATATGACAAATACGTGCAGTATCCTTAATGTACATAAGCACATTAATATAAATTAGTGGTATGAAATATAGCCAGAATGTGCAGTTATAGAAAATTAAACATGCTCTAACCATCTAATCAGTCAAGGTGGTATCAGTTCTGTTAAAGATCTGTTGCTTCTATTAATTATATGAACTTCCATGTGCATCAACTGTCTGACTTAATCAGAAGGCACAACAGAGTCATTTACATCATATTTAGAACATAATTGTATCAGCTATATTTTGTTAATAGGTGGAAGAGTTGAAAGAGGTATATAAGCTTATTAATCATAAGCCGGTGTTACACTAGCAACTTACTCTTTTGCCTGATCAACACCAGCCCTAAATACCATTCGAAAGTCTGTGTGAAACTGACCTGCAATGAAATATCCTGTACATGTTTCTGCTGCAGTTCTCTCTCTTTGCCCCTTACTGCCTCCTCCACTGCTTTGGTGAGCTTGCTGTCTGACTCTTGCTGCAGCGCCCTCCTCTGGGCACCGAGTCTCTCCTCCAGCTGCTCCAGGGAGAGAAACGGGCTCACAGAATCCACAGTGTCTGTCTGAGTGCAATCCTCCTGTGTTTCTGTACATTTGGCTTTTTGTTTTTCTTTCATGGCCTCTTCCAGTTTTCGCTCCCACTTCCTTTCCAACTGAGCGGGTGAGATTAAGGACACATACTCAAGCACAAGCACACAAACCAACACTGTGCTGACTAAATTGTAATTTTTCCAAATCCATTAGGTTTAGTAAATATGCCACCTACTTCTTGCTGTCCTTCCTGCCAGCTCTTTTTGGCGGAGGCTAGCTGCTTAGTGACCTGCAACTGCATCTCCGTCTCTTTGTCTTTTGTCCACTGAGCCTTGAGCTGGGCAACAGTCTCCTGGTGTTGGGAGGCAAGATCTGCCTTCTGCCTCTCCTGAGCCTCCTCGATCTCCTGTCGTCTCTTTACCTGAGGATCAGAAAATAAATTAAATGTTTATTATCCATTTCGGGATATATAAATTACTAACCATGTAACTCAGCTATACGGCACAGCACCAGATGAAACAGATCACCTCACTGTCTTTCAGGTTTCTCTCCTCATCAATTCTGCTCTGAAGGTTTTCCTCAAGTTTATCCTTTTCCTTGCAAACAGAGATGTAACATTCCTGCACAGCTAATACTTCTTGACTTAGGTCAGATAATTTAGATCTGTATAGAGGATGCACAAGGAAGTCCATTTACACAACTTGAACCATTAGGAGCAGAATTAATATAGTACTTAACACTGACCAATAGAAAACCTGCAGACTAATTAAGAATGAAATGAAGATTATTTGGTAGATGTTTTTATGCACAATTCACTTACTCAAGCTGCTGGATGTGCTGTTGATGCTGGGCAGTAAGCTGCTCAATGTGAGCCGTGTGTTCCTGAGTGAGTTCTGCACGAACACGCTGAACCACATCATCTCTGTACTGCTGCTGGGTTCTCTCATACCTGAATATACACCACCAACGGTAAATCTAATAAATCATCCCTCACAATTCCCTTTTTAAAAAGGAGCCACTAGCATCTTACCTCTCTGCAGCCTCCTGTTTCTCCTGGTCCAGCTCCTGAATCATCTCCCTCATCTTGGTGCAGAGCTCAGAATTAGCCGCTTTCACCTTTTCCTCACTCTGCTTCAGCTCCTTATTTCTCAACTCGAGTGCCTGCCATTGAAATACCACAGGCCTCATTTAAACAAAATCTCATTGTTTAAATCCGTGTAGAACAATCCAAAACCTGCGCATACAATAATTAAAAAAGTAAACTACTGTGAATGATTTCTAAAAACATCCATAAACATGAAAACCTTTTACTCAGGTCTTTTCAGATATTCTCTTAAAATAGTGCGCATGCGAATGTTCTTAGTTCCAACAGTATTATGTCCCACAACCCAACATTCCCAATAGAAACAACATGCCAACCCTGAGTTCCCGGGCCAAAATCAACATTTTAATTTTAACATTTTTAGGCCTTGAAACAACTTATAATAATGTATTTGTGTAATTTTACTTTGAAAATGAAGCAGTTCAGTGTTTTTACTCCACTTAGAGCACAATTCTTAACTAGGGAAATAATGAAAATGCTCGCTAAAATCCTTATACTCAGTTAGAAGTACCATATGCTTTGGCAATTTTTAGTTAACTCTACAATTAAACCACAAGTTTATCAACAACATTCACGCTGGGATCATCATCGTAATGACGGCGTAATTACGAAATCACGTCGTGACATCATCAACCTTCCGGGTCAAAAAATTATTAAATAAGTAAGGAATCATAGCAGAGTAATGCTGGTATACTAGCCTTACGGGGATAACGCTTACACTGTAAAGATGCTATATCGGCGTTACGGGTATTTGGCATAGACGACCAAGCCGGTATATTGTCCTTACAGGAATATGTCAAAGACGGGCAAGACGGTTTTTCGGTCCTACGGGGATAGAGGGTTAAAGCCTGATAGTTAGGAATGTTTTATTGAGGAAACCACATATTTCCAAAGAACACAAGAGTACAACAGACCTCTACTCGTTTCTGGAGTTGCTGTCGTTCTTCTTCCAGTCTTGCTACCTCTTGGTGAGGGGTCATGTTCGATTTCTCCAAAAGCTTTTCTAGGCTGCTTTCCCTCAACTGCAACATTCACACACAGTTTATAGTACACCACAGATTTTTATGTACAGCAAATACTGTGCACATACATAAGATGCAGTCCTCACCACAGAGTCTTTAGCAGTTCTCTCAGCTCCTTGTAGCTGAGTCTGTAGCTGTTCCACATGATTCTGTGAGGTCTGGAGCTCCTTCTGTATGCGAGAGATCTTCTCCCTTTTTGTTTTCAGTTGTGCTAGACACCGCTGCAGCTCAGTCTTCAGCTCTTTCACCAAGTCCTCCTTGGGCAGGCTCGAGTCTGACAGGACACGAGTGCTGAAAAATCATGAGAAATAACACCCATGCTAAACAAAAAATTATAAAAATAAACAAATAAAAAAAAGTTCATCACATTTGAAACCTTGAATTCAACCATGTTATTAAATGATTATATGATTTTCTGAAACATCATGCAACACAATTTACCTGTGATTTCTGCCATCTTTCCAGCTCACTTTCTTAATGCCAAGATCTATGTAGGACTCGGAGAGCGGGTTTTCCCAATTTGGGTTAGAATCGAAACAAACTGCTCCAAGCTTCACAGCAGACTCATACAGCGTGATCTGTTCTTTCAACTCATTTAACTCTTCCTATGGAGAAATGAGGAGTAACTACAAAACTAGTCAACGTCACTGAGTTTTGGATGATTTGCACAAGTAAGTAGGAGAATTGGTTCACTTACTTGCAGCACTTTGTTCATGTTCTCACTTATGTTACGACTACACTGGGCCTGCTGTAGTTTTATCTGCATCTGGCTCATCTCTTGCACACACCCTTTTAAATTATATATAAAAAAAGAAAGGAGGATCAGTGGAACCATGCCAATGAGGATCATCTAAACTCCTACAGAAACCTTACGTAAAAACCTCTGTGATGGTCACTAAACACACTGGTTTGTTAGAGTGCTCATTTTAATATTGCAAGCTTCTACAAAGGTAGTGACCACAATTTATTTAATTTACCAATTAACTGCGTAGCCCTACTACATAGGAGACTTCATTATTTAAGTAAATAAATAAATAAACCAATCCACCACACATGGCACACAAAATAACTTTCGAGTTACGCTCCATTTAAGGATAATTGATAAACCACTCATCCATGACACTTAAATTTTGGTCTGAATCAAATAATTGGTTTTCATCTTAATTAACATTGCACAGAAAAAATACATTAACAGACAGACACACACCAGTTTGAAGCAGCTTAGCACACTGCTGCTGGCTCTCCTCCAAACGCTGTGTGAGGGCATTGATGACCGCAGCTCTGTCCACCTGCTCTTCCTCTCTCTGCCTCTCCAGCTGCCTCACCTGCTCCCGCAGCCTCTGAGCTGCCTGCACCTGTTATATACAGGTACACACTCACATTTTCTTATGTGCAACTTATAACCTGAGGTCCACAAGGGTTTCTAGTGCCCTCTACTGAAAAGTGAGAGCATTCAGTTGTTTTAGTTTTGTCGTTTGTTTTTTCTGATTAAATCAAAAGTACTTCATCATAATATCACACAAATCAGATAAGCATATATAATGTTAATCATCACACAAGGGATTACTGCTCTCTAAGACAACCACAATAGATTGCTAAAGTGAACAGTAAGAAGAGAACTTTAATCCAGGGGTTTTGTTGCTGTTCAGCACGCAAACAATGCATACAAAATAATGGTCACTTCATTAGATATCCCTACTGTGTTAATAAACCTACTGGCTACTTTCAGGTAGAGCCATCATATAGGTTTACGGTTACTGACTATATATTGCTGCCAATTAGATACAAGTTGGTTGGTGGACCTCATAACACCCATATGTGCTGGATAGAAAATTGTACATAGCAGCAGATGGATCAGGCGATGCACCCATGTGGTAAGTTTATCTGATAAAATTACTAATATAACATTTAATAAGATTCAGAAGTGAACTAACCTGCTCCTCCAGATTTTGACCATGTGTGTCTAACTTTTGCTGTAGGGCAAACACTCTAGCTTCATGCTGTTCCTTTATGGCAGCCATGTCTCTGTCGTGCTGCTCCCGTGATCGTGTCAATGTATCCGAGCGACACAGCTCCATCATCTGCTGCTGCAGACTGTCTACTGCTGCCTCTGCAGCACACTGCTTCTTCATGTTCTACACAAACGAATTAAAACAAGGCTCTTGCTCAGCTACAGGTGCACAGTGTGTGTAAGCTCTGGGCAAGACATGATTCACAACACAGTATTTTTACCTCCTGTTCTCTCTCTGTAAGTGTCTGAATCTGTCGCTCCAAAGACACGACTTTCGCTTGTAGTCGAGACTCAATCTCTTTTGCCTCCTCTATGAGATGACTGGACTCCTTCAGTGATAATGTCAGCCCGTCCTTTTCATCTGGGCAAAACAAAGTTAAAATACAATTAATTTGAAAAATTACATAACATTACATCACAATTCTAAAATTTCAACAAAATACAGCATCCCCTGGATAAAAGTGTGTGTGTGTATATATTTTTAAGTTACTGTTTTATAGTAAAAAAAAAAAAACATGACAGTTCCAGCAGTTTAAATATGGATTCTTAAGAGTTTGATAAAATGGTCATTACTACTGACTGATGCATTCTGCTGACAGACACAACAGACCTCAATGTCACCATCCAGATACCAGTATAATCAGTTTCACAGTAAAAATGACCCAAGAACCTGACAACCCTGAAACTTTCTTATTGGTGTCCTTCAGACATTAGCTTACCTTTTACGATCGCAAACTGATGCTCAAGATACCTCATCTTACGCCTGCTATCTTCCAGTTTCTGCTCCAGATCCTCAATCTGCCTCAATTGAGCCTTGTTTAAAATCTTCAACTGAGCATATTCCTGGGCATCAATAGTAGCTAAAACACGAAACATTTGATGTGTAAAATTCCTCACTAACACATTCCAGTTTTAATTATCGGTGATCTCAATATATTTGAAAGCAATTAGAGAAATTTGGGTCTGTAGTCATCCCCCACCCCACATGACTTACTCGGAGATGAATCAAGAAAGTCTCTTTGCAGCTGGTCAAAGTGGCCATTTTGATTAGATGACTGAATGTTAAACATATTTGGTTGTCTTGCTGGCTTATGTGGCTGGTAGCTGGCTTTGTAACAGTCGACATCTTGGCTGTCAGTTATTCCATTATCAAATTTCTGGAAATATTACAGAAACGTTTCAAATAATATATACCTACATATATATTATCTAATAACAGCAAAGGCATCAAATATGTATTTACCTGAAAGTGGCTTCTGACATTAGCATATTCTCCATAGTCTTGGCCATCTGCTCCAGAGTGATGACCTTTGTGTGGGTAAGCTTGCTGTTCATAGTCCTCTTCAACAGAGAAGTTCTTGGTACCATTAGATTCTGCTGCTCCAGAAGAGGAGTAGACGTAATCTCCAGACTCGTATTGATAGTTCTGGCCCTGATGTGCATCCCAGTCCTGGGTTAAATGCTCTGTCCTACCATGGAGGTGATGAACATGACCATGGCCATACAGATAACCCTGATGATCAGACTGGTCATAGGTATCCCCGGGATTCTTTAAAAAGATCAAATATTGTTAGTGGGGTTTTCCTTAACATAGAAAGCACCTTAAAGCCAAATAAACGTAAAAAGGCATTCATTTTCAATATTTGCTGTTTGGTCAAATGAGTAAAACATTTTCTACAAACAAAGAATTCATTTGAACATGTTCTTTATCCATCATGAGTGTCTACATGCGCACTACAGTCATACTAACACCGGAATTAAAAGTAATAAACTCACTCTTTCAGCAGAAGGAGGTTGTGGTTGATCAGGCTGTCCTTTCCATGCATGCTGTGGTCTAAAATACATAAAAACTTTTGATACATTTCTGAACAACAAAAGGTACTGTTTATATAAAAAAAAAAAAAAAAAAAAAAAAAAGTGTTCTTTAGCTGATCGAGAGTAAACCCATTCTTGTACCGTTCATGATCTTTTTGAGGACTGCAAGTTGAGTAGTCCAGCTCTGGTGAAGAGTCGTGACTATCCTCCAGCATATCATCTGGGAGGTCGGTCAAGAGCTTATGCAGCTAGAGGACACAAGTTATTCAGAATTTAAGAGACAATGAAATCACAAAATTACATGGCAACTCAAACACAAAGGAAACCATAGCAACTACTGACAAAAAACACCACCACCCAGTTTCTCCACACAGACCTGTCATTAAGCTACATGGAGGTACTACGGAAGATTATGTACCATACTAGAGAATTATACTGACATGAGGAAAATAATATGTTAACATAGGGTAACATACAGGATGCAATCAGTCATTCACACGCATGAAACAACAGATTTCTGAAAGAAAGGGAGGAAAAGAGGCTAAATCAGACAGACTTACTCTCCATAAAGAGTGCTGAATCAACCTGACGTCTTCCACAGTCACCTCACACACACATACACTTTCATGCTCACACATTTAGGCTAAACAGAGACCCTGCAGTCACAGAAGTGTGACTACCCATGACTAAACCATGTGCCAAGTTCCAAGTTCCAAGTTCCAAGAACCTAGTTCCTGTTGTTTAACTGCAAAAAGTCATATGATTAAGCAGACTTGAGGAAATAAAAATAAAAAAACCCTTGAACATTTTGTGCACTGTCCTGGCCTGAAGCTTGCCTATTGTCAGACTCTGGCCATACAGTCTGGTTAACTGGTGCAGAAACATTCCTCCCCTGCATCGGAGAAAGAAACACTTTACAAAACCTGCTATGCAAAGAACCTAGAGTTCGACATTGTATCAGCCCTTAGGAAAACCATTCCTAGATCAGTCAAAACATCAAACCTAAGCAGTACACTCCATGCACAAAGAACAAATTCTGTACGCCGAGATGATTGCCTTGTTTCTTCCAGCTCTCAGTTTAGAACAAAAAGTCAGTCAGGGAAAGGAAGCACATGCTGATAAGAGTCATAGCAGACACGCCTGACAGCTCTTCACTTCAGCCAATAACGGTTCAGGTCCACCGTTCAGCAAATTTATTAAGCATGAGTCAGAGCCTACATGCATCTGACTGGAAGAATTTGGTCTTTAAATACAAACACACCTCAGGGGTTCTACTAACTAAAAACAATCAAGTGCATAAAGCAGACACGGATATTATTATTAGGGTTTCTGCTTATTTTTATACCCTATATACAGTGCATAGGTTTTTTTTTTGTAATCAATATGAACCTGAAATATCTATTACACTCCATACAACACCCCATACAATCGCCGCAAGCTTAGATTAGAGAGATACAAAATATCAAAGTCTCTAGGTACTTATTCAGTACAATTCAGACCTCTAGCTTTCAGTTAGTGATTATCTATGCAAATTACACGCATAATTAAATAGTTAAAACATTAATTATTTTATTGCGCAATTAATTCAAATGACTGCAATATAGGCTACCTGAGGTGGGTTGACGACTGCAATGTCATGCAGTTTGTGACGTTAAGTGAGGGGGAGTTGGGGCTTGAGGAACAGAAAATATAGAAGATTAAATTGAAGTTTATCTCGGTTTCTCAGTCATTAAAAAAAGATCAAAAAGTTGGTCAGGCGGAGGTGCTTTTTAACACAGCAGAGCGGTTTATACAGAATCTGTGTTAGAGATTAACTCGGATTAACCTATAACTACATTTTAAATTAGGTCATCCATTCAAATTTAAAACACAGAATGGAACAAGCATTTACCATTTAAATCGAGCTCATGCGTCCAAATCAGTGTTTCCCGGTTACACAACCTGACTTAACAAAGCTCTGCCACTTTATCTGAACGGACAACAATACAATGTGTGTTATGCAGGGTTCGTGCAGATGATTCGTAATTCCTGGACGTTCAAGGACTATTTTGGTTTTGTTTTCAAGGACTATACAAGAGATGCCTTTCAGACATTATTTCTTCTTTTTTAAATAAGAAACAAAGAATTACATACTACTACTACTACGATTATTACTACTACTACTACTAATAATTAAAAAAAAAATGTCTTTAAAACACATGAAAAATACAGACTTCTGAATATACCCCTTTATTTTATAAAAAATTACATCTTAACATTACATTAGGAATTGTGTGTGTGTGTGTGTGTGTGTGTGGTTGTCAGAGAACGAGAAAGAGAAAATCATGTATTTATTTATTTTTCCACACCAAATTGTTGAGGCCCCCCGGGCGCCACCCACTTTGAAAACCAATGAATTAATTAATACATTCGAATTCCCAATGAAGCTGTTCTCATTTACATTTCTTTTCTGTTTCTGTTGTCAGAAAACGGAGCGAGTATTAAACAGTGACTGAAACGTGGCCCATAAAGACTACTAACCAGCAGTCACTTTAAAAGCTGCTGCTCTGCACTGACAAAATCCTGATTTATAACCATAAAGATCACACACACACACACACACACACACACACACACACACACACGTTAAAAAGAACGGATGTGCTGTTTACATGTAAAATGGTCATTCAGAGAGAAAAGGTAGAAGTGACAGAAGGTCTTTTGTTTCTCACACTGAATGCGTTTGTCCAAAAAGTCACTAGATTGGTCACATTTCACCCCGTGCTCTGGGGGTTTCCTCCGGGTACTCCGGTTTCCTCTCCCAGTCCAAAGACATGCACAATAGCTGACTGGCATGTCCGTGTGTGAATGTGTGTGTGTCTGTGTGATTGTCCCCTGGGATGGATTAGCACCCCGTCCAGGGTGTCCCCTGCCTTGTGCCCCATGCTCCCTGGTATGAGCTCCAAGTTCCCCACGACCCAGTAAAGATAAGAGGTATAGAAAATGGATGAACATGCTGTAGGCTTCATGTTACAACAACAGGCTGTAGTGTGTGTGTGTGTGTGTGTGTGTGTGTGTGTGTGTGTGTAACAGCACAGGAAAGTGTTTGGGCTTCTTTGAAGGGGCGTGTGTGTGTGTGTGTATTAACGGCCAGGATGCCAGGCAACATGTTGTGGTGGGAGAATATTAAATTACCTCCTGCTCCCTTGCGAAGTCCTCTTGATCATACTCCTCTTCCTCTTCGTGCTGAGTTTGTAAGGCAGCGCTATCAAAATCGATGGACATTGCTGACTAGCGTCTAAAACCGACAAGCAGTCTGAATAACAACCCGGAAGAACATGCACTTCAACTTCAACTTCGATCAGCTTCTAGTCATTGTACACAGACCCGTGTTCTTACAGCCACATCAAAGTGCCCCAATGTCAGTAATCCGAGCTTTCCTCTGTCTCCACATCCCCCGGTGAGCGTGAACACTCACCCCGACTCCGCAGACAGCTTTAGCTGATCTACATAACGGTAGCTTTCAGCGTCGCGGTCAAATCATCGCATTACGCAAGTAACTACACCAGCGACAGCTAAGCTTAGCTTTTAAACATTTAACTTCCAACTTGTACCGCCTCAGTAACTAATAACACTGCCGTTTCTCTTTATCTCTCGTCGACGTTACACAAGTCGGTGATAAACTGGTTCTCGGGTTAGAAACTAAGCCACACTGCTGCGTCTGTGCTCAAATACACCGAAGACGTCATTCTTCAAACATGGCGCCCTAAACAGCGGCAAAAAATCCTGGCAGCCCATTGGCTGCTTGGGTGATGACGTATTCCCTAGTATCGCGTGCGTAGGGCTTGTGGATTTCATTTATGAGGATTTATTTTAAGGTTTTTGTTTGGGTTTGTCGCTTTCGAAAAGCAATAGGAAAATTAATATTGTTTTCTGTGCAACGTAAGTATTTTATCCATAAATGTAAGATGATAAAAAAAATGAATCCCCCCCCCTTCAGAGATATTGGGATATGTTACAATTTGTCCACTTCCGGTAACAAAAAAAGCTACCTCTACATGATGTAAGAATGTATGCTCACATTGTGTTGTTTTTGTATTTGTTTTGTTGTTTAATTTATGTTCATTCATTCATTTCTCTTTTCCTTGGGTAGTTTGCTTTGGCACTGTACTATGTTTGGCTATGAATGAACCCATGGTATGCATGCATAAATAAATAAAGTATGATAGCCCATAAGCCAGGGGATCTCTATAACGTACTGTGAAATTAATTAATCAGCCCCCCTCAGTACAGAATGCGAGGATCATTATTTAAACATGTAAAACAATAGTCTGCCTACTTACTGGAACCATACATCTTATTCCTGCAACAGTCCACAGTAGAGGGAAGTCTACATTATTGATCAGCCCATTCAGTGACCAGTCAAAATGCTTCTCGGATATCTATCACTCATAGGCCTCACTTTTAGAACCAGTGCCATAAATCTATTAAAACAATGCATTCTTACATTTTCAAACATACATTTTCATAAAACATACAGTTCACAGATGTAAATTTTCACTCCTTTTCCCATATACAACATACATTTCAGGTATTTTCCGAAGCAACAAATGCATCCCTTTATTTATTGTTCAAATATGAAACAACAGAACACAAGTTATGACCAGGGTGAGGTTTCAACTTCAACATAGCAGTAGTTTAACTGCAATTCATCAATATGTATTCTCATGCTATGACTCGACCATCTTAGAGGTTCAGTCTTTTTTCTAAACTCACCCGAATCTTATTTATTTTTGTGAAAACCAGAAACTTGAGCAATTACTTTATTCAGTGATGCCATAGTTCATCTTCCTAATCCTTGGAAAGTGGATCTTTAAGCAAAAACAAATCATGCTTTGACAGTGTTCAACAGAAAAACATTCTTCCTTTTTATTACAGAGCATGACCACACCTCCATTAAAAAAAGTAAAAAGGTAAAAAGGAATACCTTTCAAATGTTTGCTATAACCAAATGTCAAAACATGTGATTAAAATAACACCTTCCAAGATAACTCCAATTCAGTCTAAAGAACAGACTTGAAGGATTCAGAACAGCAGATTTTCTTTGGGCATTTCGGTGTTGTTTGGGGCTTATAAAGCTGTTGGGTTTTAAGTATCAGCTGCTGCAAAACACAAACTAGCCAGATTAAGCGCACACTTCATGTCATTCAGTGATCAGAGGATTTAAGACCTGAAAGGAGTTGGTGTCTCTGACAGCCCTTTGAGCCATCTGGATGTCTGGTGAATAGACTGTTTTTCAGGGTCTCGAGTAGACACTCAAGCCAGTTTACTGACAATGGCCTGGTTGAGTGAATTGAGCTGATTGGTCCATTTGTCTAGGGCTGTATATCGAGCACCACCTCTCTTCTGGTGATCAAGCTCCAACAGCTGGTTGACCTGGTCAATGCGGCCATTGATTGTGCTGAAACATTACATCAATCGTAACATACCAGTAAATAATAAGAATATACCCATCATTTGTGTTTCACACAATTTTTATACAAAATATATCCTCTCTGATGTATAGGAATATTTGCTTTGTTTTTAATACAGTACCGGTCAAAAGTTTAGAAACTAATACCCCCCACATTTTATAATAATAATAATAATAATAATAATAATAATAATAATAATAATAATAAAGTCAGTAAAACTCTTTAGCAACACAAATGGAACTATGCGAATTATGTTATGATAAAAAAAATCCAAAATAAATATAAAATAAATTAGTATTTTAGCATCTTCAATGTAGACTTCCTTTTTGCCTAGAATTTCCAGAAATGTATTTTTGGCATTTTCTGAACCTATTTCTTGAGGAATTCCCTTGAGATTCCCTTTTTAAACAGGATTAAAGGAGTTCCCACCAACGCTGGACACTTATCAGCTGCTTTTTGGAACATTTCGCTCCAAGTCATCCATTTAAAAATATATGTTTGAAATTAAAATGTTCGTTTTCTAATGAAAGTAATGAATATGTTCTTCTCATACAACGCCAGTTTCAAACATTTAATCATACAGCTTCAGATCAAAAGATTTTTAACATCATGAGAAACATTAAAGTCAAGTGTCTCCAAACTTTTGACTGGTAGTGTATATAAAATATAAATGCAATGACAACTTACTTGTCTAATATACACTGCACAAGCAAGCTTTCCACATCCACAACATCGATGTTCAGTTCCTGCAGAAAAATAGCCACCAGGTCAAGACACAATAATTGAACTTTCAAAACAAAATTAAATTCTACAGAAAACACATTACCTTTGAAATGAAGGGTATGTGTATCCTAGTGTAAGGCTTAATTAATTTGATGAGCACTTGCGTTCTTATGTTCCGTAACAGCTCTAGAGAAAAAAATAAAACAGAAGATGGATCATTCACATTCACTAAGTGGGGGATTAAAGTATTTGATTCATTTAGAGTTGCAAGTCAGACTCACCTTCAATATGTTCTCTGATGAAGGGGTCATCCATTATGTTACTGTGATTCGTCTTCAAGATTTTCTCAAACTCTGTGATGTCATTGTTCTGGTAGGCACTGTAATGAAACAAAAAATTGACAAAAACTCTACTACGATATACATCAGAAATGACAACTGACTTTCAGAATGAATGAAGACATTTTGATGTGAGTATTTCATTATATTAAATTATATGCAACACAAAGTGTAATAAACTCCCTGGACAAAAAAACAAAACAAAACAAAAAAAACAAACAAAAACAGAGTCACATCCACCCACAACAGCACCTTATAGTACAACGTTAATATATTGTGCATCTGGATAAATTTAACTTGGTATAAAAGCCGAATCTCCAGTTGATGTCCAAACACTGAGGCGTATATAATGCATGAATACTGAGATAGTGTTGGGGGAAGTACACCACACAGTGGGTAAAGGGTATTCTAGTATTTGGTGTGATGAGAAGACATCCATCCAGTCAAAAGAAGTTACCATTTGCTGGCGTGCCACAACAGCCTGTACAACGAACACTTCTGTGCAAAATGGGATCAGGTTGTGGAACAGCAGTTAGGAAGCAGGGGTCAGAGCACACGGTCAGCCATAATATGTCACCATTGGAGCAGATAGGATTAAGGGCCTTGCTCAAGGGTCAAACAGTGGCAGCTTGGCTGTGCTCGGGCTTGATCTCCCAATCTTCTGACGAGTAAACCTAGTGCTGATATTACAGCAAGTGCTAGGAATTTTTTTTGTCTGGGGAGCTTATGTAATTTGTGTTACGTAATAAAGTCTTTATCTTTAAGCTGCCTTACCTTACCAAGTTCGTCATTGCTAGAATTTCTGGATCGTTCTTGTAAGGTTTTGCCTAACCACAAAACAACATTTTAGAAAAATCACACCACAAACTGACAACAAAGACCCTATATATATATATATATATATATATATATATATATATATATATATATATATATAATATATATATATATATATATATATATATATATATATTATTACATTGTTCATTACCTCTTGAGAATCAAATGGGTTTATTCCTGACTTCATCAGCATGTTGGCTAAGACCAAATACTTTAAACACGTGGTTCGTCTGGGGCTTCCGGATTCGTCGTAATTTTTGAACGCTTCAAAAAAGTCTGTGTGCGCCTTCTCAAACTCTCCCTCCCTTAAGTGCATTTTTCCACCACATTCTAGATGAGACACACACACACACACACACACACACACACACACACACAGCAGAAAATGGAGACTGTAATTTAGGTAATCACAGTGAGGGAACATAATTTCCTTGTTGTTATTACTGTATTTGAGTAATCAATTCAGTAAACAAGAGATACATGGTGTCCCAAAAGTCTCACTACATAGGGAAAATGAACACTTTATAGCAAAATGTTTCATACTTCACACACACATTTTATTATTATTTTTTTCTTCCCTTAGATAGCCTTTGAAAATGCCTTTTACATAACAAGAATGTATTGAAATCATTCTCATGGCTGGATGAGTAAGCGGTCGCAAAGGTTGCAACAGACATGCAATTACATGCATAACACCAGACATGTTAACACGAGTTCATCATGAGTAGGAGAGACGACCGTGTGCGTGCTTACAAAGAAAGGCCAGCCATGAAGGGGATATTTTGTAATTAAAGTTCAATTTTCCCACTATATATGGAGACTTTTTGGACAGCCTGTAGACATTAGAGGAGAAATTACCTCGGATGACTCCCATGATGAGTGGATGTGGGATTGCTGACTTGATATGTAAAGACTGCTCATACAGCGCTTTCAGCTTCTTGTTGTTTTTTTGAGCTGTGTACATCTGAATTTCCAAAGCGTAAATTTCCAGCAACTGTGTGCCTTTCTTCAGATCATCTTCACCATCATCAGTCTTCACAAAGACAATGCAACAATTACAATCAAATGACATCTCATCTAAACTTACAGTTTCCACGTCTGTGCTCTTTTACCTGACATGACTGGTGCAGCTGCCTGAGAATTTTCTGAAGTTTTCCAAACTCTTCTCTCTCCAAGTACAACTTGCCTAACTGGATTGAGCAGAAGAAGAAGCTTTTAGCATTTTATAATTTATATCTTGGAAATGAGGCATAATTAGTTCAATTCGTTCATGTTTATGGATAAGCAAAAAATAGTTCTTTTAAAGTGTGTGGTGTAGGTTTTATTGGTCATGATAAGTGTTTAAGAAATCATCATAAATACCTTTGTATTAGTTTTAAACCACAGCCTGTCATTTTTGGCGTCCTTTAATGCTTCTAGAGTTGTCTCGTAAAATTCTTGAAGCAAGTCCATCTGTAACGGGGAATCAACAAGAAATTCACAAACATGTTTCTTTTCCACCAAGTTTCTCTGAATTCACAGCATTTCATTTTAAAACACAATTAAGGAAACGAACACTTCACACATCAAGGTTTCCAACTAATTATTTACTGCATTAATTTAAAAAGAAATTGTTACATACGTGTGTAGCAAGCACTAGCACTGATCTGAATTAAAATATATTGTTGAAAAAAATGATATTAATGCACTAAAAGTTTTTCAAGAAGAAAAATCTAGAAAGAATAGTTCTAGTGTTTCAAATAATCCAGTCGTAGTCAATAATGTCAGGTATTGAGCTGTTTAAGCTGCGTGAGCTAAAGCTGAGCGGTGAATGAACAAACTGAAGCGCTTTACTAGCGGGTTAATTAACTCACCCAAACGCATCCTATACACATACGAGACGTTAACACATCAACCTAATATTAGAACATGCTTCTGCACAAAATGATCATGGAAGGACTAGATTTAAATGAAATAATTCATGGCATTCACATGTATTTATGCTGGTCATCAAGATGAACGCAAGTGTTAGTTACACTTAACGTTATTTAAGGTGCATTAATGCTGACGCTTAATATTTGCAAAAGTGTTACCATGGAGAAAATACCTGTTTGGAGGTTGAAATGTAATCAAGAATAGAGTTGATGGATTTCTCAGAGTAGTTCCTTGTGACAGCACTTCGTATATACGTCAAGAGCTGTTTGTATCGGTTCATCATTTCCGGGAAGTTTGTCTGAATGGAAATAAAAATTGGGAGGAAAAAGGATCAAATATTTAATCAGCCAATATTAAAACATTTTCAAAAAATTCCAAAGTCAAGTTTGTTATCCTTGCTTCTTACCAGCTTAAAATTTATTTTAATCATCTGTTTTAATGCTTTGAAACCCCATTCTCCTTTTTCACCCTCCAGCTCCAGCACCTAGAGTTCAGATAAGAATGCAAACTTTATCGATTGAGACATCTTTATTGTGATTGCACAGTACAGGTACTCAGCAATGAAATGCTGTTCAGCATCTACCAGAAGTGCAAACAGTAGCATTGTGCAAATAAACAATGTTCAGGATGAATATTATATACACATATACAGTAAATAAATGAACATGGCAATGAGCAGTGAATATGTGCAGTAGCTATTGAGCAAATAATAATATGAATGGTAATTACACTAGATTATAATAGACAAAATATAATAAGTAATAAAGAAAAAAAAAGCATATGCAAGTATTAGTCATAAATATATATGTAAGAGATGTACACTGTATTACACACGCACAACCCCAGATTATCCATGAATAATACACAATGTATATACAGATTTATACTTCACTCTGATTGGAAGGTGTCTATTCAAACTGTATAACACATTGGCAGTTCCAGTCAGTTTAATCACCTTTCTAAATTAATGTAACGCCTATAAACAACTCAGAACTTCATTATAAAGGAGAGAGATGCGGCATAGACGCAGGTAATTCCCATGCGCACATTACGTCTCTCTCGCTAGTAACTATTTATTATAATTCAAATCAAACAAATGTCATCTTATCGCACTGTGCATGTTTATCTTCATGTATGATTTAAAGTGGGCAGAATTGTAATAAAACAACTAACGTGAATTAACCGTTATTTTCATCCGTTCAATCAGATTTTGCATGTCAAACAGCTTTAACTTGTCAATGCTGGCAGTGACCATGGTATAAGTGAGATAATCCACGGCTAGTTGTGCTTTACACCGTTTTAATGCGCTCCGCTTCACGTCGGGTGGTTCTTTTGCCTCCATGTCTCGCATTAACATCATGTAATGCACACCAAGCCGTGAATTATCCCTTACATCATGGGTGTCAAACGTATGGCCCACGGGCCAGAACCGGCCCGCTAGAGGGTTCAATCTGGCCCGCAGGACGAATTTTGAAAGTGAAAAAAAAATATGCATAAAAGACACAAACTTGTCATTTTTAGTAAATTGCTATTCCTAAATTATCCGCATAGGGAGTAAAAGACGCGGCACATCTCTGGGACTTAACAGTAGATGTCTGCTGTTTGTTATCACTGAGTAGTCTACTCTATTTTCTACTCGTCCCCACACCCTCATTAGCCAAAATGTCTGCCAAAAAGCAGAAAAGTGGATACAGAGTGTAGAGTTTTCCATCAAAAATGGACTGCTTCCTATTTATTCACAGAGATGAATGGGTAATAGTTAAAAAAAAAAAAAGAAAAAAAAAGTGCAATTTAATGTTAGTCAACAGCTTCAGTACAAAAGAGTCTGGTTTGGTGGAATCCTATTGTTCATGCAATGCCATAAATTTTAAAGTGAAATATTATATTTTTCAGTTCCAAATACCTGTGAAGTTTTTTTTGCATTTGTACAAACACTGTGTGCAGTTGTAATGCACATATATGTGAATGATAATCAGAAGCAAATTGCACGTTTGTCTTAAGAAAGCTGAGGTTGCTCATGATATATTTTATAAAAGTATATTTCATTAAATATAAATGTCTTTGCATGAAAACAAAGGTAAAAACATGGACTTCTTGTTATACTATGATTTTACTGGCCTGGCCCACTTGACATCTAATTAGGCTGCATGTGGCCCCTGAACTAAAATGAGTTTCACACCACTGCCTTACATAGAAAGATAACCTAGGGTATATATTATGAATCTTTCAAATATAAATAAGCGACATAAATAACTGAGTGCTGCTTTACCTTCTGAAAGCTGCTCAAAGCAGCTTTAGGATCATCTTCCTTTAGGGCTTTAGAATTATAGTACTGATTCTCCAGGTCAACATTTGGCTCCGAGTTGCTGTCCTCCGAGTATTCCTAAAATTAAAACAGAGAACAAACACATCGGCTATGAAGATTATCATCGAGCATGTTTTAGCATCCCATTGCCGTGTGGAGCAGCTCGCTTGTAAAGTACGTCCCAGCACACTGTATGTAAGATACATCCACTTCACCGCAAAATCCACAAACAATTCAAACTAAAATATTTCAATTCGAGTCAAAACCATCTTGTCAAAATGTAGAGCGTCTGTAAAGAGGAGGCAGGATTTTGGTGCCACTAGTCAAACATCCTCACTCCACTCAAATCCCAACGAAGATTTATAGCAAAACAAACATCACAGAGATCCGCGATCACAAAATAACACAACACATTACCATTAAACGTCAGGCTTCAAAATGATCACAGTTTAAAGAGCTGCTAAAAGCACTTATTCACTCGCATTACTTTTTTTCTTGCACATAACTGTTGCACTTTTATTCTATTTCTGCAGACTTGCCAGCATATACATTTGAGTTTCTTCTTTCTTTTAATATTATTATTAATTTCATTATAATTATTAATTGCCTATTTTCCCATTTTTATTTTTGACTAAGGGCAACAAGACAGCAGGTAACATAGCCCCCTCCCAGCTCCGGGCTGAACCCTGAGCTCACGCTACTATCTGTGTGGCGATTCACATGTTCTCCACGTGCCTGTCTGGGCTTCGTCTGGGTTCTCTGCTTTCCTCCCTTCTCACTAAAACATTTTGGTAGCTAGACTGGCTGCACCAAACTGGCCCTGTGTGTAAGATTGTGAGAGATTGTGTGTATGAGAGGGTGTGTACAGCAGGTGTGTCCAATCTTATCCAGAAAGGGCCGTTGTGGACGCAGGTTTTCATTCCAACCAAGCAGAAGCCACGCCTGCATCTATTGAAAGCCAAGATCAACTGATTAAACAGGTGGATTCAGGTGTGCCTCCTGCATGGTTGGAATGAAAACCTGCACCCACACCGGCCCTTTCCGGATAAGATCGGACACCCCTCGTGTACAGTGTCCTGAGATGGACTAACATCCCATCCAGGGTGTATTCGCACCTCAGGCCCAGTGTTCCTGGAAAAAGATTTGGATCCACTGCATATCCACCAGAATAAAGTGGTTACTGAAAATTATTACTACTACTACTACTACTCTTATATCTGGTTAGAAATGCACTTGTTTCTTTATTCCTGTTATGTTCTTCACAACAAAAAGCACTTGAAGGTGCATGTTAAATATATGCAAGGTGGCACAGAAATAAAGTGTAAATAATAATAATAATAATAAAGCATATATGGGTGGTCTTACTGTCCATCTATCGCATTATGTCCGTACATCATCAGTTTATCTCGCAGCGTCAATGAAGCCACGATACTATATAAAATACTTATTCACTGGATTATAATTTCCCTTTAGACATGGCGGATTGAGGCAGTGACAGCTCTCTGGCTGCACGGGGCTAACTAGCTAACTAGCTAGCGTTTAGCTTTCTGCAATACTGCACACTGTAGCGGCACAACGAGGCAGATTACAAACTTCCCGAGTATAAAACCACAGTTATTTTAGTCCAACTTTGCTAAACGAACAGGTAGAGCAGCTAACTGAACACAATCCAAGCTAAACTCTGATCAACCCTAAGCTAGCTAGGCTAGCGGCTCAGTGTGCGGAGGCTGGCTGTGCAGTCAGAGAGATCACCTGGATACCTGCTAGCATGTTAGCATTATCGGTTCGCGCGAGCTGTATTCAAAGAGAAACCATTAGAGACATTACGAAACATGCGTGTAAAACTGTGTCGGTGAGCTCCTTTACCAGGTCATAATCCTCTTCATCGTCGCACATGAAATCATCTTCCATGTCAGACATTTTGACCGGTGAATAGGGCCGAAACACTCCCACAATCCTCCGCGTTTCAAAAAAAATAAAATCACCGTGTAAGGCGCATGCGCGGAAGCCCTGCTATTTGCTCCGATCCCTGGTCAGATGCGCGCCATCTCTTATCATGATCAGTGCGTTACTTGAGAGAATGAAACCGCTCCCAGAGCTGTGTAACTTCTGCTAGCGACCCAAGGCGTTTTGAATGAAGTCCTCTTCTTCCGTATAGCTGGAAGTATGTTCCGGATATGATCGTCACCTGATAACACTGCTCCAGTTTTAAGAAAACGGATTGTAGGGTATCTGCGATAGATCATCTGTGTCCTAATGGAAGTAAATCCACCAAAAATCAAGGTGCTGCTCAGAGACAACGACAGGTAAGTTAACGTCCCCAAGTACAGACTCCTCTCCAGCGACTTAATGTGCATACGCAAAAGTAATGCACTGGAATAGAGTGCGACGTTCGATATTCGCGGAGATGCGGAAATTAAGGGACCGTCTCTAAAGTGACATACGACATTGTTATACACGATTCTAACTTCAATAGCATTTGACTTACAGGGAATGACTTACAGTCATATAACCAAGTTTACAGTTGGTTTTGTGACTGTACATCATTCCCTTAAATGCTATTGAACTTTAAATAATGGTATATTTTGTGTATTAGCCCATTCTGCGGCGAAATTCATGTTTAATGTACTTATGATTTAATAGTAATTTTGATAAATATCAAAAATCTAAGAGGTGTGCATCATACCTGACACCTAGATGAACACTTCCCAGTTGGTTCTGTGACTGTACATCATTCCGTTCAAATGCTATTGAAGATAGAAACGTGTATAACAATGTCGTATGTAACTTTAGAGACGGTCCCTTAATTATCCGTGAATATCGAACGTCCAACGTCAAGCCAACTTTATTCCATTAAGTAATGCAATGAAATTGTGTTGTCTGTCAACTTGGACATATGCAATTACGTAATTTCTTGTCAAAACCTATTCTCGCATACATTTTTCCTTTTTAAAATATCAGTCTTTCATATAAGTGGAGAGAGAATATACAGACGACATGGCTCATGTTATCCAGTTTCCTAGCTATAAATGATGCCATTGGTGTTAGTTAATCCTCACAATACACAAAGACAACGGCGCAGAAATAAAAATTCATTTCATCAAACTACTAAGAAACAACAAGCTGTATACAGTGCAATCTGATTATATACTGTCGAGTTCAGGTTTCCCCCCTGGTGTGTTTTGCTCTACAATACACGTGATGATCATGTCACATGACATTAAAATGCACGCACTAGCAGTATTTTCCCTAGCAGTTCAACCGTTTCCAATGTATTTAATTTTTACCCCCACATAAAAAAAGATCATTTGCTCAAATCGAACAAACGAAAAAAGTGTTTCTGATCTTTATTTGAAGTAAGTAAGAGTTTCCCTTCTGGTCATGAGGTATTTCTGCTCTTCACTTTTTCCCCCCAGATTTGCTCGTTCAGGTGTGTTAAAGTAAATACGAAATGGTATTCGTGTCCCACTGATATCATGTTTACAAATAAGTATGTAAAGGTAAAAGGCATTTTAAACATATGGATACAGTGTTTTAACATTCACCTAAGTGCATGTTTCAGAAAAAAAATATTAAAACATTAATAAAAATCTCTGCAGCACTTTTGCATGTACCAGCCCACTAAAATAACACTTTATCTTAATTTATAATCATTAAAATACATCCCATGCTTGAAACAACCTTTTCCATGATTATTACAGGTTTTGAAAAATTCACCCCTGTGTATTATTTGGAATATTCCACAAGTCAGAATTTTCTGAAGATCATGGAAAGAAGAAAATTAAATTGTGTTTTCTTATTCATTTTCTTTTATTTTCAGTGATGGTGTGCTATTGAATGATGTAGTCACTTTGAAAGTATACATATCAGCCAGGTGTTGACTAGTGAACAATGAACCACTGTGCTACTTTAAATGTTTTTCTTCTCTGTCATACGTTGAAAAGCCCAAAGCAAAGAAAAAGTCTCAATTTGCTGGTAGTCTATTATGCAGTTTTTAGTTTTACAATCTCCTTTTTAATCTGTTAATACAACTCAACAGAATCGAGTATCCACTGTTCACCAGCATACAACTATCTTACAACAAAAAAAGACAAGGGATATTCCAAAATGCCAGTTTGATTTTTTTTTTATTTTGTCCATTCCTTTTGATAAAAGAATGGCTTATTCTTTAGCCAGTGGCTAAAGTATCTGTGTTGCTTCGAATCGCAACAAACAACTGTTAATTTTTGCACTGCAACAGACTAAAAATGGTGGTTGAAATAAAATGCTGCATGCACTCAACCAGTCAGCATGTTCAGCACCCAAGTCCCACTCCCCAAAGTCCCTGGCTTTTGAAAAAGTACCACCAGTAGGGACTTTACAAGGGCTAAATATTTTACCCAGAACTTTAATTTAGACCCTTGTCCCTGCGGTGGAAACACGCAGAGTACCCCCCAAAGTGCCTAGTTCCTGGGGAAAGCTCCTGCGGTGGAAAAGTGGCTAAATATAACAAATGTACACCACAAAAAACCCAGGCCAAATTTGTTTGAAATCTTTTGTCAGTCCTTGTATCTACCAATTATCAGCAGTAGATGGCAGTAAGACTACTAATGTGCACTACACTAGTAAACCAACAACAAAAAAGAAAAGCAAGTAGAAGCTTCGCACAGGTTTCCCTCCCGACATTATAGAAACAAATGTAACCAAAATATGTGTTCTTGTGACATGTGGACTTGCTCATGTGTCTGTTGAGACAGGATATATTTGACCATTCAACAGTGGTAGCTTGGTGGCAATGCTGGGTATAAATGTATATGGCTAAACACTTTGGCCCTTATGCAGAAGTACAGTAGGGCCACAGATGCAGGGTGAAGGGGCATCATGATGACTGCTGTATGTTTGGACTCTGCTGCTTCACATCACTTCCTGAACACCTCAAGGATGCAAGAAAGCGAAAAGAGTAAATTGGCTCCTTGCTGTTTTTTGTATCTGCTGCAGGCCGCAAAAGATGTCACAGAAACCCTCAATGAGTTTTCTTTAGATTTATTTTATTTATTTATTTATTTATTTATTGCCATGCCACCTTGTGCAAATATATGCATCTGCAATTATAAGAAAAAAAAATAACTTAAAAACTTAAAAATAACTCAATTTCTCAATTACAGACTACAGAAACTCAAAACTGCATTTACTGGAAAATATGAAGAAAATCCTCTGTTTTATGCATGTGCTCCTGGCAGAGTGAATTTAATAGGTTGGTTATACTTTGTCTCTCACATACACGCTAGCAATAGCGTAATGTAACTGATAGCACTGATTATATTAGATTAAATCCATTACAGGCGAACACATCGACTACTGCGGTTATGCCGTCCTCCCAATGGCTATCGAGCAGAATATCCTTGCTGCTGTGTCCATGAACAACTCTCAGACAATCCAACTGGCCAACACTGACCCCAAATACAAGTAAGTGTACCTGGTTCCGGGGAGAGTCATGCTATAATCTGACTATGGCATGGTTAAATAATTTTACTCAATAATATTGATGGGTTAATTTTTTTGTACAGGGACTTCACAGTGTCTGTCTGTGAAATCACCATAGACCCAGAGAATCCTCAATGGCATTATTACTTCCTTTGTGGAGTCAAAGGTATTCAGGTGAGAGAAGCAGATAAAATAGCTTATCATTAGATTGCATTTACAAGTAACATTTAAAACCATTGATTTGTGTTTCACAATTTTCAACATTTCAGGAACAGCTGAACTTGTCTTCTCTGGCTGGGATTCGGTGTGTTGTAGATGGAACGATTCCAGCTAGTTCAGGCCTGTCTAGTTCCAGCGCTCTGGTGTGCTGTGCTGGCCTGGTCACAATGGAAGCCAACCAAAAGTCTGTCTCCAAAGTAAAACAGAATCTCTAATCAACTCTATTAGTCTTGAATTTCCTATGTTCATTACATTATTAGGTAACACTGTCTGCTGTGGCTTCTATACAAACCATCTATATACTGAATCATTAACCAGTTTTAACAAGTGCTTCTCAACATGTTAAAACATGGGATTAATGATGAGTTGATGTCAATGCCAAGTTTATTTATATAGCACCATTAAAAACACCATAGGTTGAATAAAGTGCTTTACAACAATAGTTACAAAAGCTAAAATAGAAATATCAAAAGAAATCCTAATGTTGTAACAGTCTTTCCATAACAATCTATATGACTGGTCAAATGCCAAGAAAAATAAATACGTTTTTAAACTGGATTTAAAAATAGTTCAAATAGGAGCAGTTCTAATGTGTAGAGGCAGGCTATTCCAAAGCTTAGGGCCAGCCACAGCAAAAGCACAATCACCCTGTCATATCACAGCAAACCACTGACTACTTTTCCCATCCTGCACTGCGGCCTACAAACATGGCCACCATGAACTGCAATTCCCAGAACACTCATTCATTCTATCATGCGTACACCTGCATCCAATCTCACACACAAAAAATTTAAAAAATTTTAAAATTATTTTTATGATTTTTTTTTTTTTGGTATTGAATTTATTTTTTTTAAATTTTTTTTTTTTTTTGTATTTTTTTTTTTTAATTATTTGTGTTATCACCATACCAAGCGTTTGTATCCTGCTCCTTGTTTTGTTTCATGTTCTTGATCTTGCTTCTGGTTCCTCATTTTTGATTCTTTCCTTGCCTTGTTCACACCTATTTCCAAATCGCCTGACCCATTGCCTGTTTCTTGACCACGCTATTGTCTCATAATTTGGATTTGTCTGCCTACCTCTCTTTATTAAAAGCTCTTCTCTGCACTTGCATCCGTCCTAACCTTCATTACGTGGATTCTGGGACGCACCCCTAAGCTTCAAGCTAGATCTGGGAACCATTCGTAGCGCTTGATCACATGACCTGAGAGTTTTAGATGGGTTATTATGGTCAGGAGCTCCATAACCTATAACGGAGCTAGGTTGTTAAGAGAATTTTAAACTAGTAATGTTTTGAAATCAGTTCTGTAGCGCATCAGTAGCCAGTGTAGTGACGCAAGAATAGGTATAATAATGTGTTCACACTTCTGTGTACCCTTCACGTCAGGAGTCTGGCACGAGCATTCTGGACTAATTGTAATCAGGCCATAGATGTCCGATTAATACCAGTGTAGAGAGAGTTGCTGTAATCCAAACAAGAAGAAATAAAAGCATGAGACACTTTTTGAAGATCCATAAAAGTTAGAAAAGGCTGACCAAAAGACTTGATGGCCTGTAATGATCTAAAAGTGCTATGAAATAAAGCTATCCAAATAAAGCAAAAGGGTACTATCCAAAACAAGCTGCAAGTCTGTAGATTTCTGATCAAATATAACAACCATAAAATGAGTCCTCCAAATAAAGAATGAAATACTGTATGACCGGTAATTCATCCATGGGTTAGTGTGATGCCACCCCAAAGGTGATTATCCTCCAGTAACAGCATGCCCTGAAGTGTTTTATTTGTCTTCTACCACAGCAGTTTTCCAATCATGATTTTTTTTTATTCATGAAAGAATCATGCTGTAATTTAAGGTTGTAGAATGTCCACAAATCACATGTTTTGTGGAGGGTCTGCCATGCACGTCTCTATATCTACAGAAATTCAACAGTGCTCTGGTCTAAACTGAAGAAAACTGATAGTCTATAGTGTGTGGAGAGATTTGTGTCTTTCCATTAATCGGAGATGATATGGTTTTTATTGCAGCAGTTTTCTGTCACTGTTACTTACTCTTTTTCAGCCCAGGTGTATAGTGTGTATTAGTGAAAGCCATGTTATAGTTCTCAGTGGATCACTGGTTGATCTATTAAATGTCAACATTTTAGTAGTCTGGGATATTTCCTTTCGGATTAGTTGATAGGCTGGTTGAGTCCCTCGACAGGTTGTTAAGAGTCTTTAGATGGTTTGTTGGCTGTAGGTGGTCTACACTGTACTTTAAATTGTTATAGCCATACACAGTGTTATCTTTATTTCCACCACTTGCTAAATGCATAAAGTTCACACAGGAGTAAAATCCTACCTGTATCCTGACAGGTATTGTTGGCTGAGACATGTGCCAAGTGTGAACGCTATATTGGAACTGAAGGAGGAGGGATGGATCAATCCATATCTTTCCTTGCTGAAGAGGGAACTGTAATGTATTTCATTTTCATCCTTGTGCATACAATTTGTGTAATTACAGCTTAACAACTAGTAAGCCATGATTTATATATGATGTTTTAGTACTGCATCTGAAACCTGTTTGTTTTTTATTTTCTAGATGGCTTCTTCTAGGTTGCTTTCTTTGTGTCTGTTTTCATATTGTCTGTTTTCTCAACATGGTTATCACTCAAGGCAAAGCTGATCGAGTTCAATCCCCTGAGGAGCACAGATGTGAAGCTCCCAGATGGTGCTGTCTTTGTAATTGCTAACAGTTGTGTGGAGATGAACAAGGCAGCCACGTCACATTTCAACATTAGAGTGGTGGAATGCCGTATTGCTACGAAGGTGAGGAGCTCATCACATTACACTGCATTTTATTGTTCATTAAAAAGACAGTGTGGTCTTCGATTAGCTTACTGTACCTTTAAAAGTGAATGAGCTAATTTACCTGTACATACTTTTGAAGAAATCCATAAAATGTTGAATTAAGAAACGGGCTTGTTCGCTCTGTTCACAGATACTGGCTACGGTCAGAGGCCTGGAGTGGAATAGCCTGCAGAAGCTGGGAGAACTACAGACACAGCTGGGCTTGAGTTTGGACAAGATGCTGGATTTGGTGGACGAAGTCCTTCACCCTGAGCCCTACACCAGAGAAGAAATTTGCAAGATTCTGGGAATCACTGCTCAGCAGTTGTGTGATAATATCCTCAGTGCTAACACACAGCATGGTAAGGGCATACAGGACTTATAGTGAATATAAGAATCTGTGAGCGTTTCATTTACATGTAATTAGATCAAATACAGTAGTTCCTGTTTCTCCTATAACTTCAGTGACCCACTTCAGGCTGTACCAGAGGGCCAGGCATGTGTACAGCGAAGCGGCACGTGTGCTACAGTTCAAGGCTGTGTGTGATTCGGCACCTGCTGATGCTGTTCTGCAGCTTGGTGAGCTAATGAACCAAAGCCATGCTAGCTGCAGAGACTTGTATGAGTGTAGCTGCACAGAGCTGGACCAGTTGGTGGACATTTGTCGGTGAGTGAGAGGAAAACTTCTTACAGTAAGTCTTAAGACTATTAAGAGTTTAACTAGGCAATGTCAAATAAGTGGGGGTCAAAGAGTAACACAACTTTGCATTTATGATGTACTGAAGACGGATATAAAAAAAGTAATAGGAAACAGGAACATACGTTGATAAATAATATGACATATTAGAACGTAAATCCAGTTATTATTCAGTTCTCTGTAAGGAAACAGATATCCAGTGTGAAACCAATAATACTGTGTATTTTTCCATTTCCCATTTAGTTGACGTCATTTAACAATGCATGTCTCAATGAATTAGACCATCTTTTATAATTGTATAGCACCTTTTTATAATACTTTGTCAAATCCGCTTTACATTCTTGGATATGGTCCTGATGGCAGGACAGTGGGAATGTAACTGGGAGAAATACACCCTCCTTCAATTCATGACTTCAAAGACAAGTCATTTTTGGATATATTTGTAAAACTTTTTGCCTTGTTTACCCAACTAACACACACACACACACACACACACACAACACATGCTTCCTCCGAGATACATGAAGCCAGCCAACCACTTAAAACTGCTGCTCATGCTGTATTACAGTGCAGTGTAACACACTCGGAGGAACACGCTGTCTGTCATCTTCCACACGCGAGCTCACAGACGCCTGTGATTAGCTAGCATTGACAGGGGAGAGAGAGTGTGCCACTCCTCACACCCAG
Source organism: Ameiurus melas (assembly GCA_012411365.1). NCBI lineage: Eukaryota > Metazoa > Chordata > Actinopteri > Siluriformes > Ictaluridae > Ameiurus > Ameiurus melas. The sequence goes on along the minus strand of CM022764.1, from coordinate 16,332,611 downwards.
AGAGCCTGCCCAGACAATTTTGCTCCCTTGACTCCCAGCCACAGACATCTGGTATCATCACGATGTGAACCTGCAATCTTCAGTAATAGGGTGACCGCTTTTCTGTTGCACCACTCAGGAGCTATGTTCAGAATTGAAATGAAAAACATTCTTAGTATTTTTCTCATTTTTGTTGAAAACAAAAAACTGTAATATTCACATAAGTTTAATGTACTGTAGGTGACGGCACACACTTTGTAACATAACATGGTATTCTCCACAGGGAGGCTGGTGCAGTGGGTTCCAGGTTAACAGGAGCTGGATGGGGAGGCTGTGCTGTTTCCATGGTACCCACTGAAAGGACGGATTCTTTTCTCCGGACAGTGAAGGAGCGTTACTACATGCCTCATGCTCGACGAGCAGCTCTGGTAAAGCAGAGCCTTTTTGTAACCAAGCCAGGGGGAGGAGCATCTATTTTTACAGTAGAATAAAAATTGAGGGAGATTTTTATATATATTGAGGGGTTTTTCCATCATGACCAAACTATCAATTTTATTGCTTCAAGTCAACCTTTTACATGGAATGCAGTGAATATTTCTTCAGATTGTAGGTCTGATTGAAAATAATTGTATATAATTTGCCTGAATTATGCGCTGATTAAAAATATTGTGGAAGATTGCCATGTTTCCTGATGTGTAGTTTCTGCATAATTTATGCAGAACGTCATCTGCGAGAATGAGGAACATAAGCTGTTGGATGGTTGCCATGGTACCTAACTCACTCTCTCAAAATATCACTCTCAACACTAATGTATTCAGTGTAGGCATTGTATGCTCACACTAAAGTTCATAAACACGAAGTAAACAGATCACAGACATGGAACCATTTTAAAATGGACATTTTATGTGTCATATAAAAAGTCAAATGAACTGTATAAAATCCATGCATATAAATAAAAACAATGAACAAATTGCATGGTCTTCATTGATAAAATTCACAGCAGGAAATTCTCATACATTCTTAACATATGGAACGTTCAATTAAATGAGGCAAATTGTCCATCCATATAAACAAAACTCCCTAGTATTTTCAGTTTTAAATAAATAAAAAACATACCCATCCGTGTAACATAAAATGTTGATTTAAACATTTTTCTGTACATCAGATATTTGCAGAGTTTTTAACATGGGTGGGGGAAACACAAACAAGGCCTTGATGGCAGAGAGATACTGAAATACTGGACAAAACTCAAAAATATACGTCTTTCACTGAGAGTCAAATCAAAAAGGCACAAATATTTCCTTTTGTATAAGGACAGTGAAACAAATGCCCGATTTGTTATCCTTTCTGTAGACAGTGTAGTTACTGTACACAGTAAAAGCTTTACCTGTCGGTGGAAGGGGATGAAAGGCACAGCTGTGTAGCCTCTGAACTATAACTTTAATCTTCTGCACTTTTGCTCTTTTCATCATCCTGTGATCTGCATGCAAACCTGATGCCGACTACAGCATGGTATATGCGCACTAGAGAGGTATAATAAGAAATAAACAGTGTATGCACATGTAGTATTGTTTAGGATGTAAAAAATAATGGTGGTGTGACTAAGCTGTTTTCCTTAATGTCAGAACCAAGACCATCAGCCCATGCTGTGCTCTAACAATGCTAATAATAATTTATAAGCAATCTAGATTGCTAGTCTAAAACTGACATTGTGCAGTTTATTATAAATCACCAACATTATGTAACATTAGTGTGGTCATAGGGCAGTAAGGTTATTTCAGTTTACTAATGTTCAATAATTCATTCTGAAGATCTTTTAAGCTAAATAAGTTACATGTGCAAACCTTTACTACATCCGATGTGTTTTTAAAGAATTCAGCAAAGTTAGAAAAGAATCCAAATTGAACAAGTTGTCAATTAAGCAGTACCATTATTCAAGTAGAGGTATTAGTGTGTCAATAAGTGTAAACTCCTTCAACCCTGTATTAAATAATTACATTACTTTCAAATGCGTTCTTTCTAATTGTGAGACTGTAAGTGTCTAGTAAATCAGACAAGTTGATCAGAGTTTTAAAACTAACTATAAATAACTATAAATATCAATCCTGAGAGGACTGTTGTAGTTTACCAGTACCTCGGATAATTGCATTGAAATGATGCACACATTTGAGACGATCGCTCTGTGATATACTGGACATATATGAAGGGCTATGTAGAATTCTCCAAAAAGGTGAATGTCTGAAGCAACATTTCTGCATTTTGCATGCTTGCCTCAGTCAGTTGGGGAAATTAAATGAAAACAAAACAGAGTGGAAACTCGTGCATTCTCAGAGTCAGTGACTCGCAATTACATTAAAGTGCACCAAGAGAACAGAGTGCATTTGCATGAACAAGGAAATCAGTTGAGTAAGATATGGAGTCTTAGCTGTGCTTCATTATGTGCTCTTTGGAGTCTCCCCTGTGCAATGCTGCTTTTCTCTTAGGGCCACCCCATATACATGTCTCCTCCTGTTTGACCACCCAGAACTGCTCTGCATATAGCTGTACAGCACTGAGCTGGCCTGGAGAGTTCTGTGCTTTATATCACACACACACACACACACACACACACACACACACACACACACACACACACACACAATATATATGTGTGTGTGTATATGTGTGTATATGTGTGTGTGTGTGTGTGTGTATGAATTATAATCATGTATCTAGCACAACCTTTTCATATAGTCCCTACAAGTTCACCTGGTGCTGTTCCTTGCTGTTGTGCATGACTATGGAGAAATCCCCTTACCTTCACTGAGCTGGGATTTTTCAGATAATCTTTTCAATACATCTTGTATTGTCTGCCAGTTGATCAGATTGTGTATTGAGACTCTAGGCTGTGCTTGCTTCCATGTCTGGGATTCTCTGTAACTTCAGAATACATAGTCTCTTCAGCAGATGTTGTATGGTGCATGTCCATTTCATTTTTTGCTATGTTCTCCAACCAACTGGTACTGCTTTTGAGTCTTTGTGGAGATGAGCCAGTGAAGGCTGAGGTGGAGGAAGTGGGGACCTTCATGTTCTTGCCAGAGGTAATGAGCTCTCCGTATCCCTGCTGGTGGGCGAAGGCGTAGGCAGAGCGGCGGGAACTGGTCCTGCGCACCCGTCTCAGATTCTGCTCCTGAGGCCCCTGCCTCCTGCTGGCCTGCTGAAGCAAACGCACCTGTAGAGGAGAGGACAGCAGTTACTTTTACATGCAAACTAAAACTCGGCACTTGGTTTGAAATTTCATATACTTGCTTTGTCAGTTTGTGTAGGATGGAGGTCTGTCTTAAGGAAGCGTACGGCCACAACTGGCATTATACAAACAACCGTCACAAGGAGAATGACGAGCCAGACACTTTTTTGATTTAAAGAGTTACGTGCTGTGCCTAGAATAAAACAAGGACATCATGTGACAGATGCCAGAGTTCTTCAACTAGCACACAAGAGACCTAAACATGGAAAACATAACAACAGACTAAGTTACTCTGGCAGGCAATAAGAGTGGTGTTGTGTTACACTCACCTACAAATGGGAACTGGTTTGGAAAGATTCTGTAGATGCCATCACTGTTCATTGCAAACAGTATAGCGAAGTACATGGCCAGACTACCCACTATAAAGAAGTGGTTCACAGCAGTCCAGTAGTTTGTGTCAAGACCAATCTGAAAGAGAGACTCCGTACTCAGAGACAAGAGAAACTCAGCACACAAAAAGCATAACACAGCAACCATCTGAGAGTTACCTTCTAAAGCCTGTAATAGCTGTAACAGCTATGGGGGACTTCCTAGAATGGATTTCCTAGAATGTGCTTTATACCAGTAATGCAGACCCCTATATATGACAGTTTGAATTCAGCCCTGGTGGTTGTAATAATCAGGGGGCATGGTGGCTTAGTGGTTAGCACCTTTGCCTCACACCTCCGAGGTTGGAGGTTCGAATGCCACCTGTTACACAGAGCTTACATGTTCTCCCAGTGCTTTGGGGGTTTCCTCTGGGTACTCCTGTTTCCTCCCCCAGTCCAAAGACATGCATTGTAGGCTAACTGGTATTTCCAAATTGTCTATAGTATGTGAATTGGCACCCCATTCAGAGTGTCCCCCACCTTGTGCCCCTAGCTCCCTGGAATAGTGACCCTCTGTAGTATAAGTGGTATGGAAAATGGATCATTGCCATAATTGGTTTACATTTTGCTTGCAATGTTAGGCTGTCACAGACAAGCATGGGAGAGAAGTTAGTTTGGAGGTATCACAGCACCCTGTGTCCTTCAAAGCATACAGGGACATGTATAGTGTCTGGACATTAAATTAGATTCAACTTTATTGTCATTGAGCAGAGTACAAGTACAAAGCCAATGAACTGCACTTAGCATCTAACCAGGAGTGCAAAACAACAAGCAGGACTAAGAGTGAAGTGCAAAAGAGACAATGAGGTAATGGGGCAGCTTCCCAAAACTAAATGTATTGGAATTAATGTTACAACCAACATAAAAATCACTTTGACTAAAGACATCTCTTTCCAATATGTGTGATTCTAAGGAAGGTTAATACATTTATAATTTTATGAATACATATATTATTCAATTAGGCTGAAGGCTTGTCCAAAGCCTTGATCAGATCTGAAAATATCACCAATTCTGATTAATCAGAAAAGGAGGAACAGATGAGATATCTGTGACCATTGTTTTTTTTTTCACAAAACATAAGACGTTCATAAACTATAGCACTTACTATAAACAGAATACATATATGTACAGTACTGTGCAGATGTTTTAGGCACATGCAAAGAAATGTTGTAGAGCAAAGATGCCTTCAAAAATAATGAAATTAAATTTTTACATAACAAAAAAAACCCATAAAGAGCAGTAAACAGTAGTAAATGAAACAAGGTCAATATTTGGTGTGACAAAAAAAGTAAAATGAAAGTCTCCGGTACAACGTGTGCAGTTTTATAAAGTTTTATTGAGCGTCTTGCAGAATCAGCCACAGTTCTTCTGGAGACTTTGACTTTCATAATTGCATTTTATTTTTGCAGCAAAACCCAGCAGCCTTCATTGTGGTTTTTGTCTGAAAAGTGTCTCTTATGTAATATGCTGCTTTCTTTAATGACATACAAACATTTTATGTAATATTTAATTAAGTGCTAGAAAACTAATGTTTGGGAATCTAAAATGTTTTTGTACTGACTTAATGTCAAAGCCCATCCATCCATCCATCCATCTTCTACCACTTACTCCTTTTCAGGCTCACGGGGGAACCTGGAGCCTATCCCAGGGAGCATCGGGCACAAGGCGGGGTACACCCTGGACAGGGTGCCAGTCCATCGCAGGGCACAATCACATACACACTCACACACCCATTCATACACTACGGACACTTTAGACACAACAATCAGCCTACTATGCATGTCTTTGGACTCCGGGAGGAAACCGGAGTACCCGGAGGAAACCCCCACAGCACGGGGAGAACATGCAAACTCCGCACACACATGGCCCTGGCGGGAAGTAATGTCGAAGTCATCTAATAAAAATCTATAACAAAGTTTGTACTTAAAAAAAAGGGTGCCTAAAACTTTTGCTCAGTACTTTGTGTATAATACTTCTAATACAATCAATAGAAAAATATTGTCACCTGGACGCTAACCACTATGACCAGGGAGGTTGCTATAGTAACAGCGAAGGATTGCTGATCAGATATGTAGGAGCCGTCATCTCGCACAGCACACAGGAAAGCCCCATAGGGGATGAAGAAGAGGACAAATGAAGCGTACACGCCCTGGATGGTGCACATGAAGAACTTCCGCTTGTTGAACAAGAGATTAAGCTGCCCAGGTTGGTACAAGTTAGGGTAGCGCAGACTGTACTGCTCATTCACGTCCTGTCAGAAAGCAAAGAAAGCAGTTTTTATTTTAAATTTCTCACCATTCTGGAGTTCAGTGAATATTTGCGAAGGTGACTGTAGATTTCTGACCTGGTCAAACAAGCCCATAGCAAGAACAGGCAAAGAGGTGTAGACTATATTGAACAGGGTGATGAACCACTGGTCATACACGGTCTACGATATCAAACAAAGAATCCGTCATACATATTTTTGTTATACATCTGCAGTTAGCATTTTCTGGAAAGATTATCGGCTTACTTGTGCAGAGAAGCCACACAGAAACCCGAACCAGAAATGCACCAGTGTGAAAGCAAAGTTCTTGTAGAAGAAGTAGCAAAGGAAGTTGCACATGCGGTGGTAGGACCAACGGCCGTGGACCAGCAGGAGGCGCTGCAGATAGCGGAACTGGGCAAAGGAGTAGTCTGAGGCCAGAACAGCCTGCATGCCCTCCTGCCCACTGATGCCCACACCAATGTGGGCCGCTGGAGAGAACAGAAGTTCACCAAAGATTACCTAGGTAACCACTGCTTCAAATATGACACATCTGAATACACTGACACGTGTACATGCAGTGGCAACCATCATACTCTTATTAACAGCACAGAGCTTATTTTCAATCAGTGTATAATGATATACTACACAGAGACTACAACACAGAGATATGTAGTGATACAAAATAAAAATAAAAAAGGTTACAATACAAGACAAATATTACAGCATTCATGCATGGTTCAGTTCTGTTAATGTCATAATTGTCTGATTTTAGATATCTGCATGATCAAATCCTACATTTTCCATGCAGCTAGTGCTAAATTCATAACTGATTGCATTAGCAGTCTTACTCTTGATCATGCTGACATCATTGGCTCCATCCCCAATGGCCAGTGTAACAGCTCTTTTATGCCTCTTGACCAGCTCCACCACCTGAGCTTTCTGCAGAGGAGTTACTCTACAGCAGATCACAGTCTTACATAAGCAGGCCACTTCCAACAGGATCTGTTCCAGGTCTGCCTCCAGCGCATGCGCCTGTAGACCAAATGCTGTAAGACTTGGGATTCAAGCATGTTTTAACACTATTATGAACTTCAATATGACCAGCATGGTATCAGTAATGGCTTGCTAACCCACAAAGCTATTAAGTTGCTTCAGGGATTTCACTCGTATATATTTGTCTGTGAATATAAATGTGTGGTTGCCTGGGAAATCCCTTCACATGGTCAAATTTCAACATTTTCTGCTATAGATAGTTCTGAACCACAGGCTTTCCTGAATGGAAATTGGTGTCTTATTTGCACATATCACAGAATTCAGAATTCACAAATCATCTGAGGTTTTCCCAGACCACCACATAAATTATACTGTATTAATCCACATGGCTGGTTGTTATACAGAAAGTTAAAGGACCTGAAGGCTAATCTAAAATACTCATAGGCAGTAGAAATGTCGTAGACCTTTAAATGTTGTAGACAAATACTCATAGACAGGAGAAAACAAAGACTGAAGCAGCATGCTTTCTATTTTCCAATAAAACAGTCAAAACTCAGGGAGTCACGCAGATCAATTTCTTTAAATCGTTAAGCATTGATAGCAGAAGAACACTACATAAGATTCCTTACCAAGCTATGTCCATTAATGATAAGTGCATATTCTGCAATAATGGTTTCCTCAAATACAGAGTCACTGGCATACATATCAGTCTTTGTCACATCTTGGCCACTGGTGAACCTCTCTTTGTTAGGACCCATAATTCTCTCTTTGGCATTTCTGAGCATGGAGCAATAAGAAGAGTCAGAATAAAGAATTGAAATACATTTCACAAAATGTTGACTACCCAAGCCAAATTAATGATTAAAAGGTTCTACTCAAGGTGCATATGCTGTGGTGTTAAATGCGTAAAGTGTTTCAATACAGCAGTGAGAAAGTGAAACACGTGTTTGAACATAGTGGTGAAAAATGACACTGACAAGACAACTACAAAGTTAAGGATTTAGTATTGCGTTTTTAGGGATGTAGCAATCAGACCAGCATTAGCTAAACTGCCCTGGTGTGCTGCATGTAAAAACAAGTTTGTAACATTCGAAAAGGTTAAAAAAAAAAAAAAACTCCAAAAAAACAACTAGTGCAACTTACCTCAGCTCCTGCTGAACCTCAAGTGTGCTGTGACCTGAGATTACGAACACCTCATTCATGTCATCTCTCAACATGTTACAGGAGTAGCCAATATTCATCGCTGTCTCTAATACAAAAGAAACAAGTTGAAACAGTTATGCAATGTTGGGTATTACAAGAACACGGCTACATAAGGATCTATAGCAATGTATCCATTGATGCTGCTCACCTAGTTTGTCCCCAGTAAGAACCCAGATCTTAATATTGGCCAGGGTCAAACAGCTAATAGTTTCTGGCACTCCTTCCTGCAATTTATCTTCTATAGCTGTAGCTCCAAGAAGCTTATGGTGAAAAAAGAGGCACAGCATGTATTGTTTCAAAAGACAAATTTCAATAGACATATTTTCATCTTATTCACATAATACATATGCAGATAGGTAAGAATTTAGAGAAAAAATTTGAACTGTTATCCTATGGGGGCATTTTTCTATCATGTTTCAATCCACTTTCTCTCTTAGAGTGAAGAGTCACTGCAAATCAATACAACGTTCATCTTTATATCTTTCCTATGATGAAACATTTCTATCCCGATGGGAGTGGTCTCTCCCAGGATGACAGCTTCCCAATCCGCAGGGCACAATGACACACTGAATTGTTTAATGAGTATAAGCGTGATGTAATTCATATGCTATGACCTTCACAGTCAACAGATCTCAACCCAGTTAAACACCTATGGGAGATTTTAGACTGACGTGTTAGACAGTGCTCTCCACCACCATCATCAAAACACCATCTGAGGGAATATACCTCCATGTTACTGCGACACTTCAAGTTGGTGTTTACTGAAATTTATCATCTGTCTATATACTTTATACTGTACATTGGTCTACATCAAAAATACGTGTCACACAGACACAGTCAACCACCTATAGAACACGAACACACACACACACACACACACACACACACACACACACACAGCTGTCCATGCATCTGCTCTTACCATCAGACCCTGTTCTATTTCCTCGTAGAGATCCCCGAGTCTCTCTTCTCTGTTGTCAAGTGATGTGCTGGCAAACAGCAGCTTCTTCATCCACTCATCAAACATGTCCTCATCTAAATCCTTATAGGCCAGAGCTAACGTCCTCAAACCCTCACCGGCAAACTCCTTCGCCAAAGACAAATTTAATGTCCAGATCAATTGTGTAAAATGACAGAAATCTTACAATCAATCCAAAAAATAGTTTGAAAAAAATGACACGGTTTTACTGTACTACGTATCTAGCAATACATCAACGTACAACATTTACATATATCATTTCCTGTTTTTTTGGCACTATGGAGCTTAATTGTGATCCATTTCTGCTTGTGCAGCATTAAATATAGATTCCACTCTGAAGTGAATGGAGGCTAATTGCTCTTTGAGAAACAGCAGACAGATGACAGAGTGACAATCAGTGGTAAAAGACACCAAAAAAAAGTCTGAAACTTTTCTCCACCCAAGCACTTTTAAGAAAACTGTGAGAGTTTAGAGTAAGGTGCTGTTTTGAGATAAAAACAAAACATTATAAATTAGCTGTGAACATTTCATAAGGTATAGTTGGATAGTTGTTGAGTAGATAAGGAAGAAAGAGTCACTAGAGTGAACTCACATTAAGGTGTTCTGAGGTAGTGTTCTTAAGGTCCTCATTGGATGGGTCTAACCTGTCAAAAATGATTGTGTCAGCTCCTTTAGAGTAAAGCTTCAGTTGCCCCTGTGGGTTTCTCACTGTGTAAAAGAAAGGGCTGAGCATGTTATTGTGTTCACATAGTCACATTCAATACTACAAAGTAACTCAATACAGTGCCCTCCACTAATATTGGCACCCTTGGAAGCAAGGGTGGGAGCAAAGAAGGCTGTGAAAACTTGTCTTTATTGTTTAACCTTTTGATCTTTTGTGAAAAAAAAATCACTGTGGAAGGTTCGAGTGGGCAAAAAATCTCCAAGGATCACAGCTGGAGAATTGCAGAAGTTGTCTTGGGGTCAGAAAGTCACAAAAACTACAATCCGAAGTCACCTACATCACCACAAGTTGTTTGGAAGGGTTTCAAGATAAAAACCTCTACTCTCATCTAAAAACAAACTCAAGAGTCTTCAGTTTGCCAGTACTACTACTGGTAATTTTTGGTAATAAACACCAGAGGTGGTTTTGGTGCGCACAGAGAAGTATGGAAAAGTTCCTCATGCCCATAGTTAAATATGGTGGTGGCTCTTTAATGTTATGGGGTTGTTTTTTCTGCCAGAGATCCTGGACATTTTGTTATATGGCATCATGGACTCTATCAAATATTAACAGATATTAAATGAAAACCTGACTGCCTCTGCCAGAAAACTTAAAATGGGCTGTGGTTGGATCTTCAACAGGACAATGATCCAAAACATACATTAAAATCAACACAAAAATGGTTTTCTGACCACAAAATCAAGGTCCTGTCAGTCCCCTGACTTAAAAACCATAGAAAACCTGTGGGCTGAACTGAAGAGGAGAGTCCACCAGCGTGGACCCTCAAATTTGAAGGATCTGGAGAGATTCTATATGGGGGAATGGTCTCAGATCCCTTGGCATGTATCTCCAACCTCATCAGGCATTATAGGAGAAGACTCAGCTGTTATCTTGTTAAAGGGAGGTAGCACAAAGTATTGACTAAAAGGGTAGCAACAATTGTTGCATACCTATTTTTAACAACATTTTGGGTTTTTTTGATAAACCTGTGTTTTGTTTGCAATTGTTTGATATCCCTGAGAGCTGAGTATTTTTGTGATTATTTTTAACAAAAGATCAAAAGGTTAAACAATACAGACAATTTTTCACAGCCTTCTTTGCTCATATTTACCAAGGGTGTCAAAATTGTTGGAGGGCACTGTATGTCAAGCAAAATTGATTCAGCAGTGGTCCAGCAACAAAATACCTGAATATCTTTAATTAATAATAATGCTACTGTGTACATGGGTAAACAAAACAGGGCTCACCAATTACACTCATTCTCTTCCGGACATTGTTGAAATCCAGTATAGCCAGAAGCTGGTAGGTGACAGGTTGACCCATCTCATACAGGGTAATGGTTTCTGGTGTTCTAGCTCGAAATACAAAGCCAAAATTGCGAGCTGCAGTAACCAAGGCTCCTTCATCTGGTGATTGAGCCTGATACACCAGTTCCCCTACAGATTTCAGAGGAAAAGATAGAAAAAGGCTTTAGGACTGCTAAGCTCACCTTCAACAAGTTTCAAAATATAGATTACAAGAACACTTATACTAGCCTTTTCTTATACTGTAGCTTACCTTCGTTCCTTTCTTCAGGCATGACTGTATGGCAAAGAGCTAGCAACCTGAAAAATTCCTGCACCAACGGCTCCTCCAGTTTAATGGCTTCCACCAGGCTGCTGTCATAGAAACGAAACTTCCTGTCCATTAGCAGGTTGAAGGAGAAATCCACACACGGAGTTTTCTAAACAGTGAGGGTAACAAAGTGGGGGTGACTCAGTATCCCTTCAGTGGCCTTAAATTGTGTCATAGATTTTGATCAGACATTATATTACATTGTAAATTGTACCTCTGTTATATCCACTTTGTGTCCAAACTCATCATATACATCACCTACACAGGGATAAATAAAGTAAAGTAAAGTAAAGCATGACTGTTAAGGTAGTGTTATTTGTGTGAGAGTGTAGAGCATACTCACCATAAGTCTTGCCATTGATGGAGCATTTATTGAAGACCATAATGTTCTGAGTGAGTGTCCCTGTTTTATCTGAGAAGATGAACTCCACTTGGCCCAGCTCCTCGTTCAGGGTGGTGGTTCTTGCCTCAGCCGGAGTGTCCTTAGAACTGTAGTACATCTTCCGGTCCCAGTTTATAAAAAAACTGTGGCCTAGACGCAGCACCTCAACACTGCAGAGAGTCAAAACACACAGTTGCAATTAAAACTAGGAATTGACACTCGCTGGACACTTTAATAGGAACACACCTACCCCTGCTCATGTATGCTATTTTTCAATCAGCAAATCATATGACAGTGGCACAATGCATAAAATCATGCAGATAATCATACATCACCAAAACTGCATGGTTGAAAATTGGAAACATGTCATCTGGTCTTTTTCAGCTGTTCAGTTTTGGTGATCCTGTGCCCACTGTAGCCTCAGATTTCTGTTCTTGGCTGACAGGAGTGGAATCTGATATTGTCTTCCGCTGTTGTAGCCCATCTACCTCAAGGATTTATGTGCTGTGCATTCTGAAATGCCTTTCTGTTCACTACATTTGTAAAGAGTGGTTATTTGAGTTATTGTAGCCTTCCAGTCAGCTCAAATCAGTCTGGCCATTCTCCTCTGAACTCTCTTTTCAAGGAACTTTGCCCACAGAGCTGCCACTTACTTTTTTCTCCCCTGTTTTTTTTTTTCTTTCTTTTTCTCATCCATTCTGTATAAACACTATAAATTGTTGTGCATTAAAATTCCTATGTAAATCAGCAATTTCCTAAATACTCAAACCAGCCTGCCTGGCACTAACATCCATGCTCAAAGACACTGAGATCACATTGTTCCTGAATCTGATGAACATTAACTGAAGCTCTTGACCTGTATCTGCACGATTTTATGCATTGCGCTGCTACCACATGATTGGCTGATTGGATAATTGAATGAATGTGCAGGTGTACAGGTGTGGTCAGTGACACTGAGTGTATTTGTGGCATGCTTCTTTGACTGTAATGATTTCAGAAGGTGATATAATGTTATTCCTGCCATTATAAGTGACTAGTGGGCTGTGCTAACTGGTCGAGTTAATCTCATAGGACTTTGATAGGTGAGAGATCTGGTAACCTGGGCAGGGCAGAGCCTTACCCACAGTAAATCTTGATAAAAATGTCAATGAACATTCTGGGTTATTGACAAATTAGCTTAAGGCTGCAAAACATTTACATACTAAAAGCTATTAAAATAGATTCTTTGAAAAAAAAAAGTCTCTGACTGGCCTGGGGTTTGTAATCAGCAACTAAGCATTCTAACATAGTCTAACTGTAACCAATCATAAAACTTCTCTGTAAGGCTGTGTCTCTACCTGTCAATGATTTTGTATGTGCATAGACAGCTAGACAAGGGTGAACTAAATAAACAGGAAAGTGCTAGCCTGATGGAGTAGAGATGGAGATTGTTGTGTGGAGTTACTGATTTATCTTTAGGGCACAGTGACAGAGACAGCTGATGCTTAACCAAAAGTTCTAGCTCTGAAATTGCTGAGAATGTCTGACACTACTAAAGAGCATGAGAAAATTAAGAGTGCAGCGGTATATACATTAAAGGGTCCAGAAAAAATTGGATGGAGCAAGATTAAATATCTGAGGCTTTTCAGCCCTGGAACGCCCAGATTTAAAAGAATTGAAACCCATCTTGCCTTGCTGCAATCTGAAGTCATTATTCTGTTTGGTAGGATCTAGTGTAATTGTTTTATAATCCAAAAGTCTGGGAGGATACTGACCACCGTTTTACTGTACCACTACAGGCCACATGGAGGCTGCACTAACTGCTGCTCTAAAACACAACAAAGCAATTTTACAGTAAGCATTCCTTAAGTACATTTTTACAGATGCCTTTTTTCCAAAGCAGCTTACTGAGCTGAACAGATGAAAGCTAATGCCCTTGTCTGGGTGTGATACCAGAATTTGAACCTACAACCTTCACATCAGTAGCCCAGAGCCTTTAATCCCTGAAACACAACTGCCACACCACCACATACCTAACATAAAGAGAGATGGGAACTACAGTGTTGAGGATGATGATGTAAGACCAGAAAGTGAGGAATCCGGATAAGACAGCACTGCTTAGCAATTCATCCCAAAGCAGGTATGCCCAGAAGTTTTTTCCAACTTTTTGCTCCCAGATGGTGTTCCCAATAGCCAGAATGATGCCCATGCAGATAAGGAATCCAAAGATCTATAAACCACAGAAACTGTATCAACTCTTTCTTTACTAACAAACTAAAAAGACTCAGTAGACATAAAATGAGCTCATGTCTAGAACCATGAGTAATTCAGATGCAACATGCGGACAAAACCCAGGATGGAAAGTACTCACCCACAGTACTAAAGTGTTCATCAACTTGTCAATGCTGGTCCTTTTGAATTTTGTCCTCCCACAGTTCTGCATTAGCTTGGTTTGGAGCCCTTATGACAAAAAAACCCCAAATAAACACACAAGCAAAATTGTGCAATACAAGTAACCATGAGGATTTAAAAGCATGGTTACTCCATTTTAGGTACACACCACCAACCATTATTACTTATTAAACATTAATAAATAAATTCAATGTAGTAAATAGTGTTGTTTTGTAGGAGAGTAGAGATAAAGCCATTCAGAACTACTTAAATGATCACAAAAAGGAAAATACCAGCAAAGATGACCAGGCCAAAGCACCACTCAGTGTTTCTGAGCATACATCCTCTCAGCAACATTTTCTCATTGTCCAGTGAATACTTATTGTCTTTCCAGTACAGAGTCCCAGTGAATCTATCCAGTTTATTATTAGGAGGCTCACATAGAACTTCTCCTGACAAACAGAAATAAAATGGTAAAAACACAATGTTCGGGTATTGTATACAAACAATATAAATGTACATAACTGTGATCTTTAAAGTCTGATTATGCATGTGAATTAAGCTATAAACATACATTACATTCACTTTTCTATGTACATGAGAGATCCCTTCAAGGTACCACCCAATTGACAAGCTTTTATACCCTGAAAGCTAGTTAGACCTTCATGTATGAGATTTTCCTTCATGTATGACCTTTTTACTAAGGTGTATGCATGCTAATTTACATACATATGACATTTACAAACACGACACATGACTTAAAAAGTTTCAGGGGTCTACAGTACTTTACACTGGCATGCAGAACTTCAATATCAAATTCAAAAGTGCACTAAAGTAATTCACCTTCACAGCAGTTCAAGCATATGATTGCAAGTACTAGGCACACACTAAATCTAATCAATGTGAGAAAGAGAATAGCTGTTCACGTGAGCTCATCTTGAGAGTACATCTGTAATGATAGTGTGCTACTCATGTTCTGAAATACCATCAAACTCTGCAAGCTTGGCAACGTCTTCTCCGAGGTCTGAGGTTACAGTCAAAGCTTGGCGCACCTTCAGGTTTGTCTCTCTGTTAGAACCAAAATCCATAGAGAAGCTTTTTTTTTTTTTTTACATAGACAATGGGAGTATAATAACTATAAAACAGAAGTTGTAAGACATTAGATACTAAATCCTTCAACAATGATTAATGTGTCTCGCTAGCATATTCTTACCCATCTAACTCTGCTGTCTCAATATAGCACAGCCCATAGGGCTCACTGCTGGAGAGCAGGAGCAGATCAGCCTATTGATCCCACACACAAAAAAACAGAGAAGAGTGGATAAATTAATCAAGCACTCCAGTAAGGCCTCTACAGTGGCACTCCTGATGACACTTATCATATAAGCCCATATGAGAAACGTTAGTGGCCCATTTGCAATGCTATAATAATATATCAGGCGGGAGTTGATTCCATTTATACTTGACGTGAATGCTCAATAACATAATGAAAGGTATTTCAAAAATTCAATGAGTTTTCTTTTTTCTTTTTAGCATATTTCTGAAAGACAGAGACACTTACAGCAACAAACTGGTTGTTCTCAAGTTTTATAATGTCTCCAACTCTAACATTCATCCATTTCTCATTTTGTAGCCTGCAGAATAAAAAACAAAAGACACAACACATTTCTTCTAGGAAATTTCCTTTAGGACTCATCAAATTTGTTGTGTATTACGTATCTTAGTTGATAACAGGATGAAGAGCATTAAAAAAGATGACTTACATTCCCTTGATGAGTACCTGAGACTGGCGTGTGTTGACTTGTTGATCACTTTTATGGCGGAACTGGAACACAACAGGCAGTAATTACCACACAAGGCAGATAAAGGTGCTGAACTAAAGTGGATGACTAAAGTGTAATGAAAATATAATGAAGCTAAGGAAGTGCTCCCAGGCACACATCATTTGAAATTGAAGTGTACTATTAAATGTTTGGTAGAGAAATTGGTTAAGAAAAGTTTTGTTTTATCTACAGTAACTTGTAGGTTAAATGGAAGTTTAAATGATAAGCATTAAGATAAAAATGTGGTCTGTAAATTCCAAGGGATCCTTTCTGCAGTGCTCAGGGAAATAACATGATATAATCAATATGTTATATACTACAATATAATATAATAGGATGCTGTGGAAAACACTGTTTATCATATGACTAGCAAAGTATGACGTATAACATTCATTCATTCATCTTCAGTAACCATTAGCGGTGGATCCGGAGCCTATACCAGGAACACTCGCATAAGGTTGGAACACACCCAGATGGGAAGCCAGTCCATCACACGGAACCATCCACACACACACAATACACCCACATGTTCACACCTTGGGGCAATTTAACTTAGTCAATTCACCAGTGCAGCTTGTTTTTGGTAGTTGGAGGAAACCCATATGGACACAAGGAGAACATGCAAAATTAACACAGAGATTAACCCAGACCCTAGGGCTATGAAGCTGTGAAGCTACCTTCTGTGTCAGAGTGCTGCCTATGACTAATGTGAAATGGCATTCTAATGCATAATCTAATCATTCACATTTTCTTGATTTTTTTTTTCACTCTATCCAACCACTTTTCATACAGAGTAAACAACATGTGTAGATATATAAGCAATCAATGAAAAGCACGAAATGACAAAACTCTGCATGTCCGCACACAGAACAGATGCTCACATAGTCATCAGTAGCATCTTTTACAGCAGTGATAGTCAGTACCAACACCAAAGGCACAATAGTGGTGAACCAGGACAGAGAGGAGATCTCCGGGATTAGCTTTTAACACAGAACCAAACAGAAACATTAGTTCAGCAATAGTTTAATAATTATCTAATTAATTAAATATAAGAATTTAAAATAGATAAAACTGGGTCTCTCAAGACCATAGGTTGAGATTCCGTGTTTAATTACAACCCCAAATCCAGAAAAGTTGGGACAGGATGGAAAATGCTAATAAAAACAAAGAGGAGTGATTTGTAAATGTATTTGTATTTAAACAAAAAAACATATAAAGACAAGGTATTTGATGTTTTACCTAACCAACTGCATAGTTTTTTGAAGGTAAACGTTTATTTTGAAATTGATGCATGCAACACATTCCAAAAAAGGTGGGACAATGGCAATTTAGGAGTAATAACGATGGGACAAGTTGAAATAAGAAGGTGATGTGAAACAGGTGAGGTAATCGTCTAATCATAGTATATAAGGAGCCTCCAAAAAAGGCCTAGTCTTCAAGAGTAAGGATGGGTCGAGGCTCGCCAATCTGCTAACAGCATCAGCAAATAATCCAACACTGAAAAAAACATTCCCCAAATACAAATCAGTAGGATTTTGGGCATTTCACCTTCTACAATGCACAATATAATTTAAAGATTCAAGGAATCCGGACAAATCTCCGTGCGTAAAGGGGAAGGCCGAAAACCACTTCTGAATGCATGTAATCTCCGATCCCTCAGACGTCACTGTCTTAAAAACCATCATGAGTCTGTAATGGATATCCTGACATGGGCTCGGGAATACACCATTTGACGCTGCATCCACAGATGCAAGTTAAGGCTTTACTATGTAAAGCAGAAGCCATACATCAACACTGTACAGAAGCACCGCCGACTTCTCTGGGCTCGGTCTCATCTGAGATGGACAGTAGCACAGTGGAATCGTGTTTTGTGGATCAACAAATCAAATAGTTTTTGGACAAAACAGCCGTTGTGTTCTCCAGGCAAAAGTGGAAAAGGACCATCCAAGCTGTTATCAGGGTCAGGTCCAAAAGCCAGCGTCTGTCATGGTATGGGGGTGTGTCAGTGCCCATGGAATGGGTAACTTGCACATCTGTGACGGCAACATTAATGTAGAAAGATATGTACACATTTTGGAGCAACATATTCTGCCATCCAGAGCAGGACAACGCCAAACCACATTCTGCCCGGATTACAAGTGCATGGTTGCGTAAGCAGAGACTGTGGGTGCTAGCATGGCATGCCTGCAGTCCTGACCTGTCTCTGATTGAGAATGTGTGGCGCATTATGAAGCACATAATAATGTAACAAAGGCCCTCCTCAGTTGCACAGCTGGAGAAATGCATAATTTCCGCTTGCTAAACTTAACCAGCTGGAGTCTTCAGTCTTCAGTGTTATTAAAAGAAAAGTTGATGTTAAACAGTGGTAAACAGTCAACTGTCCCAACTTTTTTGGAGGGTGTTGCAGTCATCAGATTTGAAGTGAGTGTATATTTTTAAAAATACATTTAATTCACAAAGTAAAACATCAAATAATGTGTTAATAATGTGTTTTCAATATAGTACAGGGTGAATTGAATTTTCTAATGCCTATTTGGGGTTGTACAATAAAAATTATTTAAGTTGTAAAAATTATCAAAACAAAGGAAATCTACCTGTAGAATAAGCAGAACTAAGAAGTATGCGTTGGCAAACCGCTGAAACTGCTCAAACAAGTTAATAGGTAGAAAGGTATAGAAGGTGTACTTCGCTGTCTTGATGTGATTGTCCTAGAGAAGAACAAAACATCATAACAGTGTAAAATGTCACTGTTGATATGATACTTCATAATATAATAAAAAAAATTTTATCAAGTACTTAATTATATGAATGCCAGAGTATAACTATCTGAATCTTTATCAATCATATAGAGTATACAACGAAAATGAACACATCACTGTTCAATATCCTTAAAATGTATCAAATCATTTCAGGTTAATTCCACTTTATTTGTATTTCATCAAAGATAAGAATGGTTAAAGCAAATTAAACTAAAAAAGGGAAAACACAAATATGCAGCTTTTTCAATTGCAATAAAATGTCCTAACATTAAAAGCCACTGGAACAAAAGACAGTACATCGGTTACTAGATTTAATTGTTCACTTTTCTAATATTCTGTATGTCTACCTTTGTTGCTTAAAACTGCTGCATTGTGCACGAATAAATTGTAGCACAAATCTGTGGAGAGATATTCTGTCATTCTTCACTGATTATTTTTTTCAGCTTTTCTTTGCTGGAGGGGTTATACTCCTCTACTTTCAGCTTTAATATTCTCAAAGGTGCTTTATAGGATTCAGCTCAGCTGGCCAGGTGATGTTTTTCTTTTTTTTCTTTTTACTTCTTTAAAGCCTCTTGTGTGCTTTTGCAGTGTGACGGTTTTCATGTTAGAACATTTCTTTCCTGCTGAGTCTTTACATTCAGTATCAGCCCCATATTAAAATGCTTTGTCCCCCGATGTTTCGGAGTTGGCACTATACAGCGATGGCGATAGAGTTGGCCTGGGCCACTCCAAACATGCTGGACCCCATCTGATCCAAACAAGTTTATCTTTGTTTCACCAGAACAAACGATATGATGCCAGTATTACTCATACTTCATTACATTTACATTACATTTAGTCATTTAGCAGATGCTTTTATCCAAATGCGACTTACAAATGAACAAATACAAGCAAAGCAATATATCAAATGGAGAACAATACAAGTGGTGCTAGCATACAAGATCTTTTAATTGAGTTCTAGAAAAGTAAAGTGTGCAGAGTAAGGTTTTTTGTTTTGTTTTGTTTTTAAGGATAATGTGGGGTTGGCATGTTAAGGATTAGTCACATGCTCACGGAAGAGGTGAGTCTTTAGATGTGTTTTGAAGATGGTGACAGATTCTGTGGTCCAGATTGAGGTTGGAAGTTCATTCCACCACTGAGGGACAGTTAGTGTGATGGTTCTGGAAAGGGACCTTGAGCCGCGCTGAATAGGCATTACTAAGCGTCGGTCATTAATCGATCTCATGTTGTCTGGCAAACCTTAGTCTTGTAGTGCTGATTTGTTAGAAATGGTTTTCTTCTCGTGTAATGTAATAATCAGTACGTTGTCTGGGCTCTCACTCTGAGGATAATTTCTGTAAACCTTGTGCTAAGCTGCAGATACGGGCTCTGTTTGGTCTGTTTTCCTGTGTAAGATTGAGTAAATGTGGAATGCACACTGTTGCTGAGGCTTTGCTGTGGCGCTTTTAATACTTCTTAATAACCGCCACAATAACTGTGCTTATATTTAGCAGTTTACCAGTATCTCATAGTTTACCAATATACTTATACTGTTTTCCATCTTTGTGAAGTTTTATTTTCTGGTTTCTAAATTTGTCAGACAATTCTTTGCCATGTGGAGGCATAATAGATTAAACACAGCACATCAAAGGCTTATGTATTTCACATTTAGCCTTTAACTGGAAATTGCATCACACGGTGCATCATACTCACTTATGTCTTAATGAGTTCTACTATATCTTTTATACAATCATACAGTATGGAGATATGGAAATGATTGTAGGAACATCTATTCACATACCCTTGTGCATTTTTTAGAGCTTTTACTAGTCATACTGCATTTTTAAAAGACAGATCTTAAACATCAGATGAAAAATAACTTACAGAGTAACTGAACTTCTCATTGTAGTCACGGTCATTGGCTCTAACACGGCGTTCCTCCTCTTAAACAAAGAAAATGATTGAGAGAAAAAAAAAACTATATTATTAGGATGGTGTTCTCTAACAAACATAAATACAAAACTTCTGTCATTGTTGCCACTGTCACATTGAACTCATCTCTCACAGGTTTCATAGGTTTGTATGTTACTGTGTTGTACTAACCTACCGTAAGTCTCAGTTTCAATCTGCACTTTACATCAGTCAACTGATTACAAAGGAGATGGCCAAGAAATTTACATTCTTGGTCCATGTCCTCTGCAGTGATTATATAAAAAGGATGGAGTTGCTATGAAACCTGTTCACTACACAACCAACATCCATTACAACATGCTTTAAACTTGTTTTGGTTTTGTTTTTTTCTTCAGGTTTTCTCCCAGTCACAAACTCCCAGGGGCTTGCATGCTTATAAACAGTACTTTATTATAGACAAATAAATAGGAAGAAACAATGTTTAATCTTTTACCAGTCCTCTTTTAATACTCTTTGTACACTTTGTACTCTTTATAGTCCTCTACACTCCTATGAACCCGTGCAGCACTACCTTGTCCAGGCGCTTTGGAGCGCAGGTTCCAGCCTCCTCTCCATGGCACTAACGTCCACAGCCATCTCTCCGCCATTGTCTGCCTGCACTGTCATTCTTATACAGCACAAACGAGATTCATCAATCAGCTGATAAACCCATTTCAAGCTGTCGTAATCAGAACACTCCAGTTCCCACTATATATCGCCTAGATGCATCACTACACACTAATCATACCAATCATCTGCGCACATTTGTGGCATCAGCATTTCTCTTGGGCAGATAATTACCCTAATACTAAAATTGCTTCAGTGTTCACATTGGAATGTAATGGACATTGCCTGCACTTGCCTGAATGTCTAATAGACAGAGACGTGTTATACCAGAAGCCAGGGGGCGTAAAGTAATTACCATAAGACTATGGCTAATCATTGAGAAGCTGTGAACAGCAGGGTGCTGGGCTGTCTAGCCTTATAAATGCACCATTTTACCATTAAAGAGATAAAGAAAACACCAAATGTTAACTCAATAATTGTAATCTTACACTTACATGCAAGACGTAATCTCAAAAACAAACACTGTCCATGATTAACCAAGTAAAACTTTTAACTTAAGCCTAAATATAAAATATGTCCAAATGACAAAAAGAAAACTATAGTTATAAAAATCCTCATGCAGGCCAAAGTGGAATTTTAAGTGAAGTACAATAACAATACTTTTAACAATACAGTTGGGATACAGCAATGACTCTATATCGATTCGAATTTAGCAAATCTGACTTACATTTTCTGCTGACTATCACACAATACCAAGACCTATCCTCTAAAATGCCTTAACAGGAACTCTCCTGCTGGAGAGTTCTTAAAATATAAACAATCTCATATTACACTGCAACCTCAAAACTGTGGCACTACACTCCGGTTCCTCCGCATTTACCCCTGTAGAATGGGAACAATATAATTTTAAGTTCATATAGCTACTCTACAGTTCCTATTGATGGTCTAAAATATAAATATAGATTTGAAAGATGGGTGAATCATTTCTGAATTATTGGCTCACCCCAAGCAAACATTCAGAACAATAGGAAATGGAATTACTCTTTCAGAGCAGGTGCCAACAAGTGTAAATTATTAAAGAGGGTTTAGTTGGACTCATCTGATCTATTTACACCTTTGGTTAGTACTGGTTACTGACTCCATAGTACAGACAAAATCAACCGCGAGGTCCTAATAACAATTTATAATATAAAAGTCTAATCAAGAAATATAAATTTTTTCCAAAAAAAACCCAGCTAAATTTGTATAATTTGATTAATATAACATAAAGCTTCCATGTTGTACCAATACCTATATATTAAAAAAAACCAAACAGGTAAATGTAACATGTCTACATATCAATGAGCAGCACATTTTCCCCACAAGTAAATGTCTAATAACAGCAAAAAAAAAAAAACTCTCTTAATTTAATTTCCAAAAGCAAAGCAAGCAATAATAATTTTCAAAAAGCTGACTGACGTTTTTCCCCCCTTGCATTTCATAAACAAAGTCGTATCAGTTCTCACCAAGTACAAGGCCACAGTGAGTGAGCCAACAAAAATGAAACGCAGAGAACCAGAATATTACCTGCAGGTTTGACCTTTATGTCCATTTCTGTCCTAAGGCACAAGACATCCACAACAAAAGCTTCCAAGTAGCCTCAAGGTAATGCTTGTAAAAGCGAACACACGTATTCATTCTTGTTCCAGTGTGTGAAAAAGAGCGAATAACTTAATGATCTCTGGTTCACACAAGGTCACAAAGACAAAGTGTTGCATCATTAGAGAGTTCCTGTTACTAATTCCCTCCCACCATTAAGAAATGTGCGGACATGTGCGGCAAGTACAGATGCAGACACACACACACACACATACTCTTGGACACCACACAGCACACACAGCCTTACTCTTTTACAACACTTATGATCATACAAAAATATCCCACAAGAAGACTCTCCAGCTTATCTCTGCAGAGCAGCACAGCATGCAGTGACTAGCTAGTCAGTAGTATTCATAGATGTGCTCTACATGTGCCCTGTTTGATAAGCATTGATTAAGCATGTGGCTGTATATCATTAGATTTTGCATTTGAATGTGTATCCGAGAGCCAGGAGCAACATCCTCAGAAAGTGTATGGCACCAAGGATTCAAAACCACCTGAGAGGATACATGTATGTATGTATGTACAGTATAAATGCTGTCAGGGTTTGTAGTCTGGTGTGTATTAAACGCTCTGTTTTAGTTGAGATCATCTCCACTCAGGTCTTGTTATACATTCTAAACATTTAAGTCTGTGGAGAATTATCTGCCAAAGAGAAAAATCATACTAACTACACCTTATTCAATCACAACAATTTACACATTTACTAGTATGGATTACAGTGAAATCAACATAGTTATTAATATTAGGTCTTACCAATGTAAATGTTCTTCTTCCAAATCGCCATAACATCAGACTACCTCCAACCGATCCCAAGGATTTCTCTAGAAAATAACATCTTTGTCATTGGATGATAAAACTCTGGAGGAAAATATAAATGAACATAAAACATGTTTTCAAAATAAGTTCTAAACCTGGATTTTAATTATTATAGAACATAATTAACAGTTGATTGTCTCTACTTGCAATTGAGTTATTAATTAATCTGTAATTAGCGTGAAATATTCACACAGTGAAACTAACAGGAAGGTCATGAGTTACTAGAGTGAAGAATGTAAATGTGGGAACACTGAGTTTGGGAGTTTAAGAGGTTAAGTGACTGAATCATATCTAACAAAACCAAGCCAACAGTTGCACACAATTTCACGACATTCAGAACTTCCCTCCATTTGGAGGGCACCCACAGTGTGTGTGATATTTAACATCAAACACTGATTATTATTATGCCGAATAATTATACTTTAGAGATGTACACTACACTGGAGAGCTCGTCCTAATGAGAACCCAATGGATCTGCAGCCACTGGAAACCCAGTGACTCTCCAAGAGCAGCGGTCCCACAGGGAACCCTGCAGACCTGGGAGTAAACAGGGAAGTAAACACATACAGCTTGGAAGGATTTAAAGGCGGCCATTGCATGTGATGCAGTGACTTTGCATTACTAAGTTTGGGGATGTGATGCAAAGGTAGACATAGAGATGCTCAATTGGTCAAATATATAGGTGTGTACTGTACTATACAGTATACACACATACAATTTAGAATACAGTATAAAGAAGGGTCCCTTTTTTCTTCTTCTTGTTCTTCTTTTTTAAATATATATAAATCAGAGAGTAATATGAATCACAATAACATAGAGTTAAGTAACCAGGCTTATTGGGCATCTCTCATCATTCCCTCTAGTGGTTTAATAGTATATGGCTATTCAAAAACATGTCAAAGCAATTGTACGTTATGATGTCTTATTTCACAAGACTACATTTGCCATGCTCATTGACACATCCATTTCAGAAGATGACAATATAAGCTAATCTAGTAACCATGCTAGGAAATCTAACAGCGTCAAGATCAGCTGTCGGTCGTTTTCTTCATGGCACCTCAACGACAACACACGAACATAAACAAAGCCGTGGTGTTAATTTAAATGGCATTCATCTCCAATCAGGTGAAGCTCTGTACACCCCCTTCCCTTCTTTTTTTTTTTTTTTTTTTTTTTTTTTTTAAAAATTTTTTTTTAATTTATAAGATGTATCTTTCATTTTGGAGTCACTACTTCTTAGGGGGTTTTTTTTATGCATCAGACACATAAGGAGAACAACGCAGTTCCTCAGCACAGCCTCCAATACTCCAATTTATCACCCGAGCATATCGCCTACGAGTCCCATTTCCACTGTGGAACCATGAATGTACACACAGATTTACACCACACAGAATAACTGAAAGAGAGAAAGCAAGGGTTTTTTTTTTTTTTTTACCGAAAACATGCTCCATTCAAGCGCAGACACGCTGTTGGTGAGAGAGAGAGAGAGAGAGAGAGAGAGAGAGAGAGAGAGAGAGAGAGAGAGAGAGAGAGAGAGATGCTGCTCCTGTGTCCTTATCCACAGATACAAGTGGGATACAAGCCAGATACTCTCTCTCTCTCTCTCTCTCTCTCTCTCTCACTCTCTCTCTCTCACACACACACACACACACACACACACTCACGTTTGTCTTACTGTCCATGTAAGGACCTGCAAAAACAACAACAATAGAAACCATCACAGAAATTCTAATGGTTTCCACTACAAATACCATTACAAACCATCAGCTAACCATTAAAAGCTTTACCATTACCATTACCATTACTGGTCCTTAATGGTGTCCATTAGACATCACATGCACCAATAGAAGACAACAAATTACTGGAAGAGTCCCACCGGGTCCATTATAGTTTCCAATAAAAACCAATACCAATATAACCATAAAAACCATTACAAATTCTAATATACAAATACATTACAAATAATATTTTTTTATTATTATTGTTAATTGAGATAATGATTTCTAGGCAGGTAATTAATAATATGCCTCTCTAATGCTATCTAAGCCTAAACTTAAGATCAATACATTTCAGGTTTAACTGAGTCTTCAGTTATGTAATAATATATACTTTTTTAAAGTACATTTTTCCTCACAGGGCCCAGACAAATGTCCCTTCAAGTTCAAAACTGTCTGACATTTGGTCCCCAACAAGATATAACCCCCCTCCCCCTTCACCCCCCATCCTCCCCACACACACACACACACACCACTTACCTGAAATGGCCCATGTTGTTGCTGTCAAAGGAAACAGCACAATTTCCCTATAGACCATGACTAATAACAAATGAATAACAAATAGCTCACTCTCACTCTTTGGTCTCCTATGCCAAGACTTTAAAGGAAAACTCCACCCTGAAACACACTGAACATATTTATATTTATATATTAATGAATTGAGAGAATTGTGAGAATTTAGGGGGTGTGTGCTGCTTTGATGCCACGGGGGTCATTGCTAGTGCTGTTAGAATGGAGTTCAGTAGAAGAAAAAAATGTAACAATATCAATCATAATATTTTGCTATTAACTACTCAAAATAAAAGACCTTCTTTTCTCACTCATTATTTTCCTGTAATGTTCAATGTCATATTAATGAGCAATACAGTGTAGGATTAGTGGAAACAGCAAACAAAGGACTCAAATTTCCAGAATGCAGTGCAGCTGTACAATGTAGTTGAAATTAATTATGGCAGAGACTAATGGCTTTGAAGGTATTATTAGCATAAAAGCTGAAGCTTTGGTAAGACTGAACACAATATCCAGGGTTCGAGGTAAAAGATAGGGTGAATTCAGGTATATTGGGACCTTAGGTATTATATGTATTTTCAAAATCCTCGGTTATGACGCTACTGCAAAAAAAAAAGTGTAGAAAAAGTTACAACACCAATTGCAAAAAAGTTGAGATGCTGTGTAAAATGTAAATAAATAAATAAATTTCCTCATTTTAAACATTTGATATGTTCTACTGTGAATGATATATGGGTTTATGAGATTTACAAATCATTGCATTCTGTTTTTATTTACATTTTACACAGTATCCCAACTTTTTTTGAATTGGGGTTGTACTTTTTAGTAGTAGTTTAGTAGTTTTTTTCCACTGCGGTTTTTACTTATTCTGTTCATACTGAATTTTTTTTTTATATAAAAGATCGATTATGAATCTTAAAAATAATGATTTTCTAAATAATGCTATTGTTTTTAATGATGTAAAAAAAACATAATCATGTACTATTATCGGAGCCAATATGTACCAATACTTCTTAATATGTTGTAATTTGTACTCCGTCATTACGATATTCAAATGTGCTGATACTGAATTTATAGCCTTTTCTGGTCCTGTTAATGTCAATAAAGTGTTAAAAAATGTTTTCAGACTTATAATAATTATATACTTCAGTTTATATATTTATATTTCAGTATTAATAATGATATAAAAAAATATATGTAAACATGTTTCCTTCACATGTAGGCACAATCACACACATTCACACACTACGGACAATTTGGAAACCCCCAAAGCACAAGGAGAACATGCAAACTTTGCGTGCCACCATACCCCCGTCACTCCTCTATCAGTAATCTTAACTGTCACATTTACAGTTTATAAATGGTATCAAATTCAAGACAAAAAATATATTTAGCATGTAATTCCATACCAAAAATTCAATTGCATTTTACTAGTTTATGCACAAATGATCATGGACCAGAATTTTGCTTGTTCTTCAGTAAATATCTCCATCTAGTGGGAATATATTATAACTATTACAACCAAGAATCAACTAATGTTTGCTGTCTGGGACACATTTTGGTTTTGCACATATACAGTGGGGAAAAAAGTATTTGATCCCCTGCTGATTTTGTACGTTTGCCCACTAACAAATAAATGATCAGTTTATAATTTTAATGGTAGGTTTATTTGAACAGTCAGAGACAGAATAACAACAACAACAACAACAAAAAATCCAGAAAAACGCATGTCAAAAATGTTATAAACTGATTTGCATTTTAATGAGGGAAACATGTATTTGACCCCTCTGCAAAACATGACTTAGTACTTGGTAATGACTTAGTAATTACTTTTCAATTTCAATGCCCTGGCTGAGGGAAGGAGGTTTTCACCCAAGATTTGACGGTACATGGCCCCATCCATCGTCCCTTTGATGCGGTGAAGTTGTCCTGTCCCCTTAGCAGAAAAACACCCCCAAAGCATAATGTTTCCATCTCCATGTTTGACGGTGGGGATGGTGTTCTTGGGGTCATAGGCAGCATTCCTCCTCCTCCAAACACGGCAAGTTGAGTTGATGCCAAAGAGCTCCATTTTGGTCTCATCTGACCACAACAGTTTCACCCAGTTGTCCTCGGGTTTTCAGATGAAAACAGCCGTGTTTGGAGGAGGGACGATGGATGGGGCCATGGACCGTCAAATCTTGGGTGATAACCTCCTTCCCTCAGCCAGGGCATTGAAAATTAAAAGTAATTACTAAGTCATTACCAAGCACTAAGTCATGTTTTGCAGAGGGGTCAAATACATATTTCCCTCATTAAAATGCAAATCAATTTATAACATTTTTGACATGCATTTTTCTGGATTTTTTTGTTGTTATTCTGTCTCTCACTGTTCAAATAAACCTACCATTAAAATTATAGACTGATCATTTCTTTGTCAGTGGGCAAACATACAAAATCAGCACGGGATCAAATACTTTTTTTCCCTCACTGTAATCACTTCAACTGATTCATTCGTCGGTTTTTACTGAAGAGATTTTTTAAAAATTATTTTATTTTACACTTCAGTGAACTATAATAATATAACATGGTGAGTCTATCGGGAAAAACACATGTTTATTACAAAGTGTAATTATTAATACACATTGGCCCCAAAAAGATTAGGCCACACTTACAAATGTATCAATTTCACTACATAACATTTCCCAGAAAATGTTATGTTTAAAAAAATATATTTTTTAAAATAACAGTCATACAGATCATAATGTTAAAAAAAATATATTTGGACACTAAGATTTTTCTGTTTGTCACAGTTAATCCATAGTTACACCACATGATTACTTTGCTAGGGTGTAAATTAAAGGTCACTGACTACATACATCCACTGGAAATGACCTTGGGATCAGTTGTTTAAAAGCAATTGCGAAAATTATTAAGAAGAGGGAACTGTTTTAAGCTAAGTTCAAGCATCAGTTGTTGGCACAAAGGAGGCCACTCTATTCACCAGATCAGCAAAACCTGTTTAAAAAAAAAACAAAAAAACGAAAACAAAACACAAATAGTTAAAAGGTGAAGGACTGAAAGTGTACAGGCAGACTCAGACAGTGTACACGCAGACTCAGACAGTGTACACGCAGACTCAGACAGTGTACAGACAGACTCAGACAGTGTACATGCAGACTCAGACAATGTACAGGCAGACTCAGAAAGACCACCAGCAGGTTAATTGAGATTAAAATCAGGAGAAAAAGCAGCAAGGGTTGCTTCAGACATCAATAAGAATTACTAGATGCACCTAGAGAAAAAAAAACTATTCAAAATAAGCTCACTGAGCATGGGTAAAAAGGCAGTGAAGAACCTTTATCAGTTTCAAAGATTAAGAAAGCAAGGAACATATATTTTTTAGATTAATCCAAATGTAACGTGGATGGATCTGATGGTAGAGTGTTTGTGTAGAGAAAGGCAGGAGAATGTTTTTAATCAAACTAGACTAAGGGTAGAGTACAGAGGTGGTTTGGGCTATTTTTCCTGCAGTGGTGTTGGTGAGCTTGTGTTCACTGATTGCATCATGAACTCAGAAGTGTACAGAGTGTACATTTTGGATGCGAACTTGCTGAAATCAGCAAAGAACTTATTCAAACCACAGAAGTGGATATTTTCAGTAGGATAACGGTCCAAAGCACACCACCCATCTTTTAAGAATACTTCCCAGAGCCCTGACCCAAATCCTACAGAGCATCTACGGAAAAAAATAGTCAATTGTTGATGCTCGAGTGTGGATTAATGAGAAAGATTGGTTGGTTGAATCTTGGAGGAAACTTCCACTGATTTTTCTTTTGAAATCTCTCCATCCATCCATCCATCCATCCATCCATCCATCCATCCATCCATCCATCTTCTACCGCTTACTCCTTTTCAGGGTCACGGGGAACCTAGAGCCTATTCCAGGGAGCATCGGGCACAGGGCGAGGTACACCCTGGACAGGGTGCCAGTCGCAGGGCACAATCACATACACACTCACACACCCATTCATACACTACGGACACTTTAGACACACCAATCATCCTACCATGGATGTCTTTGGACTGGTGTGGAAACCGGGGTACCCGGAGGAAACCCCCGGAGCATGGGGAGAACGTACAAACTCTGAAATCTCTCCTATTTATGCAATCTTCCTTTTACTTCTGTAGGGGTGGGTCTTAGAAGAAGGCGTTCATCTTAAAACTGAAGGTGTGTTCGACTTGGGCTGCGGCTGGATGATCGGCGAGAGTTGCAGCTTGCAGTCACGAGAGTTTGAACTGAGCTTTCCTGCTTTGGTGAAGCTTGTGCAGTGTTTGCTTTCTTCACTACAGATGAAGCATTTGAATTTTACATTTGGTAAACCAGAAACACTTTTCACTGAATAGGTGAAGTTAATACAGTCCCTGTATGTACAAGAAGAAAGTTCAGCATAAGCCTGTATTATTTAAAAAACAATAAAGTGGCGGCTATATTTTTTTAATCAGTTTTATTTTGATAAACATAACACAATATAACATTAAAATTACATGATAAGGGTTTTTAGTGTTATAAAAATACATATTTGTGAGACTTAGTGGAACTGAAGGTGTCAGAAAAACATGAAAAGCTTTGTTGTCATCAACAGTGCTCGTGCAGCAGCTCTGGAGAAGCTGTGCTGGTTGAGGGGGCCGGCTGCTGTCGGATCGCTATCGTGGTACTTTGATGCCCTTCGTCACAGTGACTTCTCAAATCAGACAAAAATTGTAACCGGAATGCACTGCTTCAAGTCAGCCGCCAATCGGTCTGTGCAGCGCCGCATGAAGTCAAACACGCATTGAGTTAACTGAGTGTTGATTTTGGAGAGCACTCGGCCGCACCCTATCAGAGGACATGATCAGAACTAAAGTTGTTTTCTCATGATCTCGACTTAATTTTTCTGTGTACTCGACATCCATTGTCTCAAAGTCAGTGGGTTTTTTGAATGGGTTTTAAATGCCTGAAATAAGGTCTGTGGTTGACACAAGCTCAATATATTTTCATGTTTTGTTCAATGATATAAAATACATCAGTAATACATTACATTTACATTTTACATTTATTCATTTAGCAGACACTTTTATCCAAAGTGACTTACAAATGAGAAAATACAAGCAATATATCAAGTAGAGAACAATACAAGTAGTGCTACCATACCAGATCTGTTAATTGATATTCATGCAAATTGTGAAGAGTAGAGGTGTAAGTGCCAGAGTCAATTTTTTATTTAAAAAAAAATGTATGTGTTGGTTACGTGTTCATAGAAGAGGTAGGTCTTTAGCTGTTTATTGAAGATTGTGAGAGATTCTGCAGTCCAAATTGAGGTTGGAAGTTCATTCCTCCAATGAGGGACAGTTAGTGTGAAGGTTCTGGAAAGGGACCTTGAGCCGCGCTGAGTAGGCACCACTAAGCATCGGTCGTTGATTGATCCCAGATTGCGCGAGGGAACGTAAGCCGTCAGGAGAGTTGAGGTAGGAGGGTGCTGTTCCAGAGAAGGTCTTGTACGTGAGCATCAAGGTCTTGAATTTCATGTGGGCGTCTACAGGAAGCCAGTGGAGGGAGATGACAAGGGGTGTGACATGGGTTCTCTTGTGCTGTTTGAAGACAAGGCGCGCTGCTGTATTCTGAATCATTTGAAGGGGTTTGATGGAGCTGGCCGGGAGGCCAGACAGTAGTGAGTTGCAGTAGTCCAGTTTTGATATAACAAGAGCCTGGACTAGTATCTGTGTAGCCTGTTCGGGAAGGTAGGGTCTAATTTTTTGGATGTTGTACAGGATAAACCTACAGGTCCATGCATTTGTTGAGATGTGGTCTGTAAAGGTCAAGCTGTCATCGAGAATCACCCCAAGGTTCCTGGCCGTCCTGGTCGGCTTGAGTGTGGTTGAGCCGAGCTGTACAGTGAGGTTGTGGTTGATTGAGGGACTGGGCTGGGATGACAAGAAGCTCAGATTTTGCCTGGTTGAGCTCAAGGTGGTGTTCCCTCATCCAGACCGAGATGTCCGACAGGTAAGCAGAAATACATGCAGAGACAGATGGATCAACAGGCTGGAAGGACAAATAGAGCTGGGTGTCATCAGGATAGCAATGATACCCCACTTATGATTTTGTTAATCTTTTACATGTCTTGAAAAAGGCAGTTGCTATCAAGTGGCTAAATGTTACTATTGAGGTTGCCGGGGAAATTAAACATCATCAAGCCGAACAGGAAAACTCATCTACTACAATCCTGTTGTGTTTTTACTCGCAAATATTTATTACATTGTATTTATGGCTTTTGGCAGACACACTTATCCAGAGCGACTTACATTTATACAGCTGAGCAGTTGAGGGTTAGTTAAGGGCCTAGCCCAAGGGCCCAACAGTGGTAACTTGGTAGTGCTGGGGCTTGAACTCCTGATCAGTAACCCAGAGCCTTTTAAGCACTGAGCCACCACTGCTCATAAACTTTTCCAACTCAAACTTGTAGATGTATCAATTTATAGTATTTTCCAACGTTAGTGTTTTTTTAGTGTATGAATGGGTGTGTGTGTGTATGTGATTGTGCCCTACGATGGACTGGCACCCTGTCCAGGGTGTACCCCGCCTTGTGCCCGATGCTTCCTGGAATAGGCTTCAGGTTCCCCACGACCCTGAACAAGGAGTAAGTGGTAGAAGATGGATGGATGATGGATGGAAGAGTTGTCGGAAGTATGGTGGTAGGGACGTTTAAGTCATGCAACCATGGTGTAATTCTTTTATAGCTTTTCTTTAGCTTTTTACTTCTGCTTATTAATTAGGCATCAAAATTCATAAAAGTTGTAAACTTTTGTTGGTAACAGAGTTTATTTTCTGCAACAATCCTAAAGCCAATGGAAAAATCCAATTGGATTTTAGTCGAGGGAACGAGGGTGATGCTAACTTTCGGGTTGTCCTACAAAAATACCTCATCTCTGTAGGATTGATGACTTCCACATTAGTGTCTGACACTTGGGAAGGACACACAGAACATACACACCCACACACACCCCTTATCTTAATGTGGAGATAAAGTCCATCTCTACACCGGGCAGTTATTACATTTATGATGGCGAGAATGCCAACGTGCACGTAACACCAGTCCCATTCACAAAGCGCGAGACTTTCTCGGGATACAATTACGTCATGAGAAAACAACTTTTTGTTACATCGAGACCAGGAGAAGACAACAAAGAAACTAAATGAACAATGCATGGCCACTTTGGGTTTCCATAAGAAGCATAGTGACTCCAGATCACTCCTGCAAAATGAGTGGGAATCAGAAGTAGGCTAATCTTTTTTGGAAAAATTATGATTATTATTTGTTTTTAATTATTATTATTTGTACATGTGTGTGTGTATATATATATATATATATATATATATATATATATAAAATTGCACTTTGAGAATTAATATTTTGCTTGTGGATTTTATTCTTTACTTTACTTGAAACTTTTGTCACAAAATGAACGGTTCTTTAGACTTGAGAATCGACTCCCTAAAAGAGCCGGTTCAACGACTCAACTCGTTCGAGAATGACAATGTCACTACGAGTGCAGTATTGTAAGTAATGAGAGCAAAGTAAACAGGAACTGAGTGGAGCTATACAGACTGAGAACACCCTGTCCCAACTACAACCCATACACGGTAAGTGGGCTTTACATATGACAGTCTGAATCTGGGCTAATCTATTTTTAGTTCAAATAATAATGATAATAATAATTCGAACTCAAATAGCGTCAGGTATTAAAGCTCGCGCGGAAGTCGCGTGTTCTATCTGTAGTGTTCATTTGTGTCCAGCTTTACTAATAAACACTATCGGTGTAGGGTAAACACCAGGGTTTTGCTAGGTCATTACTTAACAGCAAATATCGCAGCACAATGGCTGTGCATTACAATTCAGCTCATATTCCAAATACTCCGTGTATGACTGTTAGCTAATTTATGTCTGTTACGCAAGACCGCTTCCTTCCTACTGTTACAGCGTGACATACTAACGTGTGCTGTATCATACACAGCTAACAGACTGCTAAAGGTTACTGTTGTTTTTCATCTCCAAGGAGCTGCGTTAAATGAAGACATGAGCTGCTAATGCAAAGGAAGCTGGGAACATCAGGGGGAAGAATTAATTAGGGCTCTACAATCAAGAGAGTCTAAATCAACAGACTTGGCTGACTTTCCAATATGTTGTGAAATAATAATAATAACTGTTATGACCACAGCACTTCTTGCGTCATATGTATGTGTATATATATATATATATATATATATATATATATATATATATATTGTATATGTATGCCTGAATATGTACATGTCCTCTAATTTAACCTGCACATACACCGTATAGGCTATACAACTCAAGACCTGCATTCCATGTTGATCTTCATTTTGACTTCCCAAATCATGGTGACTCAGCAATGTAGGAACCCGCATTCCTGTGCCACACACGATTAAACATGTAACAGATGAATAAAGACTCCAAAGTAATGGAACTCGATCCTCTGGTTTATAAAATCTAAACAGGAAAATAGCGTGCCCTTTTCTCTCCTTAGCTCGTACACTGTGCTGTTTGTCTTCATCCCGAGCATGCGCTTACTGTCTTTGCACTTTGTTTTCTTTTTTAGGTCAAATTACAGGACTATGGCAGCTGCTTTAACTTCACAAGTAGCTCTGGTTAGAAAATGTAATAGACTGCTTTACTCTGTGAGGTCCCGCTTCCACACCAGCAATGGATTGTCCTCCAAGGAGCATTATAAGTTCGTGGTGCTTGGAGGTGGCTGTGGTGGTATTACGATGGGTGCCCGTATGAAAAGGAAAGTTGGCGCAGAGCATGTGGCTATTGTGGAGCCCAGCGAGGTACGGTGTTCTAGAGCCTTTCGTCCGTCGGATACACTTACTTTCTTTTGGAAGAATAGTATACATGTGATGGGCGATTTAATCCAAAGTGGCTTAAAAGTAGGGCAGATTACAGTCAAAGCCTATGGCTGAGCAAATTATACTTTCATTTACATTACATTTATTCATTTAGCAGACGCTTTTATCCAAAGCGACTTACAAATGAGAACAAAGCGATATATCAAGCAGAAAACAATACAAGTGGTGGTACCATACAAGATCCATTAATTGAGTTCCAGAAGAAGTGCGCAGAGTAGATGTGTAAGTGCAATTATTTTATTTTATTTTATTTTATTTTATTTTATTTTATTTTATTTTATTTATTAATTATTTATTCGTTTATTTTATGGGTTGGTTAGGTGTTCACAGAAGAGGTGGGTCTTTAGCTGTTTTTTGAAGATGGTGAGAGATTCTGTGGTCCAGATCGAGGTTGGAAGTTCATTCCACCACTGAGGAACAGTTGGTGTGAAGGTTCTGGAAAGGGACCTTGATCCGCGCTGAGTAGGCACTACTAAGTGTCGGTTGCTAATCGATCGCAGATTGCGAGAGGGAACGTAAGCCTTCAGGAGAGAGTTGAGGTAGGAGGGTGCTGTTAGAGACAATGCTTTGTAGGTGAGCATCAAGGCCTTGAATTTGATGCAGGCGGCTACAGGAAGCCAGTGGAGGGAGATGACGAGGGGTACTTACTTAAGAGCCTTAACCCTAAAATGGCTCTCTGGAAATACTGGGATTTGAATTAAGTAAAATTAAGTGGGCAGTGACTGGATCCTTATTGCGTAGTGGTTTATTGCCTGGGTGATATTGAAAATAATATCATATTCTGATACTTAGACATTTTCACAATACATAGTATGAAAGATTGTGTTTAGGTTGATTAAAAAAATAATAATGTGGAAAACTGGGTTTAATTATGCTTTTAGGGCCTTTTCAAAATATTTTTTAATTTAAAAAACATTTTATGAGTGGCCTTGCTCAGGGTTATAACAGTACTGATGATACCCATGATCCACTTCTTATTGCCCTGCCCTAGATAGCACTCATGTCAGTCAGGATTACTACAAAGGACAAGGGGAAATTTTATAGCAGTTGAAGGGTGCTCAACCTGGATAAAATTAGATGCATAAAATACTCACCAAATAAGAATAACTTTTTTTTTATGTTTTACAATTGACCTGTAACATACAGCATAATTGTGGTTGTGATATGACTCAACTCAGTATTCTTATTACTGTTGCAGATGCATTATTACCAGCCCATGTGGACATTAGTTGGAGCAGGGGCTAAAACTGTTAGTGCGTCTGCACGTTCCACTGCCAGTGTGATGCCCTCTGGAGTCAAATGGGTCAAGTCCACAGTCATGAAGATTGACCCTAAAAACAACACCGTCTTCACAGAGTATGGGAAAGAAGTGAGAAAAATCATTGTAGCTAAGATTAACACATCGAACATTAAGAAGGAACCATGACATTGCTGGGGGGTTTTATTGCTATGTTGGTGTTGTTAAGCAATAAGGACTGTAGGTGTGGCTGGTCACCAGCATTTACTGGAACTGTCTGGTAAGGAAATTAGTCATTGGGAATAGATGAGATTTTACATGGTAAACAATGTTTTGATGGTTTTGACAAACATGATCAGCTGATAAAATTTGCTGCAGTGTGTGTAAACTGCATGCAATTGATTGTATGTTATATCTCTTCTTAGATTTCCTATGACTACCTGATTGTAGCACTGGGCCTCCAGCTGCAGTATGAGAAGGTACCTTTTCTCTTTTTATTTTAAAAGAGTCAGTTGTTGTTAATAATGCAAGTTCAATTTAAAACATTGTTTTAGTTTGCATAATTACCTTGCATGTTTAATACGGCTGGAAATTATACAGCACGGTACATACTTAAAGCCCATATTCAAACACATATTAAGCACATATTGTGTTAGTACTAATATATTTTGCATAACCGTTTTATGAATTTTATTTCACATATCCACAAAACACTCCAGTATTGGTTAGGTCTTAGTTTAATATTCTATTTATTAGCATGCAAAACACATTTATGTAAGATACAATACACACCTTAATAAGACATTGAATGCTCTTTTAATAATCTAAAATAATTTGATGATAATAAAATCAAATCTCATGTTATGGCATTAGTTGTAAAATCTGCACAGTCTAAGACCACTTTAGCCCACTGTAAAAAAGCTTATATTAATTTCTAATGCAAATCTGATCAGTATTTCGATACTTCCAAGCTAGTTAACTACTGATTCTTCTTTTGTCGGATTTCAGATTAAAGGACTTCCAGAAGCTTTTGAACATCCAAAGATTGGATCAAATTATTCAGTGAAAACAGTCGAGAAAACATGGAAAGCATTACAGAACTTCAAGGAGGGAAATGCTGTTTTTTCCTTTCCCAACACTCCTGTGAAGTGTGCAGGAGCTCCTCAGAAGATCATGTACCTTTCTGATTCCTTCTTGAGAAAGGTATTTATAGATGGGTATATGTGGAGAAAGTAAATGAAGAATAGTAATCAGTGTAGTTCCAATGTTAATGGAAGATCATGTTTATTTAATCAAATTAGATTAAATTAAATTGATACCAGGTGAAATCACTTTCATGAATGCTTCTGTTAATAATAACACTCTGGAATTTTGTTTTGTAAGACAGGAAAACGGTCAAAAGCCAACATCATTTACAACACATCGTTGCCTGTGTTGTTTGGAGTTAAGAAATATGCCGATTCACTCTGGGAGATTGTGAAAAAACGTGACATGAATGTAAACCTCAGACACAACCTTATAGAGGTCAGAGCAGACAAGCAGGAAGCAGTATTCGAGAACCTTGATAAACCTGGAGAAACAAAGGTTTTTGAGGTGAGCGGTCCATGTTACTTGATTCAACACAAGCGTCACTATGTGTTGGTTTATTCACATTTAAAATGTCTTGTCCATTATTTGAATAGTATGAGATGCTCCATGTTACCCCTCCTATGGGACCACCACCAGTGCTTAAGGGCTCCTCATTGGAGGATGAAGGCGGCTGGCTTGATGTAAATAAAGACACCCTTCAGCACAAGACGTACACTAATGTGTTTGGAATTGGGGACTGCACCAATCTCCCAACTTCTAAAACTGCAGCTGCTGTGGGTAAGCCATAGATAAATGCTGCCAAGTCAGTAAATCATGCTCCTTTGTATCTGTATGTTTTATCACATTAGTCACTAGGTTTAGACAATAGACTTAGATATGAGAATAATAAGAGAAGTGTGAATGAATGGGCATCGTAATTTCAAATCATAGGACAAAGTCAGATTTTTTTAGACTATTAGTTGATGTTAAAAATAAACTGAGCAGGCATAGCTAAGTCTGCACAGTGATTAATTATGTTTTAAAAATATATATATTTTTATAGCTGGACAATCAAGTGTCCTTGATAGGACCATTACCAAAGTGATGAAGAACGAAAAGCCTGATAAAAAGGTGAGCATGAATGAGTTGAACAGTAAGCCTCTGTTTAAGCAACTCGTCCTAATTCACCTACCATGGCTCTATAAATGCACTTTGAAATGTTTTTATTTATTTATTTATTTATTTTTTACCTCCTCACAGTACAATGGCTACACCTCTTGTCCTTTGGTCACCAGCTACAATACAGTCATTTTGGCTGAGTTTGACTATAGTGGACAACCTCTGGAGACCTTCCCAGTAGATCAGAGCAAAGAAAGCAGAATCATGTATTATATGAAAGCTGACATAATGCCCCATCTGTACTGGCATGGTCTTCTCAAGTGAGTCCTGTGCACTCAATTTTAGATGACAAAGACCTTGTGTTGTTTTCTGTGAGATTTATGGCTCTAATTTACTGTTTTTATTTTTAAAGGGGACTTTGGGGAGGACCAGGACCATACAGAAAAATCATGCACCTTGGGATGAAATAGGGGCTGCCAGAAATCAGTCAAAAGGAATTGGCCCTGCTTATATTAACTCTTACCACATTCTATTGAGCTTTTGTGTTAACATTATAATCTTCAAACATATTATACACAATTGGTGTGAATGCATGTAAAACATTTTTGCTAATTATCATTTTCTTAAATCATATTTAGTTCAGGTAAAACAGGATACGCGTGACGAATGTTAGACACTGGGTTGAGTTTTTGTTCAGAAGACAGAAATAGCACAATAACATTTATATAAAGTTATTTTTTTGCTCTTTTTTTTATCAAATGGGTATATTCTGGAAACTACACTATATTTGATTATTTCTAGTCTTTTAGATGACAGTGTAACTATTTCATGTGTGAACATTTAGCTGTAAATAGTTTTTTTTAACCATCTTTTTTTTTATTTATGAATTTGAGATGATTTGGTACTTTAAAACATCACACCACAGCACTGTTTAATTATTTAATCTGGTTGGTCTGAAGGTGTTGATTCATTTTCTACAACAGAAGCTCTGACTGTTGTGCTGGCTGTAATTACAATCACAGGTTCATATTAACATTCTTGTTGTAATAGGTTTTA
This sequence comes from Ameiurus melas, assembly GCA_012411365.1. Lineage (NCBI taxonomy): Eukaryota > Metazoa > Chordata > Actinopteri > Siluriformes > Ictaluridae > Ameiurus > Ameiurus melas. The sequence goes on along the minus strand of CM022764.1, from coordinate 16,293,236 downwards.
TTGTTTCTATAGTACACCTTACACAGACTTGAATGACAGACACGCCACACAAAACGATTAAAAACAACAACAACTTGTGTAATAATTGATATGAGGTTTTCTGTAAGGAGACTGTTCTTTAGCATTTGTGGAAGGAATCTCCAATGTCAAAGCTTTGTAAAAATCAGAGATAAGCCAGTTATTTTAAGTTCTTGAACATGTGATAAAAAAGAGGCCAGTGAGGGAACTACTGTTTGTAGATGTTCTGCCATATGTGATAACAGGAACTAACTTGTTTAAACATAATAAACTCATAAAAAGTACCATTTGTGTTTAATAAATAGCTAATCAGTATTTTAGGGTTGGAAAATCGTTGCTGTATAAGAGGAATAAATCACGCCAGGGCAGCACGGGGGCACAGAGTTGCAGCCTCACATAAAGTCCTCAGAGGTCGGGTTACTGTCCGTACAGAGTTTCACGTTCTCCTCGTATCTGTGTGGGTTTCCTCTGGGTTCTCTGGTTTCCTCCTGCTGTCCAAAAACACGCTACAGTAAATTTCCTGTACTGTGTGTATATGTGTGTGTGCATAGTGCTCTGTGATGGACCAGTGTCCCCTGTGGGGTGAATTCTCTTACCTTGCCCCCAGAACCATCATCCAGTCATGATAAATGAATGAATAAATAAATGTTGTACTTTTCTCAAAACCTAGATTGTTCATTATGTCAAACTGAATATTAAAAAGCTGCTGTCACATAACTTCTCAGGAAAATAAAACCTTCGAAAGAAGTATCTTTAATCTAGGACATGTCAAGAGACCATTCAGCCAGCATTACTGTGAATGATAATACAAAATTATAATAAAACGATATACATAAACATCATTGCTTGACTGACATCTTAATGCTGCGATTGTGATATTAATTTTGTAATAAATTTTATTTAAGATTTTTTTTTAAATATTCACATTTATTAAAAGTAATCTAATTTATTGAATTTGCCGCCTCTGTGTTGAAGTGACAATAAATATAAGTTTATATGTGTGTATATATACATATATAAAATATTTTATATATGTTTTTGTTGTTGCTATATATAATCACTAATATATATATATAGAAAACGTTCAAATAACGCATTAAAAATGCTATATATGTTTTGTATTTGTTGTTTTTTTGCTTTATTTAAACATTATTTATTTGTGTATTTATTATTTATTACTCATGTACGTCTTGTTATCATGTATGAATACATCACGGTGTAAACACGAGTAGCGTGTGTGTCTCTCTCAGAGCGGAGCTGCTGTGAAGTTTTGCTCATGCGCAAGACGGTGCGTTCATTATCATCCGGGTTCTTTCAAGAGTGTCTCGGTGAGGACGCGGGAAATGGCGTCCCAAGAAGCAGTGGGAGAGGTATGTGTCGTTCCGTGACTCATCCTGGACAGACGCGTGAAGGACAGAGACTTTTCTAGCGGTCTCCGCCGTCGTGGCTCCATCCGCAGCCACTGCAGGGTTGTACTGGTGTAACACTTGGCATGTAAGTAACGCGCTAAACGGTGGAGAGTTTTTTGGCGGCGCTCGCGCTGTCGTGCAGAAAAGCGTAACCGTGCGCCACGGCTGCAGTGTGCTTTCAAATCTCGCGTCTTCACGCCTTTTGCGATGTCCGCGTGTAGCAGCGAGACAGCTCGGCGTCGCGATGCAAACGCGATGTTTCCCCCCGAGAAAATAAACCCGCCTGCGAGATTCCGGACCGTGTCCGTGAGTGGCGTTCGTTGCCCCGGCGCGAGGCTGAACATGACAAAGCTCTGCGCTGCGCGAGCGGCAGCCAGCAAATGTCGCGACACAGCTGGAATTTGAACAGCCAACTAATCGCTAGCCGATTAGCATTAGCAGCGGCGCGGTTTCAAACTCGGAAAACGTATCGTTGAGTCACGAGCCCGTTCATGTACGTTTAAGTGACGGTTCGGTGCATATTAAGCAAACACTTCACCGATTAGTCGAGACCACGTGATGAAACAAACCGTCGTTTTTGAAACGTTAATATGGCTAACACAGGCTAATAACGCCGCGAGCTAACGGCTAACTAGCTCACAAGTCATATTATTCATTAAGTCGCTAGCTGACGGACTCCGTTGAGTTTTGTTGTGTACACGGTAAGCGAGTGTTGTTGTGCGGTGATATCGCAATAAAATAACCCGAGCGAGGCACGGTTGCCTGAGTACATCATTAGCTTTAGCATCATACAGTCAAGTAGCTTAATGCTAACCAAGGAGACATGTTTTCACCCCGCCCACCTTATCCGCTGGTCGAGCGCCAGGCGGTTGTTATGCTGCTGTTCTGATTTGACTTTAACTCCACGCCAATATTAACTGACATGTTTATCGTCTCTCTGAGTATTAAAGGCAGAACTTCACTCAAACACAACACATTTACTGATGGTGAAATATCTGCGGGTTGTTAAGCGATTCTGGTCATCATTTTTTCTTCGCTGGTTTTGTATTTTCCTTCATTTGGTGGGGAAGTTAACGGTTGTTGTTTTTTTTTTTTGCCGCGCTGACGTCACGGGGGGCGATTGCTAGGGCAGTTATGGTGTTTTGATTTATTTATTTATTTTTAAATAATACAGTGGCGTTTGATAGGAGGAAAAACATCTTAAATTTAAGTGTTTAAAAGTCAGGTTTCACCGTTAGTTCTGGAAAAACAAGAGTTTTTTTCTCACATGAGGAGATATTCTATTTAGTAAACATTAAGTCGTATCGAGGAGTGGTGGAGACACCACATTATGGACTCGCAGATGATTGCAGAAATGAACACCGAACCAAGCAAATTACGTGATATTCGGAGGCGCTTGCAATGTTTCCAGCTTACTGCAGATTTGGGCCAAGACACACCATGTGATGCCATCATAACCAAAGCCATGTTCAATTCACATGTGTCGAGCATGAAAATATCTAATTTGCCAACAAACATCACTGCGGAAGATCGTGCAAAACAGTTTTGTGCATTTGACAATTTGAGTAGTTTGTGGGGGGTGCAAAAAACTTTTGCAAAATCGAGTATTTTCGCCTGCGACAATCACAAATAAAAACCTCCGGGAAATCCTGTACAGACTTTCCAAGTTGCAAAAAAATGACGAGTTGAGTCGAAATTTCTGAGTTAAAAACCTAAAGCAAAGAAAACGCCCCCTCGACTCTGAGTCCGTACTCAGGAACCCGGGACAGTTTCTTTTACCCCAAGTTCATCAAGTGATGTCAAATCAACATGACTGCTCACAGCATGAACAGTAAACAAAGTAGCACCATCAGCTTGTTTAAGCTATAACCTTGACTATACCATTCACTGTTTTTAAGAGGTAAATATGCAGCATAGTTAGCTGGCTAGATTTTTGCTCACAAAAGAGGAAAACGGAGAGATCTGTTTTTCCCTCCACTTTGTAGCTCGAACGTAGGAGGGCCAAAATGATGCATTTCTGAGTCCCAACTACTTCTGTCCGAGGTACATTATCATGAAAGTTTAATCTTTGGAAACTTTACAGTTTGAGCAGGTGATCAGACAGAATTGTGGGTAACAAATCAAATGGTAAACAAAGTGAAAATTGACTAATGTGGTGGTGATAAAATTTCCACACAGAAAAAGAAATTGAACTCAGAATTTCATTCCTGGAATAAATTTTCGATGGCAGTTAATATATTGTTAAAATATTAATAAATTTGTCAGAGTGCATGTTTCCTTTAATAAAATAGACTATTTCATGGTGATCTTCCTGTCTCACAGTCTTACATGTGACTTTTGGGACAATGAGGCTGAGAGTGCGCAAAGCATCTCAGCAGCCGAGCGCCACCCCACCTGTCCGCACCACCAAGGCCAAGAGGAAGCACTCTGAAGTGGAGCACACCAGGTCCTCCGGAGGAGCCGCCATGCAGAAGAGCGACACTGGCATCTTCTCCACCATCAAGAGATTCATTAGGGGCAATGCTGTCAAGGTGTGAGAACTATTTCACAATTACCACTTTTTTATATACGTGTATGCAGGTCACTGGAATGAGGAAAGTGTACAGGTTTTTTTTTTTGTTTCTGTTTTTTGTTCTTTTCCTTTAAGATATTTAATGGTTTACAATCTGCCCACTTCATTCACACTAGGTGGAGCAGTGTACCCCTGCTAAGAGGAGCCGTGTGGATTGTGACTCTGACAGTAACTTGATCACATCCACCCCACCCACTGGGAACCTGTCCAGCAGAGCAAACCCTAGAACTCGCAGAAAAGGTCCTGCCAATGGAGGTGAGTTAGAGTACTGTACAGTATTTATCTCACACAATGTTTTGCCCCTGAAATGAAAGGAAACTTAATTGGCTTTATAGTATTATATCATATTAAGATAAATTTCTTCAATTAGTAAACATAAGTAAACTAATGTGCAAAACAGTGTTCTTAGTTAAACTGATCACAGATTTTACATGAAGCCTGTGTATGTATAATTCAGGTAATGCATTCAATCAGGGGTATTGAAGTAAACATTTATAAAGGTTTAATTGCATAATTTTTTGTTACAGTGGTCTTTTTAAGCAACCATCATAACTAGTTGGTGATAACAGTTAATGCTTAACCATTAGTCATTATTTCATGGCTATAAATAAGAAATTTGAAGTGGTTTTATTTTATAGAGACACTTCATGTTGACTACCGCGTTCGTCTTTGTCCAGTAGTCTTCTAAACATAGTTTTCTTCATCAACTTTTCTTTAAATAAGCCATGTCGTCTGTTTGTTAAGAAAACATTCCTTTTTCTGACCTAATGTCTCTAGCCCTTTAACTAGTTTCTGGGCCAATGAGCTGCCTCAACTAAGAGATTTATTTAAATGTATGCAACCTGCTGCAAAGAGGATCTGCTCCTATAAGCCACGCGGGTTCAAGTTTGCAAAACTAGAGTTGCAAATGGTGGCCTGTTTTCCTTTGTACAGTTATTGGCTCCATTATGGTAAAAAAAAAAAAAAATGGGTTCCGTCCACTGAATTAACTTTGCTGAGTCTGCATCCACACTACGTTCCACCAATTCACTAGAATATGAGCTGTTAACTCTCTGCTCTTCAGACACCATGGCATGTCAGAGTAAACTGGTGAAACCCAATGGGAAGTTGGAGGTGCAGACTGAAGCCCCCAGCAGTCCACCTCGCACCACTCTGCTAGGAACCATCTTCTCTCCTGTTTTCAACTTCTTCTCACCAGCCAACAAAAATGGTAATTGGTCAGGTACATACAATACATTCTGCATCAATATCAGACCAAACATAAATGCTTTTAGAAATGGCGACTGTTCTAAATCTTCATTTATGACAACAGGAATATCAATCATTTCAAAATCAGAGTCTAGAGCTCCTCGTAGCTCTACAACTAACTAACTTTGATAATGGCACTGTTGACAAACTTAATCGAAATTCTGCACATTGCAGGTTATGTATTACAAATCGATCACAGAACTCCTACTGCTAATACACCAATGCCATTATTTATTTGCTTTTAATCAGAAATAATTGAGCCGAATTCAAAAATATTGTTTACTCATGATTACGCATGAATACAGTAAGCTTAATAGTCACTGCAAGACCAACATAATATTCTTTGCAACTGCTGAACACACTGTGGAGCACTATCCTAATCAGAAGTCTCAAATGTCAAGGTACAGATATTTACTGATTCATGATTCATAAATATATGTCTAATCAGGAGTCAATGCTATGTTTGGATTTTGCACAGCTTTTAAATGATTTGTCTGTATTCTGTTAGCTACGTCAGGCTCAGACTCCCCGGGGCAGGCGGTCGAGGCAGAGGAGATTGTAAAGCAGCTGGACATGGAACAGCTGGAGGAAACTCCTACTAGCACTACCACCGACAGTAGCAGAGACCTCACATTTGACCCAGTCCTAAATCCAAGACCTCTGCTGCCCACAGATGCAGCTGAAGAGGAGGGTGAGATTGTCACTGAGGCAGACATGCCACCTTTGACAGGTGAAAAATGCACAAAGGAAAAATCCCCTTCTTTAAACAAAAACAATGCAATCAGTGGTTAGACCATTCATTAGTTTTGAATAGAAAATAAAAGTTATATCTGAAATAAACCAGAGCTATCTCTTCTGATAGTTGTTGGATCCAACAACAATTACCCTGATGCTCCAACCTCACCCCCTCCAGAGGGGACATATGAAGAAGATTGGGAGGTGTTTGATCCGTAAGTGGGGACAACAATCATTCAGTGATCAATCCTAATTGCTTTTTACATTGCCCACTGTGCTCATGAGTCTAATTTCTGTGACCCCTTCACCCCTCCCCCAAAAAGCTACTTCTTCATTAAGCATGTTCCACCATTGACTGAGGAGCAGCTTACCCGAAAGCCAGCACTTCCACTGAAGACCAGGAGTACACCAGAGTTCTCTCTTGTCCTGGATTTGGTGAGTTTACACTAAAAGGATCACTGTTTTAGAATAATCATCTTTTTATTTTTGGTTATTTTCGAAGATTATTTTTCCTATTTGTACAGAAAACATTTAGCTTTACAAAAATATTACTAGCTAAACCTTTAAGAACATCAGCTTCAGCATTTCTCAATACTGTAAACCTGGGGTGCATTTTGTTTCATAATTCAGTATTTTCTGTTTGTTGGTTTCCCAAAATTCCTGCTGAATTGGGTTGAAACCAGTTGGGTGTATTGGTCTATGTTTCTGATTATGAGGCATTATGAGGACTAAACTATCCAGATATGGATTTTTGTTATCGGGCAGACAAACCACTTCCTGTGTATAAACTTGTAATTCAGTATAATTGTTGCACACAAACAATCATTTAAAATCTTTTATTTATGCATTTTAAAACTAATGCGTGATTTAGTTGTCACAAACTAGCATCTGGTGAAATTACTGGTGTATTACTTTTGCTGCAAGAAACTTTTCATTGTCAACTGTTTTTATGCACTGATATTGCATAAACTAGTCACTATAAATTTAGGAAATTTACATGTTATCTGGTGATTTCAGCAGGGAATGGTTTGGTTTTACAATCTTGAGGTTATTTGTTGATGCAGTACTTTTTTATATATGTAGGATGAGACATTGGTCCACTGCAGCCTGAATGAGCTGGAGGATGCAGCACTGACATTTCCTGTGCTTTTCCAAGATGTCATTTACCAGGTAAAATTGTGTATATATGTTACTTGTAGTTATTGACCTTGCCAGTCTTATCGTGTCTTGCATTGTTGCACAAGTATCCACCCCCTGTTTAACTTTTCCACATATTGTAGTGGAAATAAAATGATTATTTGGGATTTTATGTCTTGAATCTACACCAAATGGCCAAGTTCACCAAGTGGTGGTGAGGGAAAAGAATCAATATAGTTTGTCATTATTTGCAAACAAACAAAAATAAAATTTGTGATTGAATATGCAATCAACCCCGTTATTGTGAAATCCTTAAATTTGTTCTAGTGCAACTGTTCTCAGGAAAAAAGAAACGTCGTCTAATATTCAACCGCTTTTATTCCCAGCAAATTTCTTAACGTGTCTATTTGTATTAAGATAAAAACATTCAACGACTCCGACATAAACTGAACAAGTTTCAGAAATTTGACAAACAGAAATGGAATAATGAGTCCCTGAACAAAGGGGGGATCAATATTAAAAGTAAGTCAGTATGTGGTGTGTTCACCAGCTGTTTTAAGTACTGCAGTGCATCGCATCCTCATGGACTGCACCAGATTTGTCAGTTCTTGCTGTGAGATGTTACTCCACTTTTCCACCAAGTCATTTGCAAGTTCTCCATCACGTCTGGGGTGGACACATGGTTACATGTCATTTTCCACTGCAAGGACGATCAGCTGTCCTTCCTGTCTCCCTGTAGCACTGTCTTAGGTGTCTTACATTACAGACATTGCAGTTTATTGTTCTGGACACATCTGCAGTCCTCATGCCTCCCGGCAGCAGGTCTATGACATGTTCTCACAGGTGAGCAGGAATCCTAGGCATATTTCTTCTGGTGTTTTTCAGAGTCAGTAGAAAGGTCTCTTAGTGCCCTAAATTATTGTAACTATGAGCTTAATTGCCTACCGCCTGTAAACTGTTAGTGTATTAAGGACTATTCCACAGGTGCATGTGCAATAATTGTTTATGCAAAAACATGGTTTAAACCCTTTCCAATAAAGATCTGTAAAGCTTGTTTAGATTTTACAAAATTCTTTAATATACAGTCTCCTGAAAAAGGATTGTTTTTTTTTTTTTTTTTTTTTGGTGCACTGAGTTTAGTAGTCATCAGAGTCACATAATTCGTGGAATGGTGTTCAATTGTTATGTGTTCACAATATAAATGTCTGTTTTTGGAAGGCTTCAGATAACATACCTAAACTAATATCAGTATGAAGACCAAGGAACTACCAAAACAAGTCAGAGGCAAGTTCAGCTTCCGGCATCATATCAATCAAGGTTTAGTTTAAATTTAAAAAATTTAAACCTTTTAAACTTTGCACATCCTGCAGAGCACCATTGAATCTGTTCTTTTAAAAAAATGGAAATTATATAGCACAACTGTGACACTGTGGAGGTGGACGAGAAGTCCATGGGTCTGATGGGAGAAGCTGTTTACGGACAATCATAAGCCAAACACTCCACAGAGCTAGGTTTTATTAATGAGCGATCAGAGCAAGCCCACTTGTTTGAGGTCCCATTTAGAGACTCTGTAAAACATGGGAAATGGTTATCTGATCAGATTAGACCAAATCTGAACGCCTTGGCACAAAGTGCTGCATTTGACTCAAACCCAATAACACTCAGCACCTTGAGACACCATCCTCATAGTGAAGCATGGTGGTGGTAGCATCATGTGTGATTTCTATTCATCAGCATGGACAGGGAATCTGACTTCAGATGTTAATGTTGTTGATCAAATGGTAAATCAGGTGAATTCTTATGCGAGGCACTGTAACATTCCTTCTTCTATTAATATTCTCGTGTTGTCTGTACTTTTGAATATCTGACTTCCAGTATTCATGTTTAAGTACTGCAAAGAAATATTTCTTTACTTTAATTTGTTTTTGAGCGCAAAAACTGTGACAAAAAATAAGGGTTGGAGCAGATCTGTACAGGGTTTGTACAAGGTGCTTGAATTTGGCTTTTTGAAATTGAAGTACTGAAACTCTGAAAATAGCAATATTTGATCTAGTGGTGCTTAAAAAGGGCTTGACTAATAAAAGGTCAATAAATATGAAATCACTAAATAACAAGTGATAATAAGATAATATTAATAAAAATAATACGTGTTTATTTTTGGTAGAACATGAATGCTCTCCTTTCACTTAAAATCTGACTCCCTGCTGCAGCTCCTCTCTCTACTCACGCTCATTTTGACAGACAACTCCATGTCCAGGTTTCAGATACTTTGTGTGACTTTTTTTTTTTTCCTTTCAAAAAAGCACCTAGTGACACATCTAGCGACTTTTTGGGCAAACATTAGCTACTTTCTGTAGAAGAGAGTGGCCAGTACTGCCCCGTGAGCACGAGGTCGTGCTTTCCCCTCGAGACAGACCTCTCTCTATGCGGCTACTCTGTTCAGTGAGGGGCAGAGAAGAGCAACACGTTCATTCACTTTTAACTTTCTCTTTGACTGATCATTTTACATATAGCTGAAGTCACAGCACAGCCGTTGTCTTTAAAGTATGTGTGGGGGGTGACTTTGCCAGTCAACGTCGTGGTTAAATCAGGATTTTAGCAGTGCAGAACAGCAGCTTGGAAGTGATTGCTGGTTAACATGTCGTCTTAGTGGGCTTCGTTTCAGTCGCTATTTCATACTCGTTCCCTTTTCTGACAACAGAAACTAAAAAAAATTTAAATGAGAACAACTTCATTGGAAATTCGACAGTTACAGTATGTGAGCACAGAGTAAGCAAGAAGCAAACACATTAGGCAGAATGCAAATACATCGCAATGATGTAATGGATATGCTAATTAGCCCATGACCTCATTAGTGACTTTCCATTGAAAGTTGTTGACAACAGTGCTCCTGTCACTCACCTGGAGTATATAGATTTTATGGTGAAGATGAGGCAATGCGTGGGGGGAAATAAAAAATTTTGTCCAATGATAATTTCTTATTGGTGGTAGTAGTAGTAATTAGAATGATGATGATGATGATGATTATCATTTTTTTTTTTTTTATTTAAGAAGAAGAATTGGAGAATTTTTGAATGACATCTCTTGTATAGTCCTTGAAAACAAAAAATTATGCTTGAAAAGTCCTTATGTAATTTAAGTACGAAGCATCTGTGCGAACCCTTTATATAATTCTCATAAGATGTATAATTTACAAAGGTTTGAACATGTACTGAACACTCCAAGGCATCGCTAGTTGTTAATGTACTCTATTGGAACTTTGCTGTTTATTTTGTACTAATCTTGAGCTGACCTTTTGTCTACAAATATTGTTATTATTTTTAATTTTTTTTATTTTTAGGTATATGTACGGTTGCGGCCATTCTTCAGAGAGTTCCTGGAACGCATGTCCCAAATTTATGAGGTAAGATTTCCAAAATGTATTCATGTGTGGGTGGGTAATACTTTCTTCAGATAGATTAATTAAACATGTACATTACTACAGATAATTTATTATGAAACAGCTAATTTATTAATGATGGTGGGGTTATAGGTATGAGAAGTGTCCCTCAGTTTTCCAAGTAATTTAAAACAAATTAAGATATTTAAAATAAATCTGACGGTGTGTATAAAGGGTAAAGAATATGCATGCAAATTATTACTGAGTATTTGGATCACATCGACATTTGTATATACACTTTTTTTCACTGTTATTATTATTATTATATTAACACTTTGCCTTTTCCCTGTGATGATTGACAATGTACAGATCCTGACGTGTCTCAATTGATGACTTTTGTCTTTCACAGATTATTCTTTTTACTGCTTCCAAGAAAGTGTATGCTGACAAGCTGCTGAACATTCTGGATCCTAAGAAACAGCTGGTTAGGTCAGTGGTTTTTACACAAGTGTCTTCATTATGTGCTGTTTTTGCCACTTGCAGCCTTTAAACATGGAACCTTGCCTTTGTTATTGAGTTCATGGTGTATTGTAATGTGTTAATCGCTTATTCTGTTTGTGATTAGGCACAGATTGTTTCGTGAGCATTGCGTATGCGTCCAAGGAAACTACATCAAAGACCTTAACATACTTGGGAGAGATCTGTCCAAAACTATAATAATTGACAACTCTCCTCAAGCCTTTGCATACCAGGTTAGTTTGCTTGCTTGCTTGTTTGCTTGTTCTTGTTTGTATTTGGGAGACTCAGATTGTGTCTCCCCTTTGCAGCTGTCCAACGGTATCCCTATTGAGAGCTGGTTTGTGGACAAGAATGACAATGAGCTCCTGAAGCTGGTCCCATTCTTGGAGAAGCTGGTGGAATTGGTATGTGTATGTGTGTGCTTAAAGGGATGGACTTTTGTAAATTCAGATGTGGGGGCACAATTATTTCTTCATAATTGACCTGCTGTGCTGTTTATCATCTCTCAGTGGATAAGTGGAATATTTAATGATTTGTGTGTATACCTTTTCATGCAGAATGAAGATGTTCGGCCACACATAAGAGAGAGGTTTCGCTTGCATGACCTCTTACCCCCAGACTGAGGCGTCTTGACGCTTGTGGATCCACCTGACTGTTTTAGCAAATTGGATTTTTCAAAATGGGGGGTGGGATGGGCGACAGAAATGTACACAACTCTGAACTCTAATGAGGATTTCAACTACCATTTTACTTTTGCCGACTATGTTTTATGTGGAGACTGGGGTGGGTTATCAAAATTTTAAAGGAATGACTTTCGAGTATGCATACATTTTATATAAACACGTAAATATAATTGTAATTGAAGGAAAGAACAAAATTCCTCAGCTCTGACTGCCTAGCGACAGATATTTGTAAGGCTTGGCAGTGGAGGAGACTCGAAGCAAGTTGCTGTTCCATTTCTGCCTAATTTGAACTTCATGTAAAGTGCTGTGGAGAAGAGGACTGATGTCACTCCTTTTGGTGCTCAAGGGGACACTCTGCCCTCACTAGCCATCGACCTTTCAACCGGAATGGCCAGTTAATTATGGTTTCATAAACATATAAATATATACATATTCAGTTGTGTGTATATGTATATATAACATTTGTACATATGTATTTTCCTGTCAGGTTTGTAAAACGTTCCTTTTGCTCTTGAGTTCAACATGCATTCCTTTTAGTTGGAAGGCTTGTTTGATAGATATGCTGACTTTTTATTGATTTTTACTATAGGTTTGAAGTTTTATTTTTAAACAGCTTCTCTTATTCTTTGTTTTATAAATGCTTTTAGACGTTAAAAAAAACACGAAAAGGAAAAAAGCAAACACATCCAGTCATCTGTAAGATGCGTAGCATAATGATGGGAGGTGGGGTGGGTGGGTGTCAATAATGTAAATCATAAAACTGTCTTTACTGCCTCTTGTGTATTATTCGCTGATATGACAAATGAATCAAGGCATTTGGTTTATGACTGCTTTCACTTCGTATGTTCTTTGGGGAGTTTTAATGTTTTTATTCAATTGTTAGTTTGTTTTATTTTATATGCCAAGTATAGGTAAAAATGTAAAATACTCTGTGCTTTTGATTGCTTTTTCTGTGAAAATAATGCCTGGTCTCTTTAAGAAATGTCTGGTAATTGTAGCACCAGCACATGGACTAGCCTGATCGCTGCACATGCGTCATCTTCAGTGTTTTCTCTATCCAATTCAATCTTGCTTTTGAACTCAGTCCACTGTTTTAGGAATCATGTACAATTCTACCTCTCTTTGAAGGGTAGACCCTGCATTTCATTCAGTGTTACCCCAATGTTTTTTTCTATGGACATTAATACATTATTTTTATGACCAGCATGACTGAAATGGCTTTTCTTTTGTTTTTGTATTTTTTCGGTTTTTTCTCCACTCTTCATTGCTGTCAGATAAGGGCTTACTGCCCCCCCCCTCTATTTTTCCTCTGAAAATGAATGTAGCTTGTGGAGAACTTGCTTCAGAGATGCTCATCGTAATTTGAGTATTTTTTGCATACACACCTCCATTTTGCACAAAATATTTCACAACCCATTTTAATACCCAGCTAGTTTTCAGCAGCATCTATCTTGTCATAACATGGTGAATAAGTTAGTAAAAAAATCTTTCATCAGGTGTCTACACTGATCCCGTGAGTTGAGTTATATGGTTCTTTGGAGATTAAAGAAGTTCATGATGTTTCATTATAGGTTCAGAGCAGTGTATTTGGTTTTTCAAGGTATCATCCTTTTAACAGCTTAAAGTAAAAACTATAAGGTTCTCTGTGGGACTGGAAAAGGTTCTCCTGGCATCACTCTTAAGAGCTTTTTTTTTTAAGAGAACTTATGATAACATGATTTCTTATAGCATTGCTGTGAAGAACCATTTCTGGGTTCTTTAAAGCACCAGTAAATAGATGGTTCTCTAAAGAACTTGAGTGGGTTCTCCTGTGGCATCAGGATGGAAAAACTCTTTTTAGTTCTAATTGGAACATTAAAAAATAATAATTATCTAAGAGTGTAGGTTTAGTTGGGTATTTGCATTGTTTCACCATGGTTGTCATCTTAAGAATAAGTAATAATCTCTGCACTATTATTTGTCCGTAACCAGGAGGATGCAGCTGTGTTTAGGTTGCTTAGCCCATTCAATGAGACCTGCAATAAAATTGCCCAGTTTGTACATTTGGTGATAATATTTGGGAAATCTGGTTTACAAATAATAAGTCATGACAAACTTTTGTGCATACAAGGTTAGAACAATGGCATGACACTTCTAAGTAACAGAGGGTGTGATATTGGTGTAGGCTTTCTGAAACCGTGCGAAAACACAACCACAACATTTTGGCAAATGAGCTTTTGCAATAAATGCAGAGATATTTGATTTTAGCTGGGGTTCTACATGGAAGATAAACCCAAATAATGGTTTATAAATGAAAGTCTTTGATACAGTGGCGCAGCAGATAGTGTTGCCGTCGCACAGCTCCAGGGCCCCTGGTTTAATTTGAGCTTGGGTTAATCTGTGTGGGGTTTTGTGTGTTTTTTTTCCTACCCTGTGTCAGTTTCTTCCCTCCTTCCAAAACATGTCGGTAGATTAATTATCTAAATTGCTGCTGCAATAACAGTGCCTAGACGAAAAAATACAGCGACAGCAGTAGGTTTAAATTTTTTGAGAGTAAGGTTTCTTTGTTTCTTCACATATTCATGCCTAAAGAAACTCTCATAGGTATTTACTTTAAATGCACCGATACTAAATTTCTAAAAAGCCAATACCGATCGCCGATTATTCTGGGTGATATCGGCCAATACCGATAGTTTGGTGGGTTCTGCCTTTTATAGCTCCTAATAGATTAATAATAAATAATTCCACAATTCTGAAGGGAATGCAAATAAAAACTTGATTCTCTCCATTTCAACAAGTTGTTTCAGTCTCGTAGAAATTAGTCAACACTTCGCTCAATGTAATTAATACACGGTATTTCTTATATTATTGACTCCCTTCCATAGAGACAGAAATACACAATGACCTCATAACATTCTAATTCCAAAACATTGACTCCCTTCCACACAGATAGCAATACACTATGACATATAACATTCTAATTCAAAATTCTATATTCTTGATGATTCCTACCAGTCAGTGGTGAGGCCACTGTTGTCCAGAAAACCAGAAAAGACTCACACAGTCCAGACAGGAGACGCCAAATTGTCGTGGAAATTATTTTAGCAAGGAAACACTCGCAGACCTCTGAAGTCCTCTGAAGGTAAAAAAAAAAAGGTTTATTACAGAAAGATGGTTAATACAGGATAGAATAAAGCAGGACAGAATAATGAGAGTGCTCTGAAGCGCTCTCAATTGTGCTGAACCACTACTATATATATGAAATGCAGAGCATGACACACTTCTGTGTATAAACAGAGTTTTGAGGCAGTTCAAACAGGCTTTGTTTCAGGGTCTTGGTTTATCTTTCCAGCTTAAGGGTCTACCTCCGGACCCTCAGTGTTGTCGGGAACGGTCCCAGTGGTTTGTGAGTTTCTCTCTATGACGGCTTACTAACAGATACCACCTATACCAGGAGAAGGGTGCATGATTAGGAATAGGTTTGTATGTATGAGTGGATGTGCAGGTTGACGTCTAATGATTTTTTTCTAGTCTTCAACAGTAGTCTGTAGTCAGGGAGCTTTGGGGCGTAAGAGGGGCGATAGCAAAGTCGCATCATCTAACCTCTGTCCTGGTCACGTGGGGATATAGTACGCACTAATGAAGTTCAGTCCTCCGAAGAGTACAGTTTCCATGTTGTCAACATTTTCTCCAAAAACTACATGTCCGTGATTTCGCAGGCTACTAGATACCTCTGAAGACCGTCTATTGTGGAGTTGCATGGACTCGCTTTATGTGCTTGTGTTTCAGGACAGCATTTGCTCAGTCCGTTTTTAGTGTCCGATTTTCTCTCTCTACCATCCCACCACTAGCTGGATGATATGCACTGTGCTGCATTAAGTCAATACTCAAATATTAACCCACCTACTTAATTAAGGGCATGTCTCACAAAAGGTGTGCCATTATTCACTGGAGATTATCATTATCACTACCACGCGTCTGAGTCCTGTTTGGACGTAGGGACGTGGCCTTCTCTACCTTCAAACCTCAACCCACGTTATGAGTTGTGCAAACATCATAAACAATTTTTTAAATTTTTTTAGTGTAATTAGAGAAACCAATGCTTCACGCAGCTATTGTTTCATGGCTGACCCTGCGCTCTCACCCCAGCTTACTGACAGGCTGGGGTATGCGAAGAAAATAATTTCACTGTGCTCTACTGTATGTGTGACCAATAAAGACTCATTATCATTATCATTATAAGAAATCGCTCCATGTAATACTTCTGTCGATGTAATACACGTGTGTATTTCTTATATTATTGACTTCCTTCCATAGAGACAGCAATACACAATGACTTCATAAAATTCTAATTCTAACTCATTGACTTCCTTCCATACAGATAGCAATAAACAATGACATACAATTCTAATTCTAATTCTAAATTCTAAATTATTGATTCCTACCAGTCAGTGGTGAGGCCACTGTTGTCCAGAAAACCAGAAAAGACTCACACAGTCCAGAAAAGACTCACACAGTCCAGCCAGGAGACGCCAAATTGTCGTGGAAATTATCAAGGAAACACTCGCAGACCTCTGAAGTCCTCTGAAGGTAAAAAACAAAACAAAAAGGTTTATTACAGAAAGATGGTTAATACAGGATAATATATTTTACTTAGGATAATATAATTTAATATAACTTTTTATAACTTATATTAAAGTAGGGGATAAATACACACTAAAATAATATGTAATACAATAAAAACGCAATTTGTTAAAATTATTTATATAACAACAACAACAACATTTCAATTGTTATTTCATAAGTATTCGCCCCCGTTGCTGTGAAAGCCCTAAATTCGTTGGAGAGACACAAGGCCATAGCTTCCCATTTTTGCCTTGCTAATGAAGAGTAATATATTTGCACATTTTGTCATGATTTATGACCTAAAGCTTTTTTCCCCTGCTAGAGTAATAGCAGAGACCCCGCAGACAGTATTTTTGCCACTGCTGACCTAAACGTTCACCGTTTCTCCTACAAAACATGCTGAATATCGTCACCACTATTTTCTGAAATACGTTAAACGCATCAGGACTATACTTTGGGATTGAATGACACAGGCACAGGTTACTCTGATTGGATAAATCCATGCAAGCTCATTGAATATTCATGAATTTGTCCGGCGCCTCCACCTGCCCAGTCTCTTGAATTTAAACGCTCGAGGCCGTTGCGTAATATTACGTAATATTGCGTAATAATAGTTCCTGACCAGTTTTAACGGCTCTGAGAAGCGATAAAGGATCAGAGAACTCCCAAAAGTAACCACATAGCAGGTGTATTTGCTCATATATAACAAATATTTCACGTGATCATGTAGCTCTTAGAAATTACTTTGAGTCTGTTTTTGTTTGATTATTTAGGCTACGGCCAGGTTGCTTGACAATTCTAATGGTCAATTTTGATTACATTAATACTATAGCTTGTTATTGTTAGTGATTTGCTAATACTGAAGATGAATGTGTTAGCTAGCCACCTACTATCTAGTTAGTGCTAGAGAGTAATTGTTACATTCAGTCTCCTTTTTTTCAGCCAGTTGGCTACAAATCTTTTTAGCTGGGATGGAAATCAATGAAACAACTTTTGTCACCTTGATCAACTCCAACTATTTCCCTGGCAAGTTGTGGCGTTTGGTGAACGATCCTCAGATTCACTCAATATTGTGGGACGCCAGCGGGGAAGGAATACTTGTCCATCAGCTACCCTTCGAAGCTGAAGTGCTATTGTCCCAACCCAGGCAGGTGACCGAGTACTTCAGAACGACGGACTTCATCAGTTTCGTTCGCCAGCTGAACCTCTACGGATTCAGAAAAAAACGCACAGACCGTGACGTCTCAGACAACCAACTCAACGTCTCATCCATTAAGTCCCAACTGCACCACTTTCACAACCCGTACTTCAAACGGGATAAGCCTGAGCTTCTACTCAAAATAAAGCGACTCACGCCTTTCAACAAGGCCAAGCTCAGTGGGATAGCAGTGACCAGCAGGAAATCAAAACGTTTCCATCATATGATGCTGAATTCGCCAAAGGAAACCTCTGCCTTAATGAAAACAGGTTGGTAGTGTTTCAACAAGGAGATAAACAGTATAGACAGACTATATTCATTCATTCCAGTCACAACTTTATCCTGGTCAGGTTCATGAATGGGACGGGACGACAATCCATCGCAAAGCACTGCACACACACACATTCATACACTCGTTCACACATACTCCCAACTTACCATAAACACTCCACTTATAACTTGGAAGAAACCCACCTCAACCCTAGTCCACAGTTTTCTCTGCCACTGTACGAATTCTTCAAATCTACCAACATTTTAGCCCATGTCCTTTGAAAGACTGGACAGAGAAATCCATTAGCCTTAAACAAAATGATTATGCATATATAGGAATGTGTAGAAAAAAGAGAAATAGACAAATATACTGAGAAAGGGCAAGTCATTTTGTTAGTACAGTGCCAGCTAGATAACTTTCTGGCCTCGGGTCAGTAGTTTTAGTTTATTAATATTTGACTTGTCTCTATCTACTCAGGTTCAGTTTTGCTTGGACATCAGGGAACCCCTTACAACAATCCCTGTAATGGCCCTCAGCAGGAGAAGGACTGTGACAGAATGTCCAAATCCTCCCAAGCCTTTGCAGTGGGCCATGTTGATCCTTCTCCAGTTGCATTAAATACTAACAACATTGTGCCAGTCCCTGTGTCCCACCACTTCCCAGTGGACTCGCTGAGTGCACATCCCTCCAGCATCAAGCACATGGAGCAGGGCATCATACCTCATCACACACAGTACGGGTTTTACACACCAGGTGGTGATGATTTAATACATTTTGTCCCCTTTCTAATAGTTGTGAGGCTCAGCCTTAATTAGTATAAGCATTCGATTTGCACACTACTATAGTAAATAGAGTAGTATAGTACATTATTCTGACATGTGGTTTAATTGTGTGCAATTTAGGATGGTGCCCAGTCCATTGTTTCACAATTTCAGTGTTGGCGTTTCTATCTATCTATCTATCTATCTATCTATCTATCTATCTATCTATCTATCTATCTATCTATCTGTCTATCTGTCTATCTGTCTGTCTGTCTGTCTGTCTGTCTGTCTGTCTTTTGTCCCAAATATCCATTTTTAATAGATAAAAATTAAGATAACGATATCAGTCAATATAATTCTATGTTTTGATCTTAAACCTTCAGTGCATAATTCAGATATTCTGAGTCTTCTAGCAATTAATAATTCTATTATTAATTCTAATTAGTAATTCTAATACCTGTTATATGTTTAATGCCTGAACAACGCAGTTCTAAATTTAGAATCGAAAAAAAAGCACACAACATGCGCATTCTGGATTTAAAAATATCTATTAACAGCTTATAATATTTATCTAGCAACTAGTATTTTACTTGAAGGTGTCCAGCTCAAACTTTCACCAGCTCAAACTTCTCAGCATTAAATTAAAAAGGGCTGTCGGAGTGTACAGGAGTGGGGTATCAACACCAGTACAGTCCATTTTCAGGACATGATTGGCCTTCATGTCATTAGTCTGTAACTATAAGCAAGAAGTCCCACAATGCCTTGCATAAACTCATTTTTAACATTAATTGAATGATTATTGCCCCGTGGTGCTTGGCAATGTGGTGAGCTTTTTTAAAAAAAAACCCAAAAAAACAACATATTCTGTTGCTTTATGCAGATGCAGGCACAGCTTAATGCATTGTTGTTGTTTTAGTATGGCTAATTCATGGTTTATCGTTTTACATATCTTCCAGATTATTTGCTCAACTCAGGAATAAAACAAATGGACTTTTTCACCTTTTAAGATTGACATTTCAACATGTTATTTAATACAGTAGGCAAAGAATGAACAAACACTGTGTGCAGAGGGGATGCAGGAGCTATAATATAGTTCCTGAATAATCTCAGTTATGTATTGTTTATGTTACCAAGAAATGCTTACCAAGAAATGAATTGTTTATTAACCTTCAATGTTTCCCACCCCCAGTGTATCAGTGCTGTAGCCCAGACTTCTTGGATTCAAAAGTGCCACGCTTTCAAGGACCTGCTGCTTCCTACTCTCCTTGTGGCTATTACCCTGTGAGAACTGAGAAACCTTTTTAAGTTTATGTACTGTTCTGATCACTAAAAATGGCTAGTGCCGTTATTTTAGCCAGTGTAGGCATGTTAAGGTTTGATGTTACATATTGCAGTATGAAGGGAGTGCTGGGAATTCAAACAGTTAAAAGTAAAACCTTGATGATTAAATAATATTAATATGAATTTTCCCACTCATTCCTCAGGACCATTCAGTCAGATACGCTCATCCGATTGATCAGGGTCCATACTGGAAAGCAGGTGATGTTCCAGAGACCAAGACGAGTGACATGAAAGAGAAAGAGGACCTGGACGATATATTAAAACTGGCGAAAGAAATCCAGGTCAGATTAGATGATTTCCCATCAAGAACAGCCCCAAGTGTGTATCTGTGCTTACAGTGTAGTCAGTGCTGCCATAGTACCATACGGTCCAATAATCGGAATCCAGGACCAAGAACTGTTTTCAAGAACATACAGTGCCCACCACTAATATTGGCACCCTTGGTAAATATGAGCAAAGAAAGCTGTGAACATTTGTCTTTATTGTTTAATCTTTTGATCTTTTGTTCAGCCTTCTTTGCTTATATTTACCAAGGGTGCCAATATTAGTGGAGGACACTGTATGTGGTTTAAATCTCATGTTCTCATGTCAAACTCATCAGAAATCATACCAAATGCTAACATTTAGCATTTCTACCACACACTGTAAAGTCTTGTTGTCTTTTAATACTCAACTGTAGTGATGCACCAAAATCTTTGGCCAGTTAATCAGGATTTTTTCATTTCTTAACCTGTTTATTTGCATAGTTTATGCAATTTTGATTTGACTTTCAGGAAACCCGAAGTAGGTACGGAAAATCTCAGACACCTTAGTGTAACCATAAAATGTTTGCAGTGTAAATCAGTGTGTAGCCACCATTGTTAATCCATATTATTCATTATATTCATTCCTTATTACTGTTCTTGCACCTGTTTTAAAATAATCAGCACATGACTGAACAAAAGTTTTTTGTTTTTTGTCATGAATTTGCAATCAGAAGCTTATAGACTTGTTTGTGAGGTAATGCACTTGATTTTTTATGGGTGCGTCTCAATCAGCTCCATCGTTCAGTAGTCAGGACACACTGATCAGGGAGTGGACCATTTGAAGGGCTGTCTCAATTGCAAAATCCTACCGTGTGCACTGGGACCTTCGCTCCCTAAAAAATCCCACAATGCACCATGAAAACCAAGGAGCATATATGTTCACTATTTTCCCTTACTGAAAATGACGTCATGTTTTCAGAACCCTCAGATCGAAAAATGTGGCGGACGAGCGGTGTTGTTGTAGCTCTCAAATGATTACTTATGTTAGCGATTTTTAACTTTATTTGACATTCTATATATTGTTTATTTGAGTCTTTAACGACTTTAATGATTTTAATGATTTTAATGACTTGAAGTACTATGACAGACAAATTAATATGACATATAATGTGAGAAAGGTGTCTGTCCTGCATATTGTGGTTAAGTGCCAGTGGTGATGCTTTACAATGTGAGTACGTAGTCATGTTACTGGAAATTGAGTTATCAGTGTCGTAATGTGTAGTGAGTCAGGGTCTTTATCAGTGCCCGAGCTCATGTACACCATATAGTACTGATTCACCCCACCTAGAGATCTAGGGAGCTGATTGAGACGTATGTTTTGTGTAATGTGAAACATTAATGTTGGTGTTTTCTATATATTTTATTTATTCAGGCTGATGTCGACGTTGCTGCAGCGATCAGTCACCTGATAAGACACATTGAGCAAGGAGCGCATTTTATTTCAAGTATAATGACTGGAAATGTAGCCTTTAATCCTTTTCCTGAAAATGATTCACATGACAGCAACATGAGTTGATTCATTTATTATTGCTTTCCAGGTATATTCCTTTGTACTCCTCTGTATAACAGAAGATAGATACAATGATCAATAAATTTCACATTATTTCAGAATTCTATTTGCACATCATTGTTTTCTCAAAAAAAAACACTTATTTTTCTTAAACGAAGCAAGTGCAATAAACAATGTATAACTTGAAAATTATTTAAATGTCTAGAACTAGTTTTATAAATCTTATTTATTACCATCTCTTAGATTTCACCCAATCATAAAGCTACCGTTTACTCCTTTGAGATCTCCGTCATGCCTTTCAGACTGTTTTACCATTCACGTCTAGTAACATTTAGTTACTTTTAGTTCTATGTTGCTTTGATCTAGAAATTGTGTGTGGTTTGCTGCAGAGTCAGGCGCCTGGAGAGTCCGAAATGAACACACACACACTGACAGATATGAGCGTGTTCAAAAGAGACTTCTCGTTTATTCAGTCAAAGCAGAAGAATTTATACACATTGTACACATTGATAACAGCAGTGCGTGAACCGTTTCTACTGGTCCAAGTGTCAGACAGATTTATTCAAAACACACAGCACTTAGTTATGATACAAAATAAGTCCCATGTCATGTTGACACAGAAGTACATAATAATATAATCAAGGATAGCAGTTGATCAGCTTATTCAAAGAGGTAACTAAATGATTACATTCATCATATATTTAAGAGCAGTTCATAATATAAGAGGGTACATAATATAAAATATTAGATGATAAAAGAGAATTTCCTTTCACCATCCATCCATCCATCTTCTACCGCTTACTCCTTGTTCAGGGTCACGGGGGAACCTGGAGCCTATCCCAGGGAACACTTTAGGCACAAGGCGGGGTACACCCTGGACAGGGTGCCAGTCCATTGCAGGGCACAATCACACACCCATTCATGCACTACGGACACTTTAGACACGCCAATCTGCCTACCATGCATGTCTTTGGACTGGGGGAGCAAACCGGAGTACCCGGAGGAACTTGCAGTGATAAATTTTTTTCAAATGTTTTCTTTGTTCTCTTATGATTCACGATATCTTTTTACAGGTACTGTTTTCTCTGTTCTTTTATTTGCTCATGTGTAAAGCACTTTTTTTTATTAAACAGTGTTTGACATGTAACTATAAATGGCTTAGTGGTTTGCATGATCGCCTCACACCTCTGGGGTTCGATTCCCGCTGAGGCCATGTGTATGGTTTGCATGTTCTCCCCGTGCTGCGGGGGTTTCCTCTCCCAATCCAATGACATGCATGGTAGGCTGATTGGTGTGTCTAAAGTATATGTAGTGAGTGTGGACTGGCACCTTGTCCAGGGTGTACCCTGACTCCTGCCTGATGCTTCCTGGGACAGGCTCCAGGTTCCCTGTGACCCTGAACAAGGAGTAAGCAGTAGAGGGTGGATGGATGGATATTTTAAATCTGGTTTGTAATAGAGAGACATGCAAAGTACTTTATTTATTAAAACTGATTTATTCAATGAAACAATTCCTATTTCAATTCACTCATGTGATGAGGTATTGGAAATAAGCTATGAACTATGCTTATACCAATGTCTAAGAATAAATCTAAAGAGAAATAAATATAGTACATGATTTGATTATGCACAGGCATTCATCAGTTCTTTGTGGTGTGATGGTGGCGTAGAGCATCTATAAAAGTTAATACCCTGCCACAGATTTAAAGAACAGAGACTGATCAGACATTACAAAGAACTAACATGAGCAGTCGTCATAGTTCAGGAGTGGTGGGTCTGAATTCTCTGCAGAGTATCTGAAGTTTATCCCCAAACTTTTGTCCTCCTACTTCGCGGAGCGTCGGCAGATGCGTCATGATGCTCCCGATGTCTTCCAATGTACAGGGTCTGTGAACTAGCATAGCACCTCCTTCTCCGGCAACTTCCAGCACTGGGACATTTAACATGGCATGCATTGTCTCTGTCCGATTTTGTTGGTCTCAAGCCCTCAGGCAGGTTCTTGGTCCCTTCACTTGGGATCTCGTGTAACGCTGAAGAAAAAGGCTGGTGCATAGTTCGGTGGGGGTTGGTGGCTCAGTTCTGACAGTTCCGGATAGAATGTTGTAGGCTGGGCTGCTTCATCATGAGGAGGTGCCTCTGAAACTGCAGGTTCCTTCCTCCTCACTGGCTGTGGGCGTCACGATGGTTCGGAGTCCAGGTCAGGATCGGCTTTCTGCAATTTAGCACACTGAGAAACAGACGGGGGCCCTGGCCCTGCCTGACATTTTTTCTCCAATTTATGTACCTCTGTCATTTAGCAAATGCCTTCCAGTCCGCCAAAAACTGCCTTTTTTTTTTTTTTTTTTTCTTTTAGGTATATCTTCTTTGCTTCCAAATTTAATTTCTGTTCTGTCTAAGGCAAAACTACCCTTTTCTAGGAAACCACATTTTTTTCAAGTCTCATTTTTATTGAACATTTCTGCTGAACACTTCTGATGACCATTTCTACAGAACATTTCTGCTGAGCATTTCTGCTAAGCATTTCTGCTGAACATTTCTGCTGAACATTTCTAATGACCATTACTGCTACAGAATTCTGCTAAACATTTCTGCTAAACATTTCTACTAAACATTTTTGCTAAACATTTCTGCTAAACATTTCTGTTGAACATTTCTACTAAGCCTTTCTAAATCGTTTTTTCTGTTGTGTCCTCCCCACCCTTTCCCAAAAATAAAAACAAATTGAGCAACAGCAGTAAATATTCGCAGGTTTTTTTTTCTTTTTATACAAAGGAAAACAAAATTAAACCCACAACCCACCCCTCTGGCTCATCATGGCTACCCATTAACTGTCGCTGGTTATAAAGATATTGTAAAATTCAACAACAGGCACCCACCTTTAAGTGGGAAGTGTCTAACTCCATAAAGTATATGCTATAAAGGGATGCCATTTATGAAAAAACTTGTCTGTACAACCATTCATTGTATATCTTATTTTCTCGAGTTTCAGAAAAAACATCACATCCTTTATCCACTGGTAGATAGATGGGTATTTAGCAGACTTCCAATGTAACAGTAGGGGGAACGTCTTGCTATAAGGGATGTGAAAGCAATAACATCCTTTTGTATCGAGCTCAAATGAATTGAAGCTTCAGGAATCCCAGGAAACCACATTCTTTAACCCATACATCATATTGGCTCAAACGTCTTCCCCATAATTCACTCACATAAATGTGATATTAGGATCAACATATGAACACCCTGTACACACCATAGGATGTGTCAGGATGTGCTTTGCTACATGTTTTTTCCATATTTTTTTTTTTTTTACAGCTTCTATAACTTTCAAAGTTTTAATTTAACATGCTATGAAAATCAAGTTAATATGGATTCTTGCGCACAGACAGAAAATGTTCTAGTGTGTCCCAAATCTCTAGACATTCAATTAATCATATAACTTATAGGTTCAATAGAGCAAACCTTAAGAATGTGAAAGAGTTTATCTGTGAGTGCTAGTCCACATATGGCAATTTTATAGTTACAGTTGTCTCTTCCCTTTTAAAATTTTTGTTTTAATTTTTTTTTTCTCAGTAAAATTTACTTAATAAATTTGCCAAATGTATCATGTACCGCTGGTATTATGGAATGAGTCAATGGTGCATGCCACTTGATAACCCACTGCAAAAATACTGCACCTATTGCACTTCTTAATAAGTTATACTCTCTTTATTTATTGTTCGAACCGGATTCTTTCCGTTAGCAATTATTTTTACCATTATTATCTCTCTCTATATATATACCCATAGGTATATATCTTAATTTTTAAGCTGTGATCTAAGAAACACCAATATCTCTGCCCTCGCAGAGGCGAAATTCCTGGAACTTATAAGAAATCGCTCCATGTAATACTTGTCTCAATGTAACACGCATTTCTTATATCATTGACTCCCTTCCATACAGACAATAATACACTATGCCTTTATATATAATTCTAATTCTAAATTCTTGATGATTCCTACCAGTGGGTAAGGAATCGGTCTTTCGCTCTGCACAATAAAGAGCAAACCGCCTGCATGTCAACACAGACTTCAGGGTGAAACTTTTCCACGATCAAGAGGACGGTTTACTTGTTGTCCATAAAAGCTGAAAAGATCCACGCGCCCACCCAGGGACACCAAATTCTCGTGGAAATTAGACGACACTCGCAGACTCCTCCTCTGAAGGTAAAAAGGTTTATTACAGAAAGATGGTTAATACAGGACAGAATAATGAGAGTGCTCTGAAGCGCTCTCAATTGTGCTGAACCACTACTATATATATGAAATGCAGAGCATGACACACTTCTGTGTACCGATAAGAAGAGGTTTGGGGCAGTTCAATCAGGCTTTGTTTTAGGGTCTTGGAAGATGTGCAGACGAACCTTGAACAGAAGAATATGTTTGTGTCTCTGTAAGCAGATAAACATTCTGTACTGATCTCAGTGATGAGAATGAAACAGAACAAGAAAAAAACTATTACAAAGTAAAAATGAATAATTTCTCTCACAACAGTAACTGGTCTCATAAACAGAAAACACATTACTCTAACATTAACACAAACTAAATTCTGAAGTTTAAATTAAGATTTCTTAACTTATTGAATGTTATTAATTCATATTAAAAAAAAAAACAACAACAACAACAACCTCCTGTTAGGATTCACATTCACTCACCACAAACAAAAGCATTTCTAATTCATTGAACATCAGACTGCTAATATATAATATAAACAATTTTATATATTAACATTAACTGGATATGAATTGCATTACTCTACAAATATATTTTTCTGTGCAATATATACTTTTTTGTCAACTCATCTTCATTTAAATCTTTCAACAGTGTATTGGCACTTTAATGCAGCTTGAGTAGCGCAGAAAAAAAAATTAAGACTCGACGCCAAAACTCCGGCTTCCCTGCTGTAGCGTCTGGTGTAAAACTGTAGCAGTTGAGAGATTACAAACTGCAGTTTTGTCGTCATTGTTACCCAATTCAAAGTAATTCCACACAAGTGACATTATCTTTACACACAGCACGAAATCGATGTGTTTTCCAGCCCTCTTTTGATTGACAGCTTATAATCTGCCCTGATCATTGGATGTTTTTAAACTATCGGCAGATTGCATAGAAAATTTCCTTTATCGGCCGATACCGATTTATTGGCCGATACTTTGATGCATCTCTAGTATATGCTGACTAAATTCAAGTAGTTATTAAACATTTAGCAAAAAATTCAGACTGTCCCATTTTCAGTGTAATAACGTCAAGACTCATCATGGTTACATCTCACTGCTTTAGAAGATAATTAAAGGTACACCACTTGCACCATTCTAGGTAAAAGATGCATAGGTAAAACCCCAAAATGATAGTTTGGCGGCTTTTTTTGTGAGTGTGTGTGTACGTGTGTATGTATGTATGAAATTATGTATGTATTTATGTACACGCACCAGTGATTTTAATATAAATACCTGTACACCTGCTCATTCGTGCTGTTACCCAATCAGCCGATCATCTGGCAACAATGATTGGCTGATTGGATAACTGCATGGATGATCAAGTGTACACGTAATTATTTTTATTAAAGTAGCTGGTGATATACTTTAACATAAACACATATTTTGTGGGGCAGGGTGGCTTAGTGGTTAGCACACTTGCCCCGACCCTTCAGGGTTGGGGGTTTGAATCTCGTCTCCACCCTGTGTGCACAGAGCTTGCATGTTTTCTCTGTGTTTCTGGGGTTTCCTCAAGGCACTCTGGTTTCCTTCCCCAGTCTTTGGCATTTCGAAGGTTGGCATTTCTGTAGCATGTGCATTTGTGGTTGGCACCTTGTCCAGAGTGTCCCCCGCCTTGTGTCCCGAGTTTCCTGGGATAGGTTCCAGGCTCCCCTATGATCCTGTGTATAATAAGCTGTATGGAAAATGGATAGATGTTATATTTAACCTATCTGAGGAAAGGCTAATAAAAACGTTGTGTCTCTAAGCAATCTAAGTCTCCAACTAAATATATATATTTTCTTTAAACAATAACAGCCTGCTGAAAAAAAACCAATAGAAACCATAACAGAAATTCGAATGGTTTCTGTTACGAATACCATTACATCAGCTAAGCATTAAAACCATTACCATTATTGGTCCTTAATGGTATCCACTAGACATAACATGCCACCAACAGAAGGCAACATATTACTAGTAGAGACCCACAGGGACCATTACAGTTGGTTAAGACTAATACAATTCCCATTAAAACCATTACAAATTCTGAAAGTTTCTGTTGTTGTTTTTTCTTCAATAGGGCAAGCAGTAACTTTATTTACAACCATTCAAATATTAAAGAGACAATGAACCATGAATAAACTCACTTTAATTCACTTTGGATAGGCTCCATGTTCCCCCGCGACCCTGAAAAGGAGTAAGCGGTAGAGGATGGATGGATGGATGGACTTTCACTTTGGAAGAAAACTAGTTCAGTCTAGTGACGCTGCATAAACATAAAATGGTCTCCAGTCCAACTGGTGGCAGTAATGCACTGTGACTCTGCTTAACAACCGTCGCTAAGAACAACAGAGAAAGAAGAGGGGGCCTGTTCAATTTTCACAGCTTGTTGTCCTGACACTAAATTACAGGTTAATCACTGAGAAGGAGGTCAGCTCATATCGACCGTCAGAGCGGCTCGATGTCTAAAGACAGTCGGCATGATGGTCGTCGGCGCGGCGGCGCTCAGCACCGGGCCGGGCAGAGAGCGGCTCAGAGCGGGGACGCCAGAGAGAGATCCGGCAGTAACAGCTCTAGCTCGTCACACGGAGGAGGTAAAGGCAGGAGCACCTCCATCAACGCTGCCCTGAAGGTAACGCAAGCATCACTTTCCCTCTTCGCTAGCTGCGAGGGTTTGGGTAAACAACAAGACCTCTGGGCTTCGGTTAAACGTTACACCAGCTAGCTGTTGAGGTTAATGTTCAAAAAGCTTAGTCTGGCGAACACAGTGTGAGTGCCATTACTTAATTAACTTCAGCGTGAAGTTGCCAGGTGTTTACCTAGCGTGTGTGTACACAGCTTTGTTCTCTTCCCATTCAAGAGCTGTGTCATTGTATTGGGCTTGTGTCAGTGTGCTTAGTGTCCATGCAGTAACAATGGAGTCAGGGGTACTGGACAGTCCACTTAGTCACTAGTTTATCAAGTACTCAGGCCTGGTAGTTTATTATATATACTCACTCCTGCCTTGTAGTTCATTATATATACTCACTCCTGCCTTGTAGTTTATTATATATACTCACTCCTGCCTTGTAGTTTATTATATATATATACTCACTCCTGCCTTGTAGTTTATTATATATATACTCACTCCTGCCTTGTAGTTTATTATATATATATACTCACTCCTGCCTTGTAGTTTATTATATATACTACCCTGCCTTCTATTTTATTATATATAATCCCTTTGTTTTATATATATATATAATCCTCCTGCCTTGTAGTTTATTATATATATAACTCCTGCCTTATAGTTTATTATATATATATATATATACTCCTCCTGTATGTTTATATATATATAACTCACTCCTGCCTTGTAGTTCATTATATATACTCACTCCTGCCTTGTATTTTATTATATATACTCACTCCTGCCTTGTAGTTTATTATATATAACTCACTCCTGCCTTGTAGTTTATTATATATACTCACTCCTGCCTGTCTTTTATTATATATACTCACTCCTGCCTTGTAGTTTATTATATATATATACTCACTCCTGCCTTGTAGTTTATTATATATATATATATATATATATATATATATATATATATATATATATATATATATATATATATATACTCACTCCTGCCTTGTAGTTTATTATATATATACTCACTCCTGCCTTGTAGTTTATTATATATACTCACTCCTGCCTTCTATTTTATTATATATACTCACTCCTGCCTTGTAGTTTATTATATATATATACTCACTCCTGCCTTGTAGTTTATTATTATATATATATATATATATATATATATATATATATATATATATATATATATATATATATATATATATACACTCCTGCCTTATAGTTTTTTTATATATATACTCACTCCTGCCTTGTAGTTTATTATATATATATACTCACTCCTGCCCTAGTTTATTATATATATATACTCACTCCTGCCTTGTAGTTTATTATATATATATATATATATATATATATATATATATATATATATATATATATATATATATATTTATCTCACTCCTGCCTTGTAGTTTATTATATATATATATATAACTCCTCCTGCCTTGTAGTTTATTATATATATATACTCACTCCTGCCTTGTTGTTTATTATATATATACTCACTCCTGCCTTGTAGTTCATTATATATATACTCACTCCTGCCTGGTAGTTTATTATATATACTCACTCCTGCCTGGTAGTTTATTATATATACTCACTCCTGCCTTGTAGTTTATTATATATATATATACTCACTCCTGCATTGTAGTTTATTATATATATATATACTCACTCCTGCCTTGTAGTTTATTATATATATATATACTCACTCCTGCCTTATAGTTTATTATATATATATATACTACCTCCTGCCTTGTAGTTTTTATATATATATATACTCACTCCTGCCTTGTAGTTTATTATATATATATATACTCACTCCTGCCTTGTAGTTTATTATATATATATATACTCACTCCTGCCTTGTAGTTTTATATATATATGCACACTCCTGCCTAGTAGTTTATTATATATATATGCACACTCCTGCCTAGTAGTTTATTATATATATATGCACACTCCTGCCTTGTAGTTTATTATATATATATACACACTCCTGCCTTGTAGTTTATTATATATATATACTCACTCCTGCCTTGTAGTTTATTATATATATATACTCACTCCTGCCTTGTAGTTTATTATATATATATATACTCACTCCTGCCTTGTAGTTTATTATATATATATATACTCACTCCTGCCTTGTAGTTTATTATATATATATACTCACTCCTGCCTTGTAGTTTATTATATATATACTCACTCCTGCCTTGTAGTTCATTATATATACTCACTCCTGCCTTCTAGTTTATTATATATACTCACTCCTGCCTGGTAGTTCATTATATATACTCACTCCTGCCTGGTAGTTTATTTTATTTATATATATAATATATATATATACTCACTCCTGCCTTGTAGTTTATTATATATACTCACTCCTGCTTTGTAGTTTATTATATATATACTCACTCCTGCCTTGTAGTGTATTATATATGCACACTCCTGCCTAGTAGTTTATTATATATATATGCACACTCCTGCCTAGTAGTGTATTATATATATATGCACACTCCTGCCTAGTAGTTTATTATATATATATGCACACTCCTGCCTTGTAGTTTATTATATATATATGCACACTCCTGCCTTGTAGTTTACAAGGCAGGAGTATATATACTTAGTGTATATAGCCTTGTAGAAATTCCAGAAATGATGAGGAAGAAGGTGATTTGAAATGCATCAGTCTGGGAAGGGTTATAAAACTATTTCAAAGGCTCTGGGACTCCAATGGCACTTTTCGACTGCAGGGTATGACTCGGCGTGACTCTACTTGTTTTTTGGGGGCTTTCCACTGTGGATAGTACCTAGTACTTTTTTTTTAGTGCCACCTCAGTCTAGGTTCCAAGTGAGCCGAGCTGATCCTAAATTTGAGCCATGCACTGAGAGAGTAAGGATTCTCCTTAATGAGTGGTTCTGTATTGTGCCTGAATAAATGTCATTTAATACATACTTTGCGTATGGTAATACTCTAATAATTGAAAATTATTTATCATTTGTTTAATTACAGATAAAATTACAACAAGGGTTTCTGTCTTAGATTTTTAAATCTCACTTGTTACCTCCTGTAACTCCTGTCACGGCTGAATCTAACTTCATCGTATCGAGCACTACATAGGGGTCTTGAACGCCATTATTTTACGTCTTTAATAGGGTCCATGTTCAGTGAACAGGAAAAGAATTTGGAATATGGCCTGACTGTGTATTTGTACAGGGCTTTGATAATACAACATTATTCCTGCTTGAAGGCGAGTGGAAAATGGCACCCACATTGAGGCGGCAATAAACCGCTGTGGAAAAGCAAGCTCAAAAAATAAAGCGTGCAGAGTTCGGTCGAGCCGTACCATGCAGTGGAAAAGTGGCTCAAAGCACCACGGTGAGAGCTATTATCTCCAAATGGAAAAACTCTGCACAGTAGTGAACCTTCCCAGAAGTGGCCGACCTTCCAAAATTCTTCCAAGAGCACAGCAACTGCTCACCAAAGAAGTCTCAAAAGAGCCAGTGACACCATCAAAGGACCTACAGGCCTCTCCTGCATCAATAAAGGTCACTGTTCATGACTCCACTATCAGGAAGACACTGGGCAAAAATGGCTTTCATGGAAGAATGGCAAGGTGAAAACCACTGCTAACCCAGAAGAAAATTAAGCCTTGTCTGAATTTTGCCAAAACACACTTTAATGATCCTCAAAGGTTTTGAGAGAATGTTCTGTGGAAGTGTTTGGAAGATAGTGGTTCTGTTACATCTGGTGAAAACTAAACACAGAATTCCACACAAAGAATATCATACCTTCAGTCAAGCATGGTGGTGGCAGTGTGATGGTGTGGGGCTGCATTGCTGCTTCAGGGCCTGGGCAACAGGGAATAATTGAGGGAAACATGAATTCTGCTTTCTACCAGAAAATCCTAAAGAATATTTGTGAATCTTTTCTGAATTCCTGGATGAGTTGTTGCTCTTGGAGGAATTTTGGAAGGTGCACTCCTGGGAAGGTTCATTATGCATGGTTGGGGTGATAAACAATTCTAATTTAATAAATTTGGGCAACATTTTAGATGAATATAAATATTTTGCTGTTTGTGGTATTTAAAATATTACCGTTCAATATTCTGTATGTCTAGGAGAAATTCTTTTTACATTAGATCAGCTGACCAAACCTTAAGCCTAGCATCACTAAACACCAAACATTTAAAAGTGCCGAATTGCTGTACTGCTCACACTGCATGGGCTTCATCACTTCTGGTGTAGAATTGCACCATTTTTCCTTCCATGCCCACTCATCTATTGCCCTCCTCCCTCCAGTGGCGTCGCTGTGGTTCACCTTGTCAGCATGGCTTTGTTTACATGCCCCTGTCCAGCATGAGTCATGTGCTGCTAAGTCCTATTAGATGCAGTGTGTGTGTGTGCGTGCACGCGCACATGTGTGTTCCTGGCACATTGACACACACAGACCGAGCCCTCTAGCAGCAAGTGTGCCGATGTGTCATGTACACATGACTGCACGCAGAGAGATGAGAGAGCGAGAGAGAGAGAAAAAGAGCGAGCAAGCTTTCTGTTTTTCTGCTGTTTGAGCAGGGACTGTGCAGCAGAGAGCGAGAGAGAGACAGTGTGAAGGAGGTAATTTAAGGGAACAGCAGATGACGGCAGAGAGGCAGTTTGCAGCAGTAGAGGCTGCAGCGTTGGTCTGGCAGGGACAGTGCGTGCTCACCAGGACATACGTGCAGTATTTATAGACTCGGCTCCGATTATCAGAGGAGCATGTAGTACCCTCTACCGTCCTTATTGGCGGAGAAGCTGACAGTCGGCCGAGCGACTATTTCGATCCTGCTGTCAAATGACGATGTCACCCTGCGCGTGCAGTGGCTATGATGCCAGCTAGGGGTGAGCGGGTCGCGTGAAGTTTGCGGCAAAAGTATGTCAGTGCCAAATGAGGACAAAGAACCTGCTTACAGACTCTACTTCTACTCTGTATGTACCTTCAGATCCTGTTTCTCACTGTGCTTTTCTCTTTCTGTCCTGCTCTGCATGTCTCTGTGCTTGGACCTGTTTATAGACGCGAAACCTTATCCCTGCTGCCTCTCTGACCACTCGGTCTACTGCCTTTCTGTGTGCTGTGTGTGTGCATCGAGGCTCTTAACGAGAGGCACTCGCTTCCTCGTGGGTGTCACTTTATTTTATAGTGGAGGGCATGAGCATATAAAAATGAGAAATTGAAAATTGCTGCATGAATAACATCACACTCTAGACGCTTATTTATTTATTTTTTGTTCATTATATGGCAGGTAATTGTTTTAGGCAGCTGCTCAAAACAATTAGATCAACAGATTTTATTAGATGCATGTTTATGTAACGTTACAGGCAAAACTCTGAGTAAAACAAAAAAGCTGCATGATGAATCATATTGTAATAGTACTAACTAGGCTTATGCAATTTAGATTTTTACCTGCTTGCGATTTACAATTTTAAACCATCCAGAACTGGGAGTCTAAAAAAAAAAAAACATGAGAAAACAAGTACTTCTGCCATTTCAGGTTTAATGAGAGTAGGATAGGGTATTATAATCTATCGCATACCTGGAGGATTTTTGGTGATGTAGGTGCAATAATGTGCAGTCAACAGTAGGACAACCTATAACAGGAAATTTCGTTGAATCACTTTCTAATTATCATCACCATTCTCATTCATCACTTGTTAGATCTGAGAATCTAATCTTCATTTGTTTATTAATTGTTTTTGCTTTTGACTGAAAATGATGCTTGGTTTCTCAAGTTAATTAACCTTATACTGCACTGTTGTTAAGTTCTCAAATGTAATTGGTCAGAAGGTGTTAATTAACGTTCTATGACATCACGGCTCTGCCCACAACATGGCCAACTGTAATTCGAATGATGTACATTTATATGAAATAAATCCACTCGTTTGAATACGTTATCATTTCTGTAGCAACGGCTCTTTCACAGGTTCTTGTATGATGGATACTGCACAATATCATTATTGTCTCAAGCTAGTAATAAATGTGTAATCAAACTTGTTATTTAACGAATACAAGTTGAATTGTTGATGTGGTTAAGCTTTCTTATATGGAGATGTTTGTTTAACATTTATAAAAGTCTCAGGTGTGAATGAAAACATGTAATCTTTGGCAGTTCCTGGTGGTATTTGAGAAATATTTTCCTATTATAGCATACCCTGTTATTTTTTTCTTCTTGATGAGATGGCACAGATTCGATACCCAGTATCCGTAATGGGCTACAAAAAAAGTTGGCTTGGATATCTGAGAAAACATATCTCTTGTATTGATCCTGTAACATGATAATGATTGGAATTAGATTTGGAAAATCTATTATTATTTATTATTATATATTTTATGGAATGTTTACATATAGAGATTTGATTGTATTTTCTTTGCTTAGGGTTAAATTATTTATGATTTATACTTTATTATATTTACAGTGTAAGTGATTTTTATTTATTTATTCTGCTTCAAAGAGGTGAACTGTGAAGTGATGTACCTTATTTAGAAAAATGAATAGCAAAGCTATTTGTAGTTTTTAAAGACAACAGTATCGGGTGGGTATTGGTACCTGCAGATACTCGAGGTTGCAGTATCAGAAAAGAAAGGTATTGCGCTATCTCTATTCCTTACATAACCATCTGTCAAATTGCTGAAATAACAAAAGTGGCAGTGTGTGAGTTTAAAGCAGAACTGTTAATTGGGCAGCTGTGAAGCCGAGGTGACCTCAGGTTCAGCTGGAATTAAAACCGACACGCATTCTGTCAGTGTATTTTTAGATAGAATAAAATTGAATAGAAATGTTATATTGGTTAATTATGTTATAATATACTAAGATAACATTAATATATATATTTTACAAAACAAAGAACATATCTGAAGATTGAGATTAAATAGTTCATTAATATATTTATTGTTGTTGCTTGTTGTTTATAGTATGTTTTAAAAGTTTACTTAATGTGATTAAGGAGCAGTTTTATTTTGCTTGAATGCTTTATCAGGTCAAAGGTGTTGAATACAGCCTCCAATATAAAAGAAATGCATGTTTACTGATTATTTAAAATATTGTGCTACAAAACTTCCCAAACTGGCTAAAAAATTGTTACGAATCAATACTGAGCAAAATAATCTTGATAATTTCAGCCATTTTAGCCATTATCCTACAGTCCTAGCAGCTGCCCTGTGATGTCTGCCAAAGCCCAGGAAACCAGGACTAAATATTTACTGTTGACCACTGTCCTGGTCAGCAGCTTGGCTGTACTTCCTTCTCTGCATAATATCATTTCCTGTGCATTTCCAAGTCATTGACACTGTTTGCTGTTCTGCTCTTAGAGAAGAGAAGGAGTGAAGAGGGCTTGAAATGAAGATGATGCTTTGCTGCTCTAAAGTAGGTCAGTTGTGTATATGAAAGCCCAGGGACATACAGATTATAGCAGGCCAGTGACTGTGGGCTGTTTCTGCGTGTGTGAAGCCTAATGATTCTATATGCAAATACACGTTTGTTCCGGTTTTCATTGAAGAATTTCCACTGAAGCTGTCTTATTAAGTAAATTACTAAGCAGAGTGGTTGTTTGCTTGATTGCCAGTTGCCCTAAAGGGGACAATAAGAAATGAGTCTAGCATAATGGTGTGTCATGAAAAGCTTCTGAGTGACAGAATCATTGTGATCCAGTCACGACATCAAGGATCATACAGTAGATGAGTCACTTTTCAGCCTGCATTATACTGTACAATATTATACCAAAGCAATGTTTAATCCTTAAATATGACTGGTAAAACCGTAACAGCACACAGCTCTGACAGTAGTGCTTTGTAGTAATGTATTATATTAATAATATAGGAATATATTTATATTAATGTGCTTGCTCTAATACATAATTATAGCTTCTATAGTAACAGCTCTTTCACAGGGATGTTTATGGTGGATGTTCCACCTAATCTGATGATAACAATATTATTATTATTATTATTATTGTTATTTAACAGAAAATGTATGATTGTTGTGGTGAAGTTTTCTGGAAGGAGATTGACATTTATGGGATGTTGATGGGTGTCAGTGACATTGTGATGGTCAGCAGGTCTGGGCGATATGGCGTATGATTTTTGAAGATGTTTCTATGCTACATAATGTATATCACAACATATAACAAGTTTTGTTAAACTGCTAGAAATACAGTTGTTACATTTGGGGAAAAAACTGTTATAAATAATAAATTTGTTTATTATTATTAAACAAATGTATTTGTTTTTTATATATATTTCTACATTTTTTTTACTTTTATAAACCATTTAAAAAAAGAAAAAGAAAAAAAGAGAGAAATATTCAACGTGGAAACAGGAACAGAAACAAATCATTACCATTTTTATAACATCACATCTGCAGCTTGCGCATATATATATATATATATATATATATAAAAATAAATAAATAAATAAATAAAGGCGCCACATTTAGCGTTACTAATTTAGTAAACCAGTAACGAAAACCTTGAATTTATTGCATAATTCAAGTGAAATCATTGTGGTGCTTGAAAGTTTCTATATATCTGCATAAATATGACCAAAAACATCATCAGATTTTCACACGAGTCCTAAAAGTAGACAAAATAGAGCCCAATTAAACAAATGAGAGAAAAATATTTTACCTGGTAATTTATTTATTAATGGAAATGATCCACTATTACATATCTTTTACTGACAAAAGATATGATTAGATTCAAGACCATTGTTACCTTCCCTAGAAGTGGTCAGCTAACAAAGATCACTAAAAGAGCAAGACGTGTAATAGTCCATGAGGTCACAAAAGAACCCAGGGTAACATCTTAGTAACTAAAGGTCTCTCTCACTTTGGCTAATTTTAATGTTCAGGAGTCCTCCATCAGGAGAACACTGAACATCAATGGTGTGCATGGCAGGGTTGCAAGGAGAAAGATGCTGCTCTCCAAAAAGAACACTGCTACCTGTCTACAGTTTGCTAAAGATCACATGGACAAGCCAGAAGGCTATTGGAAAATGTTTTGTGGATGGATGAGACCAAAATAAAACTTTCTGGTTTAAATGAGAATGGGGAAAGGAAAACACCTCATTTCAGCATAAGAACCTTATCTGTGAAACATGATGGTGGTAGTGTCTTGGTTTCGGCCTGTTTTGCTGCATCTGGGCCTGGATGGCTTGCCATCATTGAGGGAACAAGGAATTCTGAAATACACCAGCGAATTCAGGATATCTGTCCGTGAACTGAGTCTCAAGAGAAATTGGGTCATGCAGCAAGACAACGATCCTAAACACACAAGTCGTTCTACCAAGAATGATTAAAGAATTATAAAGTTAATGTCTTGTATTGGCCAAATTAAAGTCCTGACCTTAATCCAATAGAAATGTTGTGGAAGAACCTGACGCAAGCAGTTCATGTGGGGAAACCCACCAACATCCCAGAGTTGAAGCTGTTTTGTACTGATGAATGGGATAAAGTTCCTCAATATATAAACGACAAAATATCATATTTTTGTCTCATTTGTTTAATTTGGTTCTCTTTATGTACTTTTAATACTTGTGTGAAAATCTGATGTTTTATGTCATATTTATGCAGAAATGTAGAAAATTCTACCTTCATGCACCACTGTAATTGTTTTCAATGACTACTTTGCTTTGCCAGCATTGCAGTTAGTGGATTGAATTACTAATGCTGAATACTAAAAGAACCATTAACAAAATGGCTGGCTTCTCAAAATGCCTCTTCATTCTTATGGAGTGCAAAACAGACTGGCTTTTGTCATGCATTCATGGATTTCTGACCCATACTGAGAGATGATGTTAAAGAGAGAGGATATGAAGAGAGAGAGAGGGAGAGGTGTGTACGAGTGGAGCTGAAACCCTTGCATTATCAGACAGAAAAGGTGTCAAGTAGATTGATTGTATAATTTTAAAGAATACACTGTGTGCCTGTTATTCAACCAGTGCTGAGAAGATTTCTCCCTAATTAAAGTGTTTTTCATGCATGAAACATGCAAAAATGTCCTAGTCCAAAGCGTGAGTGTGAGATGTTCCTGACAGACTCTGTTATGAGTGCTTTCTATTTGTAGGTGTTCTTGTGAAACGGAAAACACTCTGGTATCTCCCATGCCCTGTGCAGAGCTCATAGAAAGCCACCCGCCCACACACACATGCTAGCTGAAATGAAGTGTTCTGAGCTGAGCACTTCACTGGCATTCAGTGTTCACTGTTCTAGTTAATTCAGGGATCATCAGCCAGACTGCATGTATTAAACACTACCTCATCTGTGTGTATTAGTCACCTATTGAAGTGTGGTATAGTATACTTCACCAATGTTTACATCATTGAGATGGTTAGTACGTTGTGACTCTTTGAATCTCTGAGCAGTGTTTCCAACTGGAAGCACTAGATGTGATGTGAGAATGGAGATTTTGCAGATCAGGTTATACTTTGATGGGTGAGGGTTAAGTAAGGGGTCACTCCATGGAAACTACCCATTTAAATGTATATAAATTCATCTATCCATTTTCTGAACCGCTTATCCTGCACAGTATCACAGAGAGGATGGAATCCAACCCGGGGGGAACTTGGGGGACACCCTGGACAGTGTGCCAACCCATCACATCGCACAATCACTCACACACCCATTCATGGAAACTTACTACATTGACATTTTGATAATGGGGAGGAAACCGGAGTACCCAGATGAAACCCCCAAAGCACAGGGAGAACATGCAGACTCAAGGTGGGAATCAAACTCCCAAGCTTGGATGTGTGAGTCAAACATTCTAACCCCTAAGCCACCGTGTCCCTCTGTTTATAAATCATTAGAAATAAAATTTAACACCAATTTAACATCACAGTGAGTATTCTTAAATATCATGATTAATGTAAGTTGTTACACCTTGAGATGAACATAAGATCATTTCAAGGGCATCCTGTTTCTAACTACTAACTAAAAAATAAATAAATAAAAAGGGGGGGGAAAAGGTCTCGCTAAATTCTCCACATTAGTGTCAGAATTTGCCATTCCTTACCTGACCAAATAAAATTATTAGTTTTTGCTCTAATTCCTACCCTTTCCTGTAATAAGTCTTCCTATTTTAGTACAGAGTATCCTTAATAGTTATCTGTAGGAATGGTTCAGGGTCACAGCCTGTTTTACGTGTGAGGTCTTTTCAAATCTTTGTGAATGTAACTCGGTGTCTGCAGGGGCTATGTTCAAACTGTGTTAATAAAAACAAGGTTTCCATTAGTAACAATATTTGTTGGTCAGTCAAGCAAAATTTATGGTATTTTAAAAAAACAAAGGAAAATGACCAGAACTTAAGATCATAGATAAAATCAACGTTTTACAGTTTAAAGTGTAGTTTTATCGTGTCCTGTTTTGGTTACGTTACACTCGAAACAGCTTTCCCAATGCAGCATTCCCAATCTTTGAATTTCCCACCGAACCCCACATTTAGGCATGATGTGCATCACCGAGAGTACTTACAGATCTCCTTTGATGATCGTTTAACAGGGTGGATCACAAGAGTTTTGACAGTCTGTGATGTTTGTCTCCAGGTAAGTTACACTATGTTACACTCGCGACGTTTCATTCAGCGTGTAATGAAGTCACTCAGTTAATGTACGTTGTAACTACATTATTCAGTCCTTCCAGGATTCTGCGATCGCAGAAATCAAGACAAAAAAATTTAGCAATATTCTGCAGTGCTTGAAGTTTTTCACTGTAGACTCTAAATGTTAATGAAAACCTCTCCTTACAGAAATCTTCAACATATCAATGATTATAATTCTGTTACATTGCAGCACATTTGTTAAAATCTGTTTATTAGCAGCGTTGCTTTATGTGGAGTGTCCACAAGTCCCTGTGCATGAAGTTGTTGCTATAGAAACTATAACGTATTCGAAGTGCATTAGTATAATCCTGTGGTTAGCACGTTTACCTTATACCTCTGGGGGTGGGGGTTCGATTCCCACCTTCGCTCCGTGTCCGTGGAGTTTGCATGTTCTCCCCGTGGTCCAGGTACTCCGGTTTCCTCCCCCAGTCCAAAGACATGCTCTGTAGGCTGATTAGCTTTTCCAAATTGCCGTTGTGTGCGAGATTGTGCCTTGCAATGTGTTGGCACCCCATCCAAGATGTGCCCCGAGTTCCCAGGGCTAGGCTTCCCGCGACCCTGTGTAGGATATGCAGTATGGAAAATGGATAGATTGATTAATAGCTCAGTGTTTTTTTAAGGAGTTTAATCGACTCACAAGCTTAAATAATATCAAAAATACTGTTGAGTAAAAAAGAACACGCAGACAGAAAAGCATATTAATGGACGTTTTGAAAAAGTCAGCAATGCACCAATTCATCATGAGTGTATCACAACGGTGAAACCGTGACTCTTTAGCAAGCATATCACCTTAAGAAAACAGCAGAAATGATTTTATATGACATGAACTTTAATTGTGCTACTAGCAGTACCTGTTTTCTAACTGTAGATAATGAGCACATGTAATGTTCTAGTAAAGAAAAAAATGATTAGCATGCTGCAGACTGCTCTGGGCTAAGACCTCGCTGTAACTATTACGTTTCAGGATATGAGATTTGAACAGATCTCTGAATGTTATTGCTAACTCTTCGGTTTACATGTTGCTGCTTTGTAGGCCTCCTTCCAGCGCTCCAACAGCCATGACAAGGTGAGGAAGATCGTAGCAGAGGAGGGACGCGCTGCTCGCAACCTCATAGCCTGGAGTGTGCCTCTAGAGGACAAGGAAGAGGAGAGCAAATACATGCACACGAACGGTATATTTCCCACTTTTACAGAATAACAACGCAGGTTACCTACTGAACTCGCACTGCTAAACTGCTATAGACTGCGTTTCAAAGCAAATGCACTTAAATTACAGAGAATATTACTACCAGTAGCACTTTAATAACACTGCCCCACCATTGTGACTGTAATACGTAGCTGACAGGGTGGTGATATACTCATTGCTTTATTCTTCCTTTTTTCATGTTAAATGCTTAATTTTTGTCTTTAAGCCCATTATTTAATTTATTTGTGTTTGGTAAATGGTAAATGTGCACTTATATAGTGCTTTTATCCAAAGCGCTTTACACTGTGTCTCATTCACACACACTCGCACACCAATGGTAGCACAGCTGCCAAGCAAGGCGCTAGCTTGCCATCGGGAGCAACTTGGGGTTCAGTGTCTTGCCCAAGGACACTTCGGCATGTGGAGTCACCCGGGCCAGGAATCGAACCGCCAACCCTACGATTAGTGGACAACACACTCTACCAACTGCACCACAGCCGCCCGTTTAATGTGTTTTAAACTACTCTTTTTAAATTAACACAAAAACAAGCGAACTGTGCAATATTCTGAGGTGCTTGCAATTTTTCAAAGTTGGTGAGGGTTTTCCGCAGATTTGGGCCGAGATGCGTCATGAGACATCATCAGAACGCACATTCAGCCAAACCCATCATTGGTCCACGTGTCGAACATAAATACAGCTAACAATGTCTAATTTACCAACAAACATCACTGTTAAAGGCCGTACAAACAATTTTGTGCAATTGCAGTTTTGCCAGTTCTAGTAGTTTTCACCAAAAAAATAATAATTTGCATCACAATATTTTAAAGCTGCAGCAGCAAAATCAGACAATCACAAATAAACACCATGAAATCCTGAAGACTGACTATGTACACTATTTTATACTATACACTCACTGGCTCATTTTTTTTCTGTACAGGAACACCTTTAAATTCATGCAGATTTTCAATCAGCAAATCATGTGACAGCAGCACAATGCATAAAATCATGCACATACTAGTCAAGGGCTTCAGTTAATGTCTACATCAGACATCAAAATGGGGGGAAATGTGATCTCTGTGACATTGAAGTGATGGTTGAAGATGTCAATGGGTGAACAATGTCGCCTGGTCTTTTTTTACAATCTTCACCTGTCTAGTATTGGAGATCCTGTGCCCACTGTAGCCTCAGATTACTGTTTTTGACTGACAGGAATAGAACCTGATGTGGACTTCTGTCTACCTCAAGGTTCGACTTTTTGTGCGTTCTGTGATGCTTCTCTGTTCACCATGGTTGAAAACATGTTACCATAACCTTCCTTTCAGATGCTCACTGGATATTATTTGTTTCTCGCAAGAATAGATACTGTTGTTCAGGAATACTTAAACCAACCCATCTGTTGCCACGGTCAAACTCACTTAGATCAGGTTTTTTTCTTCCCCATTCTGATGTGTGACGTGAGCATTACCGGAAGCTCTTGACCTGTATCTGCACAACTGTATACCACATGATTGGCTGATTTGAATACTTGTATAAATATACAGGCATTCCTTATAAAGTGGTCAGTGATATATAGTGGTCTATAGTGTATTCTGAAAATGTCCTCAAGTTTTATGTAATATTACTGAATGTTTTTTCTTACCTGGTGCTATAGATGGTCATTTGCACATCTTTTTTGGGGGATATTATGAGTGTGTGTGTGTGTGTGTGTGTGTGTGTGTCTGTGTGTGTGTGTGTGTACAGCCTCCCCCAGCTTTCATGATGACGCTCATGTATGTTAGAAGCTCCTCCTTGATCAGAGAATGTTTTGAAGTCGTCCTCTTGAGATCCAGATTACTCCCTTGTCTCTTTGATGCACTCCTGATGTACATCCTTGATCTCGGCATTATTAGTCATTTTCACTCTTGACAGCCCACTGGATTGCGGTTCTTATGTTATCCTGCTCATTACAAATAGTTGAATATGTTTAGATATGGCTAATCATTCCAACTGACTGTGTAACTGCTGTATATGGTAAATTATATTCTATAATGATCCTTCACTCTTTTAATGCCTGCAAACATTCTCGAGCTCTTTCAGTGCTGTATACTCCTTCATCCTTTTCATATAGATCTCCTCCTCAAGTTTCTAGTGAAGATTAAATGCTGGTTAGGTTCAATTTACGTGCATATTTATTCGTTTGTGGACACTTTTATGCAGAATGCCTCTGAATTGGAGCTGACAGTGATGTGCCCTGAAAATGGGGTGGCACCCTGTCTTGGGTATGCCCTAAGTCCCCTGGGATATGCTTCAGGCTCCCTGTGACCCTGTGTAGGATAAGCAGTATAGAGCATGGATGGATTTGCTTTAGATCAATAAACATGCACACAGTTAGTTCTATTAAATATATAATATTGACCATACAGTGTAAATGCATAATGAACATCAATCATATCACCAACATCAGTTATCACTTGCTGCCGGTTCACGACCAACAAAGGTTAACAAAATATGTAATTCTGTGTTAAAAGGGGTTTGGACGATGAAGTCTTTCATTGCAGTCAGTATTTTCATTGAAGCAAAAATCTCAGTGGTCTATTTTCGCAGTTTAGGTTATGAATGTCCTCTTGAAGAATTTGCTTTGGTAAACACCAAAATTTTAAGCGAATATAGACACGCTTTTCACTCATTTTTATGCTTAACATATGCG
Source organism: Ameiurus melas (assembly GCA_012411365.1). Taxonomy (NCBI): domain Eukaryota; kingdom Metazoa; phylum Chordata; class Actinopteri; order Siluriformes; family Ictaluridae; genus Ameiurus; species Ameiurus melas. Next base: position 16,249,176 of record CM022764.1, on the reverse strand, counting down.
ATTTTCTTAATATTTACAGGAAAGTCAAAGGCTCACACTAGCAGCAATGCACGAGCTCCGCGAATCAACTCTGGACCACATAGGAACAAAAAACAGGTAGGATTTCTTGTACATAGGCTTCATGTGTAATGTATGCCTGTTCACCACTAGAGGGAAGCAAAGTCCAGCTTTCTGTGGGGTGATTGTGGCTAGGCTTCTTTACATTTTATAAGGTTTTTTTTCTGCAAAGTTAGTCTTGGTAAAGTAATAGTAAAAGTTGCTGTGTGTGTGTGTGTGTGTGTGTGTGTGTGTGTGTTGGTTTAGCCCATGGGTCTGGACTGTAAAGCTGCAGCAGGACCCGTGCTGGAGAAAGGAGCCGATAAGAGCCCCACTAAAGCCAGGCAGCCACGCAAAGTAGATCTGAGGGCCCGATACTGGGCCTTCCTCTTCGATAACTTGCGCCGGGCTGTCGATGAGATCTACGTCACGTGTGAATCGGACCAGAGCGTTGTGGAGTGTAAGGTAGGAGCCTTATGACCTTTTTGCCACAAACGTTTCACGTAGTAACTTTCCAATGAGTGGTGAATTGTCAAATCCAGGCACACCGACTAGAATAGACATTGAGTGACGTCTCTGACTGAAAATATTTGCAGACACATTTCAATAAGCAATTCAATTTGATCTGTATAGTGCTTTTAACAATGGACATGGTCTCAAAGCAGCTTTACAGAAACATATAAAACACAGGATACAGATTTTAAGTGTGTGAATTTATCCCTAATGAGTAAGCCGATGGTGACGGTGGCAAGGAAAAGCTCCCTAAGATGTTATGACGAAGAAACCTTGAGAGGAACCAGACTCAGAAGGGAACCCATTCTCATCTGGGTAATAACGGATAGTGTGAAAGTAAAGGAAAGTTCCTTATAATTTTTATATGAAGTCTGTTTTGTTGAACTAGTCCACTGTTCACTAAAGGAGACTTGAGTGCAAAACTGTATGTGGTAATTGCAGTCCTAAGGCCATAGCAGCAACCGTAGTTCCTGCAACCACAGCGAGAATGTCCATGTGAAATTGAGGTCCAAAACCATTTCCATGGTACTTCAAGCAGTACCGTCCTCAGCAATCTCCAGGCTGCCTCCATTTGATGAGCGCTCCAACCAGATTATGATCATAGATCACTTTCTTATCTATTAATCCATTCCCTGCTTTGGATCAGAGGGAAATTTGTACTTTTGCCTAGTTTTCTATTTGGTCTGGAAAAACAAGGAATGTTTGCTGAGGGTCATTTGAGAAGAAGCAGGACTGGAAATGTGCTCGCAAAAATTTTTCATTCATTGGTCAGAAACGATGGCGGCAGAAAAGGTAAACAACATGCGTTTACACACTGTACGATGAGATGGAGGCGATGATAAGGAAACGAGTAAATGTTTATTTGTGTTATTATTACAGTAATATTTTTGTGAAGGGTATCCAGCATTTATCTGATTACGTTCTTCAGCCTAGACATCCAGAATGTTTCTGCAGTACTCCAGCTTGTACTCAAGCAGCCCACAAAAACAAAAAGAAAAAAGGCCTCAGGTTTGATTTACTTCCTGTATTTGTGTCATGCTGAATGATGTTCGTGCTGCAGTCAAACTGTGCTGTTTCACTTGGAAGTGGACCGTGAGCATTTCCTGCAAGCAGATACAGACCAGTAGTCTTGGTCACACTCTCACAAACAAACACCAAAACCAAGATGATAAACTCACCAGGGTTTGATTTGCATGTGCTTAAATACTGCATATCTGAAAATACCTATTTCATTATAATTCAGTCATATTTGAAAAAAAAATTCCTTAAAACTTGACCAGCCAAAAACTTGTCACTGACCCGAAGATAACCCAGTGCTGTAAGAAATATTCCTTGAGAAATTTTGCACGGCCCTGCCAAACCTAATCCGCCAAGAAGGGAGTGCTGCCTAATTTCTTTGGCATTTTCATGTTTTTTTTCTGCCCAGTGTTGGGTCACGCAGAGGAAAGTCTGGCTGACCTCTCAATAAAGATTCCTGATAACCCTGTCTCTACTCTTCAGGAATGTGGATTGGGCTTTGGCAGTCAACGGTCAATCAGATTTACTACTTCCCCATGGTCACGGAGGAAATGATGTCAGATACTGGAATGGCTTTGAGAGTAAACGTTTTGATGGGAATAACCCTTTTCAGACCCAGTAGGACTTGGCTATAAAATCCAAGAGCTAGAATGGCACAGCAGTTGTTTCACTCTGTGACCAGTAGAGGGAAATGAAGGGCTGAGCCAGCTGGAGTTTTGTCGAGATTCCCTCCTCCTTTCAACATTCCTTTTGTTTTCTGGTTTGTGTCAGAGAGGGCTTTGAAGGTGCGCTGGTGAGAGAATTATCACTGGCTGCTCTCTAGGGCCTTCCTGGAGGGAGTGCAGATTGATGACGGTGTGTAAACAAAGTTCTCCCTACTCCTCCCCCATTTCTGTGTGTGTGTGTGTGTGTGCGTGTGGAGAGAGCAAGCCCAGAGCCTCAGAGTGAGGGGTCTATCAGATGACGTCTGATAACACTGTTTTAAACAGAGCAGGGAGCCCTTGCGTTGTTCTTACTTTGGCCTTACAGAAGTAGGGGCAAAAGCGGGAACATGTACTGCTAACACATACACTCACCAGTCAGCCACACAAACATTCCTACAGTGCTTTGGTTGTCTCGCCAGGCCCATGTTACCCTGCGGCAGCTGCGCATTGAGCCAGCTAATATAGTGCGGTGTGCACTGGCATGGCCATACCTCCACACATTGTGTTTACTCTGGCTGGTACACAGTGCTGTAGTGCTTGATTAGTGTTCCTGCTGCGTATTCCTCTGTGCTTCGAGTTCTAGATCGGCGTGTAATCTCGAATCATTGTGAATATGGTTCAGATGAGGACTAGTGGTGAGTGTTGACCCCTTGTGGGCTTCTCATTGACATTAGCTCCGTGTCTGTCGTCCACGCAGAACTTTGCCAGGTGCACCCGCTCTACTGTTCACACTCCTCACTGTGTACTGTGAATCTAGTAAACGCAGTATAGGACCGAGCAGGCTTACAGAGGTCCTTTCGCCTCTGCACTTGCATGTATACTACGTATAAACCCACATCTCATATTCCTGTTGGACGTTGACTTCAGTTCAGCTGCAACACAGTAGCGCGAATGTCAACCTCTTGATGAGTGAATTGTCTAGCCAGTGGTAAGATGGACCACGTGCAGGTTTGCAGTTCCTGGTATTGGTGATCTAGTGAAGTGTAGGGATGTAACCGAATACATTGTTCAGAATGAACAGCTGATGTGTCCTGAACAGATACAGTAAGGAGGTGCACTGTTTTTGTTAGAAAGGTTCACAGGGCATCTAGTTGTGTCTAGTGGTGCACTTTGGGACTAGACTCAAGTCTCCATTGTGGGATGCATATACAGGATCATTGGTAACTGCAGTGCTTGAAACTATAAGCTAATTTGTTTATATTTTGAGAAACGCACGATATGTGGACACTTGGCCATCATAGCCTTATGTGTTTTGTTTGGGCAATATTATGGACCCCCCCCCCCCCACACCCACACACACACACTACTGTAACAGCCTCTACTCTTCTAGGAAGGACTTCCACTGGATTTTGAAAAGTAGCTGTGGAGATTTCTGCTGATTCAGCCATAAGAGCATTACCGATGTTGGACAAGAAGGTTTGGCATGCAGTCAGAGTTCAGTTCATCCCAAAGGTGTTCAGTCGGGCTCTGTGCAGGCCACTTGAGATTCAACCAACCTTGGCAAACTATAGTTTAGTTCCAGTGAAGGGGGAAATCTCGCTGTGAGAAAACAGGAAACATGCTCTTTCACTACCAAAAGTTCCTTTTGTGTGATTTTTGGTACATTCCCAAGACTTCTGCCAACAAGGATGAATGATATTGGGGACAAGTACTGTTATTACTGGCTAGCAGTACTGTTTGTTGCTAATGCCACACATGTAGACAAACATGTAGACCAATAAAAGCTTACCATTTGCTTACTTTCTTGCTACTTGTGGAAATGTTCTATTGAGGCTAATTTATAACAATTTATAAGCCTCGTGGAATGCACAACACCTCTCACCTTGAGGCGGATAGGCTACAACAGCAGCAGACCAGATCGAGTTTCAGTCCTGTCTGTCAAGAACATGAATCTGAGCCAACAGTTATGTGTTGAGAGATGCTTTTCTGCTTACCGTGATTGTACTGTGGATACTTGAGTTACTGTAGCATTCCTGAATGTTTTTTTGTTTTTCACACCATTCCGCATAATCCCAGGAAATCAATAGTTTCTGAAGAAATCGCCTGTCTGGCCCCAACCACCATGCCTTAGCCATAGTCATGGAGATTACACCCCCCCCTTATGTTTGATGTGAACATTAACTGATGCTCCTGACCTGCATCTGTGTGAATTTTCTTTTTATTTAAAAATAAAGAAAATGCATTTCACTGCTGCATTATGATTGGCTGGTTGGATAATTACATGAATGAACAGGTGTATAGGTGTTCCTTTTAAAGATGCCAGTGAGTGTATATTGATTTACGATTGTTACTGATGATATACAACCTACCCCAGTCAGTTTATATGCAGTATTGTGTTATCACCTCATGATATTTTCCCCCCATAATGTCCCAGTCCTCTGTTTTAAAGCAGTGCTAGTACAGTTTGTTAATCCTCCTGGCTCTCCAGTGAGTTTCAGTAGACATTGTTGCTGCAGCAGAGGGCATTGAGCCAGTGCTGTATTCTTTTGCTCTTTTACTGGCTTGATTGTTCCAGCAAGATGATTTATCCTCACATTCTAATAACGCCCACATCTTTAACCTGCAGCCCCACACCTAATTACTTCTTATCAGGCCTTCTTCAATCCCAAGCCCTGATTTATACCTATGACGTGGCTCCTTTGTGTGTGTGTTCTGAGAGTGAGAGAGGGAGGTAGAAAGAGGGCATTCACGACTATGCGTATTGTATACAACAAGATTCTGCAATGTAATAAATGTGCAGTTTCAACAGTATAGTTCTGTGTTCAAACCACTGTTATTTTAAATATGTTTACAGTTTGATATTATAGCTAGCAGGAAATTGTGGGGAAATGTTTAGATTTGTGAATTTGTATGCGATCATACGACTTTAGTATATAACTAAAGTAATGCTGCTATTTACAATTTCAATGTTCTTAATTGTCTAAGGCTCCAAAAGCACGGGAACAGCACAGCACCGTTTTTCCTTTTATTTATTTATTTATTTATTTATTTGTCTCCACCACTAGATGGTGGGAATTATGTTTTTGCTTTGAGATTCTACTTAGTGTGATGTCTTAAGAACAAGTGGTGGAATGTTTGAAGGATTTGTATGGAATTATCCTTGTAACCAGGAGATGAAGTGATTTCGATTTTGAAGTTGATCTAACCAGGGTCAAGGTCACAGCAAGGTCAGATGTCTGAAACCGTTACAGTTGTCGGCAGCCGAGGCATCTCTTTCGACACCATTGTTGTCGAGTTCTACTTGTTCAATCTTACTTTATTCAATCATTTGGATCCGAGAGTCAAGGGCTTATCTCGAGAATGCTGTAGGCGGGGTGGGAATACACCCTGGATGAGATGCCAGTCCATTGTAGGGCATCGTGCACACATATTCACATGCTCATCCATACCTACGGGCAATTTAGAGTAGTTAATCCACCTACTAGCATGTTTCAGGAGGATACTAGAGAACCTTGAGGAAATTCACGTGAACAAGGTGAGAACCTGGAGCCGTGAAGCAGCAGTGATGTCCAGTGCACCACCAAAGTATTTTTATCAGTCCGTGCAGGATTTCGTGGAGTTTTCGTGGATTTCATAATTGTTGTCACTAAAAATGCTTGATTCTTTTTTTAATTTTTTTAATTTGTGGTACAACTTGCTGAGTTTTATTTTTTTATTTGTGTGGAAAACTATTTTCGGCACCTTCAGGCAAATCCCTCTTCGATTCATGTGCATCGTACAAGTGTACAGCTAAAAAGGTCTCATTTACCAGCAAATATTACTGTGAAAGACCATGCAAAATTATTTCATGCACCTGTAGTTTTGCCAATTTTCACCAACTCTGCAAGTTGCATTGCAAATTTTATAAAAAGCCACAGAAAAATCAGGCATTTTTGCCTGCAACAATCACAAAAAAACTGCGAAATCCTTTACGGACAGTTTGAATACAAGAAGTTTAAACTAGGGGTAATGCAATAGGAAACTTGGCAGGAGACCTTTTAGACTGCTCAGCTGTGTGGAGGTTCGACAACTGATTTGTAACAGGATTATCTTAAAAATGTGAGTGTGTGTGGTGGTGTGTTTTTATTTATTTATTTATTTATTTATTTTTTATAAAAACTCCATTACTGCAAAATCACCTAAAATATACCATCAACATACCAACCATTTCAGTAGGCGGTGCAAGCAGCTGTGGTTATGATGTCCATTTGCATCAGTCCAATGAACCTTTTGAAGCTTAGCTTGTCAAAGTCATCATTAACTGTTGTAAGCATGAGCACTGCTACCCTGTGTGCTAGCCCTGACTTCTGCAGCACACATCTTTCACTGGCCTCAATCCTCTATTAACAAGATGTGCCATGGAGCTTTCCTCTGAATTACTCCTCCTTCCAGCCCACCCATCAATCTCTCACATGTCTGTTTCATAGCATCTCTGTCCTCCTTCTGCGTGCCAGTCCTTCTTATGTATTCATTGGTGATTCTGGACATTTGACCTGCACTGCATCTCTGTTCACACTTCTAGTCTGACTCTCAACTGGGGATTAGAGTTAATCTTAGTTTTGGATTAAGAATCCTTTTTTCAGGATGGCCTGTCTTTCGAAGTTGTGTTTACGGCACTAGGATAGTCCTGAAAGTCTGTAAATGTTAGCTAGTTTCTTTATATGGCTCAGAGGATTAATGTTCAGCTTTGCAGCCACGCTGGCTCAGATGTCATGTCTTTCAGGACGGGTTTGGCAGAAGTTCTTGTGCTAGGCCGGGGTTGAAGGTCTGAAGTAATCCATGCTGGGGCAGGAATCCACGCTGAACTCTTGCTGCACGGCTTTGTTTAGGCTCAGGGATTCCCCAGAGTCGCCCTCCCTCCCGCGGATCGAATGTCACGCAGACAATGAGATGCCGTCATCTGCCTCGCTCCCTTCGCCAGTAACTAGAAATGATTAGAGCCTCAATCAGATTTGCCAACCCTCTCTTGCTAAACTAATTGGTAATTTCAGCTGCACCTCTTGTGGAGGACCAGCGAGGCAGCAAAGAGAGGTGGTGTTTTTTCCCTCCTTCCCTTTTGTCCTCTCTTGTCCTCTGTGAATGGAGTGATTCCTTGACTGTGCTCCAGTGACTGCGACCCTTCTTCGATGCCCGAGCCTGTTTGTCTGTAGGAACTGGAGGAGGTGGGGTGAGGTTTAGGGTTACAGGAGCCCCTCTGTTGGCCTGAAGATCAAGACCTCCACTGGGGCTCTGCTGTGACTTTGTGTCCTGTCTCTCCTGACTGGCTTCAGTAAAAGGCCTTTCAGAGAAGCTGCAAAGGTCTGTGTTTCTGTCCCACGACAAGCCGGGCTCAAATTTACTCGAGACAGGGTGCTGAGGTGGAAAGTCTCATTTGGTTGTGGTGGTGTGGATGATTTTGTTTATTTATTTATTTACTTATTTATATATATATATATATAGATATATAGATATATATATATATATATATATATATATATATATATATATATATATATATATATATATATATATATATAGATAAATATATATAGATATAGATATATATAGATATAGATATATATATATATATATATATATATATATATATATATAGATATATATATAGAGATATATAGATATATATATATATATATATAGAGAGATATATATATATAGATATATATATATATATACATAATTTTTTTATTTTTTTTTTTTTTACTTTTTTGGGACAGTTTAAAATGTGTCTTGCTCAGTACACACTCACTAAACACTGTGGTTGATGTAAATACGGACATTAACAAAGCAGTGAGGTAGATAACTGATCAAATGCATATATCTGACTGTAATTAAGCCCCTTTTTGGAAGTCAGAATAACGCATTACAGAACTGTACACAAACACTGCTGAAACATTTATCACAGGTAAAACACAGATGATTATTATTACTATTATTACTTCTATTACGTTCATGTAGTGTTTTTTCTTTCTTTCTTTTTTTCCCACCAAATAAACATGAAAAAAATGCCTCTTTAAAATGTGGAAAGTTAATTATAAAGGTAATTAAATAAGTTGAATGTATTTCAGCCAGTATGGATTTGTTGTTTTTTGAAAATGTTTAATGCTTGCTACATTTAATTTCTTTCACTCCCATACCTGTTCCACTTTAGCATGAATGGGCAGTGTTAACCTGCTGTAAAGTAAATGGCTGGAGCTTACCTGCTGTACAGCGAGCGGGCACGGTTACATTTATTCACTTTGCAGACGCTTTTATCCAAAGCGACTTACAAATAAGCAAAGCGATATATCAAACAGAGAACAATACAAGTAGTGCTACCATACAAGATCCATTAATTGAATACCAGAGGAAGCAAAGTGCACAGAGTAGAGGTGTAAGTGCGTTGTGGTTTTTTTTTTTGTTTGTTTCCCCTCCCTTCTACGAGTTGGTTAGGTGTTCACGGAAGAGGTGGGTCTTTAGCTGTTTTTTGAAGAAAAAACAGGTTAACCCCGCTGTGTAGCGAGAGGGCGCGGCTGGCCCGCTGTGTAACAAATGAGCACGGTTAACCCCGCTGTGTAGCGAGAGGGCACGGTTAACCCCGCTGTGTAGCGAGAGGGCACGGTTAACCCCGCTATGTAGCGAGACGATGGGAGTATGTAAATGGGATTGAAAACCGGCTCTTTTTTGCAGCTTGGTTTCCATAAATCTACCTTATGGACTGGGGAATGTGGGATTGAGTGGTGCATTTTGCATCACAAATTTATGCATCATAAATTCTATTCAGCTTTTATTTCAGTAAGCCTAGGGAACTTCGGGTTTCCATGATGTGGGCGTTTTTAAAAACATTTCCTTTTTGAAGGGTCCGATAAACTTCAGGGTCTTTGCTGGCAATTGTCCTTCCCCAAAAAAACCCTAATATGGGTGTTATCTATCTGTATCGGTCAACCACCACGAATGAGTAAATCTGTGTTTCCTCACTGTAATGATGCACTACTTCTCCTGAACCATGAATCACATTTTTCCTAATCATAAATAAACTGAAGCATCAGTTATCTTTTACTTGTGTCTGCTTTATTTTAGGAAGTTCTGATGATGTTGGACAACTATGTACGGGACTTTAAAGCTCTCATTGACTGGATCCAGCTGCAGGAGAAGCTGGAGAAAACCGATGCCCAAAACAGGTGATCTGTTCTACTTATGCACATTGGGGACTCTTTTACATCAGTGTTCCAGTTGCAGTGGATCAATAGGAACAGCTGTAATTTAAGGGGATCCGCCGGTTTATTGGTTTCTCTTTAACTGAATGGCTGAAATTACCACAACACCAACACAATACATTGATTAAGGTATAAATCCGAGCTTTTAAGTTGCTCCCCAGTTTAGTACGGACTCCATATTGATCAAGTTTTGCGCACACACTTATTTCCCCCGCAGTATGGCGTATAATTTACACTTTATTGGTGAGTGAAAAATGATCACTACATGGATTTAAGCAGCTTTAAATTCCAGCAATCATGTTTTACAAAATTTCAGTTAATATTTTATTTCTAGGTTTAAAACATCAATTATGGGAAGATTGTTTAGTGTAATATGAAATAATGCCTGAATCTGTGATAATGTTACCAGGCCTACTTCTTTGGCATGGGAAGTTCGCAAGATGTCCCCCGGACGCCATGTCATGCCCAGTCCTTCAAAAGACAGACTTGTTCCATCTCCCAGTGTTCGCCGCACCCTCAATTTTGGGTAAGCCTTTTCACTTCTGTGCTGAATTCAAACCACTGCTTTTTCACCACAAAAAGGCCAACTCATGATTATAGTTTACCCACAAGTCATTATCCCCATCCTACTTCCCACTAATTGAGACCATGTTCTCGCTTAGCAAACAACGTCTAATGCCTGATATGGGCAAACTCCACTTCCTACATTAACGCTTGATATTTGTCTCGCTCCATTAGTGTGTGTGTGTGTGTGTGTGGTTTTTACTGGTAGTGTAAAAGGAAAAGGATTGATAATTCAATTAAACGGGTACTGAATAGCTAAATTAAGAAATCAATAGCAGATATGATACATAGAGAGCCCTGGCCTAAGGCTGGCGAGAAGATACGCATTGTCTGGAAGAGCTGTGAGATCGATCTGTGAGGCCCAAGCGTTTGTTTAATGTGATTTTTTCCGGGGTTTTTCCGCGGCTTCTCTCCGAGACAGTAGGAGGTGCAGATATGAGTGTGGTTGAAGACTGCTGAAGCATGAAGTTCAATACCTGCATTACACTGTAATCAGATGCCTCAGGAAATGGATATTGATCAAGTGGTGAGGCTGTTAGGCTGACCTGGTAGCTGTTGTCTGAATCCTCTTTCCTCACGGATACAGGATGCTGCGAGTGTGTGATGTGCTCTTGTTACCGCTGACCGGTCTAGGGGCAGAGGGTCCAAGTGGCCATCTCTTTACCCTGTCATTATTCCCATAATCGGATAACAATGAAACGGACAGCGGTGCGCAAAATTCACGTTGATTGTTATTGTTAGACCTTCCATATAAACATACACAGTGGTACATATTATCTCTCCATGACAATAGAGAAACACTAACACATGACTCGGTAAAATGTAAATAATGAAAGATGAGCACAGGACAGTACAGTAACTACACCGTAACAACTGAGGCAGCACAAGGACTAAGAACATGACACAACCGTAAAAGACGGTGCAAATAGCCTGTGAAAATAACCGTAAAGCAAATGACATGAATAAAAGTGCAGAAACCTTTTCAGGAACCCAGGAATATTTCAGGAATTTGAGGCATTTTTCCAACAGTGAAACAAACACAGGTTTTAGTTTCTCAGATGTAGTTACAGAAATCTTTTTACAGGTTCTTTTCGCCTCTCTTGATTGGTCAAATGCAAATATTCCCAACCCTGGTCATGTAGTACCCCCTGTCTTGCACGTTTTCAGCTTATAAACAGCACTAATTAAACAACCCATATTCAGCTAATTAACAGTGTTTTTTGGGTTGAAGTGGTTTAGTTTGACTATTAGGGTGGCTGTGGCGCAGGTTGTAGAGCGGGTTATCCGCTAATCGTAGGGTTGGTGGTTCGATTCCTGGCCCGGGTGACCGAAGTGCCAAAGTGTCCTTGGGCAAGACCCTGAACCCCAAGTTGCTCCTGATGGCAAGTTAGCGCCTTGCATGGCAGCTCTGATACCACAGGTGTGTGTGTGAATGGGTGAATGAGACACAGTGTAAAGTGCTTTGGATAAAAGTGCTATATAAGTGCACCATTTACCACTTATTAAAACCCTTAAATGTGCAGGAAATGTGCAGGTTGGGAAATTCTCAGATTGACCGAGGCATTTCAATGAAAGAACTTGCGTTCAGCTAACAAGCAAAAAAAAAAGCTTGCTTTGTGTCTGTGTTTTCACATGTTTTCAAGTGGTGAATCAAAAATGATTATCATTTAAAAATGATAAAATTGCACTACAATGTACATGCACCTACAACATTGCAGTCCTTAGGTCCAGTTGAGTACCTTAATAATGTTCCTCAATTAACATCCTGAACTATGGGTACCACCCCAGGGGCAAGCATTTGCAGCTTTTTCTTTTTTTTTGAGTGTGTATTGTATATTGTATATGAGGTAGATATAGATAGATGGATGGATCGATCTATCTATCTATCTAGAATTAGCAGTGTAATTCTTTGCAAACTTTGCAAACTTCAGTCTTAACTTTCTTAGCCCTCTAGTTCCCCAAAAGGTGTCAGAACATTGATGAAAACTCATATCAGTTGATGCCTATATCAGTGAAATGCTTGAACAGGATGTTTTTGTTGTACAGAGGTCCTCCTCCTCCCACTCTTGCTGTAGCGTGTCTTTCTCACTCCGGACACAGCTATGCTGACCGGGTGAAGTGCTCTCAGGTCCAGCCCGTGCCCAACCAGAACGCTTCAGTTCCTACAGAGAAACCAGGTCAGCTGTAGATATCCAAACTTCATACTGGTAACACAAAAGCACTTATGAATACATGCATTGTTCGTGCATTTTGTCTTACTGTGTGATTGATCTACTTTTTAACCAATTGGTGGGTTCTTATGATGTGTTAGTCATTATGTGCTTCTGATTGATCTGCTTTGTGTGTGTGTTTGGTGTTTATCAGCAGGCAAAAAAGATGCTGAGGGCTGGGAGACAGTGCAACGGGGCCGCTCCATGAAGCCTCGTGCAGTTGCGATGGTGGCCAAGGTCAGTCCTGTGCTGGCCCACGTCAGCCCCAAAGATGCGAGCTATAAGGAGAATCAGCAGCTGCAGGACAAAGCACGAAGACCAGAGGAGCAGCAGGGGGACAGCAAGCTCATCTCCCCAGAGCAAAACCCGGAGTGTGAGAAGACCTCTGTCCTCGAGGTAGTGATGTCAACCAGCAGCCCCCATCCATCAATAATTCAGGAGCAGAAGGAAGAGTTGAGGGCACTGTAACGTTAGAATTTATCTGCCATCTCTGTTTGTGTTTTGGGCTGTTCACAGACACACAGTCCAGACAGGGCCGTATCAGTTGATCAGGCATTGATTTTTGTACATACGTTGCGAGACCGCAGAGTTAGAAATATCATGTGAGGCCTTATGAAATATGTACAATATAGATTCCATGTTATGCACTGCATCTACGCATGCATGTCTAACCACAAGTGTTGGTTTAATTAAATTATTGTTAACATGTTAGTGATTTTGATTGTGTTGCTTCATATTTCCTGTCTGTTGCATGTAAATACACCCCCTCCCCCACGGGCACGTTGTGTTTCCTCAGTTGCATGTTTTATGACTTATGTTGCTGTTCACATGTCTGATCATCTTCCATGAAGGTCCCTGGGAAGAATGTGCTTGTTCGTAAATGTGTATGTAAATATGTGTGTGTTTGTGTGTGTGTGTGTGTGTGTGTGTGTGTGTGTGTGCAGCCCCCATCAGACAGTGACCAAGAGTCTAGCCAGTGTGTGCCACCCCCTGAATCCAAGTCCCCTCCACCTCCTTTTCCCCCTGAAACCCAAACTCCAGCTCTAGCTCCTCCTCCATCATCTCTCAAGTCGGAGGAGCCTGGAGCTGGACTGGATAGAGGGGAGATGGAGCCGGTGGGGGCAGCGTGCCGGGTCACGGCACCATCTGCTGCTGAAGAAGGAGCAGCAGTGACGGCAGCAGCGACCCATATTCCCTTGGCAGAAGTGAAACTGGAGAGCATGCTGGACCCCACAGAGCTTTCCACCGTGAGTGCTGAGAGACACAGGCCGGGGGCACAGCTCTCGCCTAAACAACGTCAATCCCAAAAACCTCCAGCCACAGCACCATAACCACCCCCCCTTACCAAGCCTTGCATAGTCAGCGTCATGTATGTGCACGTCTGTGGCCACAGAAGGCTTCTCTGTGGCTTTTAGAGGGCACCAGTGTCACACACTTAGCTGTTAGTGTTATGGTTGTTGGATGTTTGGCCAGACTAGCAGAGGCATTTTTGCTCACTGACTGATCTCCATTGTTGATGTGCAGGAGGTGCCTGGGTGCGTCCAAATACTAGATGATGGTATAGACTACCAGTCAAAAGTTTGGACACACTAAAATGAATATATATTTTTCACTGTCTTCAAGTCGTTTTCATTTAGATGGCTTATGTTTGTAAATTTGTTTCTAAAAGAAATGTAAATAGTGACTGCAATGCCCTTTTTCTGAATCGAAATACATATGTCAAAATAAGTAGATTTAATTCAAAGTTTCCCCAGAAGGACTTTTTATTTACAACCCAGGAAGAGCAGCCAACAAGTCTTCAGCCTATTTGAAGAGTTCACCTCCTGAGTGAAACCTCTTCTTGATGCAGGTTAAGAAGATACCAAGTGTCTGCAAAATATAACTAGGGTTATTGTTAATCATTTCAAATAGGAAATAATTTTTCTTTGTGTAACAGGTTTTTTTTTGGTCATGACAGAATTTCCATACATAATTTTGATGCAGTAAATTATTCTAAAATTGTACAAAATAGTAAAAATCCTTCTATGAGCTGATGTGTCCAAACCTTGGATTGGTATTCTACATTTATTACCAAGTCCCTGTTGAACCTCGAGAAGAGTACTAAGTACAGTGTAGAAATCCAATGGAAAATGCAGGTGAATCCAGTAATTCCAGATTTGCTGTGGTGGAAAGACCGCTAACAAGTGTCTAATGCTTCTCAAGTTCCAGTGTTTTTCTAAGATTGCTATGGTGGTGTCAGTGAGTTTGAACTGCAGTCTAACAAAAACTTGGCTTGCCTGGTCTTGTTAGCATAGTGGTGTTGATTCACAGGCAGTTGAACAAGCTGAAGTTTCAGACTTCTTTCTGTAGCAGACTTTGTCCAGAGACCTCTGACCTGCCAATCCATTATAACATTTAAAGGATTTACAAAAGAAAACCCCACAAAAGCTGAGCTATTGCTACTTAACGAGAGTAAAATGACATGCCATTGGATGTAGGATATGTTTGCTGAGTGCATGTCAAGTACATGCCATCATTGCTGTACTGTGATTAATTCCTTAAAGTTATACAGGCATGTGTTCAGTCAGTAATATTTGCTGTGTAGCTCTGTTGTCACTCACTATACCATGCATTGCCTTACTGGTGCATGTGTGTAACCTCACAGGGGTTAATTAAAGCTTAAGCCTCCCTCCTCTCTGCCTGAGCTACTGTCATCCATTTCTCAACAGCACACCAAAAGCCTGTCTGAAACCATAGAGATGGATGGCACATAAAAGGCCTTGGGGGAGCGCTATCTAAGACCAGATCATAGAGGAACCTGGTCTTGCTGCTACAGAGGTCCAGACACCACCTCTCTAGGTGGCTGAGATAAGCCTAGCTCTGTTTAGACTCCTGCCTGAGACTAACAGGCAAAGTGTTGAGAGAAATCTCTCTCTCATTATGCTCATTAGGATGAAGTGTCACACTGATCCAGTGCTGCGAGGTCTCCATCGTCCTGCATCGGCACTCCGAAACTGACACTTGGCATACTGCTCACTCGCCAGTTTAAGAAGCTAAGGTCAAGTGCTAGGGTTCAACTGGGATTCTTTTACAAAATATTTCAATAATTTGCTAATCATCAAGTGTAATGCAGACTCACAGGTGCATTATGACAGCCTCGGGCTACTGATCAGAAGGTTGTGAGTTCAAATCTTGGCACCGCCAAGCTGCCACGGTTGGGCCTTTTAGCAAGGCTTTATAACTTTCATCTGCTCAGCTTAATTGTAAATCATTTTGGATAAAACGTGTCTGCCAGCTGATTAAATGGAAATGTATCTCAAAGGAAAATACATCACTCTGTATGCTCACTTTAAAAGAGGCGTTATCTTGGTATAAAGGATAAACAGTAAGTCTTTGCCTAGTAGAGTCTTCAGTCATTTCCTCATAGTGAATGTCTCATGCATGACCTGGGTATGCGTCCCTGTGTGTGGTTTTTGTGATTGATTGTGTTTATGGTGCCTGCCTGTGTTTTGACTTTAATTTGAATCATGTTCATTTCATAGTGATTTTTATTTTTTCTTCCTGATGCCTTTTTATTTATTTATTTATTTATTTATTTACTTTAAAATATAAATACAGCACTGCCTAGTATCAAAATATCAGATTACATAATGTAATTGTTCCTTATATTGAGAATAATTGGTTTGTGCTTGTGGCATGCTTTGAGAGACTCTGTGCGGTCAACTTGCCAGTGCTGGTGTGATTTGTGCTGCAATGTGCGAGTGATTTATTATTATTGTTTTTTTTTTCATGCCCGTGTTCAGCCGGAATCCATGGCTGAAGTGCTGGCGAAGAAGGAGGAGCTGGCCGATCGGTTGGAGAAGGCTAACGAGGAGGCCATTGCCAGTGCCATTGCTGAGGAGGAGCAGCTCACCAGGGAGATCCTGGCTGAGAACAATGAACTGGAGAGGGACAACGAGAGTGATTTTTCAGTGAGGAACCAAGCACACATCATTTTGTCCAAACAGTGTGTGTATATATAATCTATATATTAAAAATTATTATTATTAATTTTTTACACAGGTAGGCATTGGAAGTGGAGGCTGTGGGCTCAACTTAGACTGGAGTGATATGTTGGCTGACTATGATGGTACTGCTTTTGTTTCCTAAAGTGACAGTAGTGTGTCCATGTGTTTTGAAATCATGTGTTTTGACTGACTGTGTCTCATGGTGTGTGCAGCGCGAGAACCGTGGCGTCAGAGCACCTCATGGGGGGACATGGTGGAGGAGGAGCCCTCTCGGCCTCCTGGCCATGGCATCCACATGCATGAGAAGCTCTCCTCACCATCACGCAAAAGGTACTGTGGTACTGTTGCATGGTTTACAGATGTAGTGCGAGTAAGCAGGCGGCATAAATCGGAGGAGTTTTGGAGTAATTATCTTGCCATTACATTGCATGTCGATAAAAATGTATTTTAACTAGAGTAACGATTGTATTAATATTTTACACTCTCTCAACTGCCCACTTTGAGAGCTATGTTTTAAGAATAAATTAAGTATTCGTGTCTGCAGCAGGTGGAAAATTATTTAAATGCGCCTTTTGTTTGTTTGTTGGCAGAACCATCGCAGAGTCCAAGAAGAAACATGAAGAAAAGCAGCTTAAAGCTCAGCAGCTGCGAGACAAGCTGAAAGAGGAGAAGAGCCACAAGCTGCAAAAACTTTTAGAGAGAGTGAGTCTTATCTACGTCTTGTCCTGATGTCGTGGGATGATTACGCCAGTATTCGACAGCAACGTAACCCGGCTCAGCTATTTTAGCGAAATAGGGCGGAGAGGCTGTTATGTCAAACAAGTACATGATGCTGAAATCATTTTCCTCAGCCGCACTTGAACTGGTTTGTGTTCGATTCTTCCATTCTACATGAGACGACGGAAACTTAAAAATACAACGGGGATTGTATTTGTACACGTCAGTGTCTGAAGGTGAATATTAACATGTGATATGGTCTTTAGAGAGCAGGTGTTAAGAACACAAGCATGTGATGACGGAAGATGCGAGGGCTTGGGAGAGTTGTTTTTGGATCACGATTTGAATGCAGCCCTCCCTGGCTATACACTCTCTCTCTCTCTCTCCGAACATTAAAACCACTGACAAGTGAAGTGAAGAGCATTGATTATCTCGTTGCAGTGGCACCTGTTAAGGGGTTGGATATATTAGGCAGCAAGTGAACAATCAGTTCTCGAAATTTAAGGTTTTGGAAGCAGGAAAAATGGGCACGCTTAAGTATCTGAGCGACTTTATTAAAGGCCAAATTGTAATGTCTAGAACACTGGGTCTGAGCATCTCCAAAACAGTAGTTCTTGTGGGATGTTCCCTGTATGCAGTGGTTAGTACCAAAAGTGGTCCACGGAAGGACAGCTGGTGAACCGATGATTGGGTCATGGGAACCCAAGGTTCACTGATACACATGGGGAGTGAAGGCTAGCCCGACTGGTCCGATCCCACAGAAGAGCTACACGTTGCTGAAAACGTTAATGCTGCATAATGCAGACAGGTCAGAGTGCCCATGCTGACCCCTGTCCACCACCAATAGCACCTACAATGGGGCTTGTGAGCTTCAGAACTTGACCAATGGAAGAAGGTGACCTGGTCTGATGAATCACGTTTTCTTTTATATCATGTGGACGGCCGGGTGCGTGTGCGTTGTTTACACGGGGAAGAAATCGCACCAGGATGCACTATGGGAAGAAGGCGAGAAGAAGTGGAGGCAGTGTTTGTTTGCTCTGGGCAATGTTATGCTGGGAAACCTTGGGGCCTGGCATTCATGTGGATGTTTCTTTGACACGTACCACCTACCTAAACGTTGCTGCAGACCAAGTACACCCCTCCATGGAATGGGTATTCCCTAGTGGCAGTGGCCTCTATCAGCAGGATAATACACCCTGCCACACTACAAAAACTGTTCAGGAATGGTTTGAGGAACAAGACAATGGTGTTTACATGGTCTCCAAATTCCCCAGATCTCAATCCGACGAGCATCTGTGTGATGTGCTGGACAAAGTCTGATCTATGGAGGCCTCACCTCGCAATCTACAGGACTTAAAGGATCTGCTGCTAACGTCTTGGTGCCAGAGAGCACAGCACACCTTCAGAGGCCTCAGTGTGTCAGAGCCGTTTTCGTGTTATAAGGGGGACCTAAACAATATTAGCCAGGTGGTTTTAATGTTATGGCTGATCAATGTATATCATGAGTGCTGAATACATCTTCAAATATCATTATAGGAGATTTTACTTTTATGTTTACTGCAGTTGGAAGATGCTCTTATCCAGAGCGACTTATAGAAGTGCTCTGTAGTCTCCATCAAAAACATATTCTCGCGTATCTGTCGTACTGAAGCCTTGTTAGGGAAGAGTTAGCACAACAAGAAAAACACAAGTTTTTTTGTTGTTGTTTTTTTTTAGTTAATGCTCATTTAAGTACTTTGTGAAGAGGTGGGTTCTTGGTGTTTGTTTGAAGCCAATATTCAGAAAGCCAGGGGAAGTTCATTCCACCACAGAGAAGTTTTTTTTGTTTTGTTTTGTTTGTTTTTTTATTTTATTGTTTTTTCAATCTGGGAAGAGTCTTTTACCATCTGTCCCACTCCTAAATTGCAGGAGAAGGAGGTGAGGAAGTGGAAAGAAGAGCTGCTAGACCAGAGGAGGAGGATGATGGAGGAGAAGCTGCTCCATGCAGAATTCAAGCGGGAGCTGCAGCTCCAGGCCATTGTGAAAAAGGCACAGGAAGAGGAGGCAAAGGTGAGGATATCACAGGCCTTTTAGTGTGATTTAGTAGTGCAACATGTCGGGTTGCTGTTTGTATGCGTGTTTTTCTTGTGTCTATGGGTTCCTGTTCCTGCTCCTCCCGTGTGTGTGTGTGTGTGTGTGTATGTCTTTTAATGGAACCTCTTCCCATCTTGGCTGTGTTCCCTTCTTGTGTATAAAGTTTCTAAGATTGGTTCAGAAAGTTACCATGATCCTGACTTGGATAAAACAATGAACGATGATTAATGGAATAATCTTAAACATATATGGTGGTCACTTTTGTAGGTGAATGAAATTGCTTTCATAAACACATTGGAGGCTCAGAATAAGAGGCATGATGTGCTGGCCAAGCTGAACGAGTATGAACAGCGACTCAATGAGTTGCAGGAGGAACGCCAGAGGAGGCAAGAGGAGAAGCAGGCCAGAGATGAAGCTGTGCAGGTTCGATGCCTTTTTTTTTTCTTCTTTTCTTTTTTTTCCCTTTATTTATTTATTTTCTTTTAAATCCTGTCATACGTGTTAGCTTTTAATGCTTTGATATATGTACTTCCTCAGTGTACTTTCTTTTCCCTCTAGTCTCTTACTTTCTTTTATGCGCTCATATAAATCATGATGACCTGTTTTTCTGTGCGTTGCGCAACAGGAGCGTAAGCGTGTTCTAGAGGCAGAGCGGCAGGCGCGGGTGGAGGAGCTGTTGATGAAGAGAAGAGAGCAGGAGGCACGGATAGAGCAGCAGCGGCAGGAGAAGGAGAGGGCGAGGGAGGATGCGGCCCGTGAGAGAGCAAGGTGCGAACCAGTACTGTACAGCTGCATGCTCTGCTGTCTGACTGCTCATGTGTTCGTTGGTTTTAATGTAGCACTTCTCTCCTACAGCGTAATAGTTTCCTTTAACAGTGTCATTAAAGGAAAATCCCTTTCACACCTATATATTATTGTTATAAGTTGTTATATTATAAGGAATGTGAATAGTTGTGTTAATTAGCCATGAACATGAATAGACCAATTGATTGGCACAGATAGTCTACATTTTAAATAGTAACAAGTGCAAAGTGTTTGTGTTGAGAACTGTAAGAAGAAGCACATCATGCATCAGAGAGGAAACTTGTTTTAATATAGAGCATTAATTAATATAATGTTTGCAAAACTCCCAATCTGCTGACAAAAAACCCCACAAAATCCTACCCATTACATGTCTTAAGCATGGCTTCGTAGTTCAAAAGTAGTCAAGTTCCACGTAAAAACTGCCAACTTGGCAACTCTGATGACTTGGTGGCCTTCTTGCACATCATTAGAGGTGTAATTTAATATCAGTGTCTGTATTTGCTTACAGTTGAATGCTCCAATTATTATTCATATCTGTATTCAGATTTTAACTGGAAGTGAGCATGGTCTAGACTGTAAAAATGTTTTTCTTTTTATGTGAAGCTGGAAACACTGCAATACACTGAACATATACCAGTACTGCTAGAAAAGGTCATCCACAACTTATAACAACAAATAATCAGTGGATAATAACTTTATTCAACTCCTTAACTACTTCACCTGAGTTCATCATAACTGGTCTCAACCAGATGCTAATCTAATGTACTCTAATCTAAGTGAGCTTACTATCTTTCAAAATTTGATCAGGTGCATATTTTTGTAAACTATAAATAGGATTTGTGAATGACTTCGTTTTATCATATTTACTTAGTTTTAGGATTTGTTACATTCCAGAAAATTCCAGAAAAGTTCTCTGGACATGCTATAAAACTTTTTTGGGGAAAAATTCCTTTTATTATTGATTAATAATGACTAAAATAACGCAAAGAATGTTAAATCATAAAAAAATAAATAAGCACAGTGTGTGGGCTGTATGGAGCAGTGACGTTTTTATAAATGAAAGTCTATTTCTTTTGTGACTTTTCAGGCAAGTTTGTGCAAAAACATTTGGTGAAATATTATTTGTTTTGGAGCTCGGTACAGGAGTATTTAGGTCAGGCTAGTGGAGCAAACTACTGAAGAAAAAAAGAACCCTCATATTCATATGTTAATGAGCCTCATCTTTAAAATTGCCTTTAAGATTGCCTTTAAAATAAATAAATATATTTAAAAAATAGTGCAGCTCCAGTTTATATCTGTATTTGTAATCATTTAAAACGCATTCTGTTCAATCCATGTAAAATATTCGTCTTCAGTTACATCACGACAAATGTAATGTGGCCGCATGCATCCCAGGAGACCTCCACAAGTGTACTGAGTAATCGGTTCAACCCGGTTCACACCTGAATTTAATGCTGTCCCCTTGTGATCAGCTGCTTGTATGATGAATGCTGCTTGTTCTGATGTGTATGAGCTGTTGTATTAACAGTGATTAACCACACCCATTTTGATTACTGTTCTTAAGGTTTTGGTAGCATAATTAGCATTTTAGCTTTTGTTTTATTTGTTTACCAAATGGAGGTACGATGTGTGTTTCCTTCCTCTGACCTCAGTTTTATGGTTGCAATATTTAATTGAGCTTGTTTTTTCTCCCTGACAATCTTTAAAACCACTGAACTTTTTAGAATGGTGGCTGAAAAATTGTGGATGAAAAAGTGTGGGATAGTTTGAGATTAGAGTACGAGGAATGACCACAGTGGAAAAAGGGTTTCATTTAATAGTGTGTGTGTGTGTGTGTGTGTGCTCTGCAGAGACCGCGAGGAGCGCCTGGCTGCCCTTAGTGCCGCTCAGCAGGAGGCCATGGAAGAGCTGCAGAAGAAGATTCAAATGAAGGCAACTTGTTTCCTTCCATTTCAACAGTGCTATTTCTGTTCAGGACGTAATCCTGCTTCTGTCCTCAGTTCTGACGCGTACTGCTTTTCTTCTCTCTTCTTACGTGCAACGCCAACAGCATGACGAGAGCAGCCGCAGACACATGGAGCAGATGGAGCAGAGGAAAGAGAAGGCGGCCGAGCTGAGCAGCGGCAGACACGCCAACACAGACTACGCTCCCAAACTCACTCCCTACGAGCGCAAGAAACAGTGCTCCCTTTGCGGTGTTGTGGTGAGACACTCGCTTCACAGTTACACATTTCCAAGACAATTCGAGCTTTCTGCATTCTACCACAGCTCTGTTCAATACTCAATTCTGAATGGCCTGAAGTATTCTGTAACAGCAGCTCTGACGGTAGTGCAGACTCGAAAACAAATCGCAGGGTTATGTTAATGCATTCATTCTGATACGTTATTGTTTCTATAGTAACAGGTCGTTCACAGGTATGGTGGAAGTGCCACATAATCTAAACTTTATAGTAAACAGATATGAAAAAAGGATACGCTTATTTAGCATTTCTGGAAGGAGACTCCAGTCTCAGTGTTTTTGTACGAGTCAGAGGTAAAGCTGTAGCTTTAGGTTTTCTAACACAGTGCAGACTTCAAGGGAGAGGATAAAACGCTGAACTTTTTCAGTAATAAGCTGTATTTTTTTTCTCTTATTAACTTAACGTTCACATGAAATCAAAATGGAAGTATGAATATGCTAGCCTTAAGGTTATTGATAAACTAGTGTGCTCCAAAACGATGAGATACGATAAAACTATAAAAATCTACATTCTCTCTCTACCATCAGTACGGATCAGGTGTTTTCATGGCCTCGTTCTGCACTTCAGCTTCTTGTCAGATTTTCTGTCCAATCAAATGCTTTCGAGAATCTGAAGTGTCCCGAGTCTGACGTTATAAAAATCACCCTGCCGAAGTTGGGTTTGGCTGTTCAAACCTATTATTATTATTAGTAGTAGTAGTAGTAGTAGTAGTAGTAGTACTAGTAGTATTTATTTGTTTATTTTATTGCTCGGGCTCACGTCCATTGTACTAAACATCAAGTACGGTTTGAATCCTGGGTTGTGAGGTAAGCTAAACACTATTTCATAAGGGTGAAGAGCCACTCAACATGTCCCGCCCTGACTTCCTGTTTCAGTGGAAATTACGTCAGCACATCGAATAACGCCGGGCATTTCAAGGCACTTCATAGGGATGTTAAAGAGAGAAGAAAAACGGAGGCTGATGAGGGAACAACTATTTATATTTGCTACAGTGTAAGTGATAACAGGAGCTTGTTATCACTTGCATTAACTATAAACCCATGAAACATAATGCATCGTTCTGTAATTAATAAAAAAAATTTAATCATTGGCAAATAGCTGTGGTATAAGAGGAATAAACCATAATACCACCCATTGTTATTTATTTTCCTATAACCACACACCCCACAGGGTTTTATTGTTTACTGACGTTAAAGTAATTTTACGTTTAAAAACAAAACACTATTCTGCTCTTGTTTAAACTCTGCACTCATGACTGCTTTCTGGTGCTTGTTTTAGCAGGCTGTGTCTTGAAAACAGCTGAGTACAGGGTACTTGTCGGAAGAGAAGGCATTCAAATGAGCATTTAACTGCATTAATTAAACATGAACTTTGGTTGGAGATTTATGACTGGTCGTGGACATGCTTTTCCCTGTGACAGGCAGCAAATCAGCATGCAGGCCATTTTTGTCTGAGGCAGGCCTGGCTTTCATGGCAACGAGGGCCAGACACCTTGGGGCTTCAAACAGACATCAGATTAAGCGCTCGGGGAGAATGAAATCTTGTTAAAATGTCAGATGACCTTGGCCAGTCAGTGACTCTAGCCATCATCTTTAGGTCAGAGGGAAGCACTCTGCTTAATGACATTAAACACAGGCCATCGTGCTTGGGCTCGCGTCCAAAACCGAGCGACAAACAATGCAGTTGCCTTATGATGGTCCTCTTATACCTGTATCTCTACTTTGTCATCAGTTTCACTTTCTATGATCAGGTTTATGGAATTATGAGTGAAATAAATATTTTTTTCTCATAGCAGACCCGTGTAAAAGGTTGAGAATTGCCCTTCTCAGTGAAAGCTCAAGAAAGCGTCTGAGGCTCAAAATGGCGATAAAGTTCAAACAGGTTTTTTTTTGTTCCAGCTTTTATTTGATGCATTATGCTTCTCTGCAGATGTCAGTCATGATTTGGGGATTAGATTTGTCTTTGAAGTGAGCTGCTCTGATTGTAAAAATAATTTTGTTATCCGAGAACCATGACTGTACGGTGAAGAATATGCTAACATATTGCGAGCTTTACGCTGTTGTTGTTGTTGAAGATTATTTGTATCTCTTGCCTGGATTCCTTTTGGAGTTGTTTTCCTGTGACTGACCTTGATCCATGTGTTTGTAGATCACCTCCGAGGTGCACCTGTTCAGTCACACCAAGGGCAAAAGGCACCAGCAGGCAGTGAGGGAGAGCAGCAGCATCCAAGGAAGAGAGCTGTCAGATGAGGAGGTGGTAAGTAGATACCCTAAACTGTTTCCAAAACTAAACTAAGAAACATATCTGGGTGGAAAAAACCTAACACAATTCCTCTTGGAGAATAATCTCACAAGACATAGTACATCATCTAATGCGAAGCTTCTATATAAATGAACATATCTCGCTAATGTTTCTTGTATCTGTGGGGCAATAAATGACTGAGATAAGTGACAGTGGAAGGGTGTGATCAGCCCTTGTCCCTGTACGTCTTTGTTAACAAAGTGCCTGTCTTGTGGACGCTTCTTATTCACACGGACCCACTCACTGCAATATAAGATTGCCTTTTGCACTGGTGTCTTTGTAGAGCTGACAACTGTTGGTGCTATATGCTGCATCTTTGGCCTCCACATCTCCTCTTTTTTTTTTTCTTCTACCTGACAGAGCGGTAAACAAGCACTAAGCAACTGCTCAAAAGCATTAATATGTTTAAAGTCTGACAGATACATGAACTCTAAATTAAGCAAGGTAATGGATTAAATTGGCTTCTGTATAATTCAAAATTATTTCTTTCCATAGCCGACTTCAAACTATGATTTAGTTCTATTAAAGGTATTATGGAGCGCAATGTAGAACAGTGAAGGAAAATTGCACCGGGAGAGAATTATTGCAGAAAGTTGGCACTGTAAAATTATTAATCAGGCATGTCTTGTGTTCTAATTAGAAACAAAAATGTTACTCCTGGAAATCACATTAAAGTTTTTTTTTTTTTTTTTTTTTTTTAATTGCCAGCCGTTTTTATTTGCGACGTGTGAAGGCAGTCTGGCTGCGAACTTGTTTGGATACTTTTATCATAGGCCTTTAGCCTTCCATATTTATGTCTCGTCCCATTTTGGTGTGCCGTATTTCATTCATGCAACCGCTACCTATTTTCCAGTCGAGGCTTCCATAACTCTTAGCGTTGTGAAAGATTTTTAATTAAAATTAAGACGGTTGGCTGAACCGTGTAGAGGTCACAGCATAGTTTCTCTGTGGAAGCGGCACCTCCACAGCCCTCTCTCCTCGTATTTGGTCGCATTTCGTCTTTTTAAGGACTTGTGGATTAAATTGAAAATAAGGTGATTATCAACAGGGACGGATCGATGGGCCTGGGGAACGCTCACAGCTGCCATTGCTCTTCTTACTTACTTTTATTGGTCATCATCTGTCGTGCTTTAACATAATATACGGGGAGTTCCTGACCAACCATTTACTGTTCATCCTTGACACACGAGCAAAAAAAAAAAAAAAAACTTCCTAAGGGTTGTACCTGGCTCGATTTGATTATTCTATACCATTTATGCTCTTTTTGCTTTAAGACCTGACTATCCACACCTATCAAAACAAATTCACAAACTGGGAACTGATGCCAGTGTGTGTTTGTGTGTGTTTGTGTGTGTGTGTGTGTGTGTGTGTGTGTGTGAGAGAGGGGGGGAATAAAGGAGAGGGCAAGATAGAGAACATGCCACCTGATACACCGTATATTCACCTTGAACCTGTATGACGTGTAGCTGTCTGTCTGACATCGGGGGAAGGCCTTCCTGGGTCATCCATTGTGTGATACAAAGGAGTGGAGGATGGGAGGGTCATACGAGTGTGACACTGGGAGGATGTATGGGCCCTGAGCAGGTCATGGTGTGATGTTTGGAGTAGTCTCCTGTTTCTTCCATTACCTACAGAAAACACTATGTGGTATTGTCAGGCAGTTCTTGCCCCAGGCACATCTCTCTCACCACAATTCTCTCTCTTGCCCAACTATTGTCTCTCAGGTGCAACAAAACACCTGTCTATCTCACAACTTCCTCTACTACATCATTTGCCTGCCAGAGCGTATGAAAGTTCTGTCCAGAAAGCGCCCAAAAAAGTTTTTCCACATTAAAACAACGTGACCATTGATCAAAAAGAATGCTGAATGGAAAAGCAGTTTTCTTTGATATATTTCACTCCGGTCAGTGCTGAATGATTTGTTTGGCTTCCTTAATTTGATTTGTGTAGTTTACTTTAGTTAGGCTCTGTAGTAAAAGCTTAGTCCAGCAATAGATTCACTGCAGAGCTTGTTCTGAGGTTCTCCTCCAAACGGTGCTCTGATATATAATCTCAAGATGGTGCACGTCTTTGAGGTGTTACAGAAACAATCCCATTAATGGCGCAGCAGGAGAAGTAGATCGCCTTTCAGAGAGATTACTAGCCAGATGCCTCTCCGGCCAGCGGGATCCAATGGTTATGACTGCAAGGCTCAACTCCTGCTCCCAGGGGGATGTGAAGTGTCCTGCGCGCACATACACACACACACAACAAAGTCTCTCTTACCCACCAACTCATTTATTTACACTGATAGAAAATGGAAAAAGTGTGCATGATTGCGAGTTTACAGAGTTTATGGATTAATAGAGTAGTGTCAATATAGGGCATCACTTATTTACCAATTCAAGACAACAAGGCATGCTGTTATAGGAAACGAATCAACAGCAGGGTAGCGTGATGCGACCCGACATGAAGTAGAGTTACTTTTTCAACCCCAAAGTTGATTCTTTTAATGAATATAAAATGTAATGAAAGCACTATACATAGATTTAGCTGTTGTGGAACATCCATGAGAAGTTACTTCCTGTTATCACTTGACTTATAGCAACTATAAAAGTCATTTCCTCACCAGCCTCAGTTTCTCTCCTGAAGTTAATAATATAAACAATGCAGCTTGTGTTACTGAGAAACAGCTCCGACTCCTCTGTCCCGGAGGCTTTCCCATAGTGGAAAACTCGCTGACCGTTACAAAGCACTGACATCCTTACATAAAATGTTAAATAAACACCACCTTACAGAAAGCTACACCATAATCATTGATGTTTTGGTTAAAAAACACATTTTTCAATCTGTTTATTATTACCGTAGGTTGCATAGTATCTACCATGCTGGTCCCTGTGAATGAGCTGTTACTATAGAATCAGTCACATTTTAGAATGAGTGCATTAATCGAAACATGACGGCAGTACTGTCAGAGCTGCTGGTCTGAATGGTCAGCTTCTGCCCAGACAGATTAGAGAATTCGACGGCACTGTGGTGGAATAGAAGTGTGCACGCAAGTACTGAATACAGAACTTATGCATTCTTAATAATGATTATTAATGAAATCTAAATATATCCAGTTTGATATTTAAAAAATCAGCTTGAAACAAATAGTTGAAATCTATATATATCCACGCCATGTCTTAATTTCCAATACCTGTTTGGAATATTTTCGTGTTTGACTGTTTCAGCAATTATCTTTTTTTTACTTGATATAGATTAGTGCACTATAAAATAGAGGTTTGTACTGAACACGTACAATTAAGAGAAATACTTTATTAGATCTCTGTATACACTGTGCATTGGAGCCAGTGATGGAGAGCATAATTATAGTTCCTAATTCTTAATTAGCCTGCGCAGTTCCAGGAACAGTAGTTATTAAGGAAAGTTAATGATTAGTAATTACCCGTGTTCGCTACTTATATGCACACACATTAGAGATTAATTCATAATGACCCCTTGTACTTACATGTTGCCACACTTGTAAACTGAGTCAGAGGAATTTTGCACAGGGGTTTTCAATTAGAGATTAGTGCAGAAGTCTGACATGGCAACAGCTTTCCCATATTTCACCTGTGTGATAAGAACTGACAGTGTGTTCCCTGCAGTAAAACTGACCTGGAATGGCAGCAGAAAGGGTGGGTAGAGGCTCTGAATGCAAACCCTTCTCTATCCCACTCTATCTGTCCATTCTCTGAGGTGCTGTATGACAGGATAATTGGATAATTGCATTCTGGCACATGCGTCATTTAAATTGAGTTTCATCCGTCTTTCTTCCCATGGATGTATCCGCATTATCTGAGTAGACCCAGTGGTGTCCAGCTGGGAAGTTATGCCTCTCTCTCTTAGCATTTCCGCTGCCTCACACTGCAGGCGAAGGGGGAGATACAGGAGTAATTTCTGTGCATAATGCACAACTGATAACACCTGCGCTTTCAGCTTACCTTTACCCCTAGAACTTAAAGGGTGTGCATTGTTCAGAGACTGATTAGATACTGTACAGTTCATCTCTGGCAGGCTGCTCTGTTAATGTTAAGTTTAGGTTTAGGTTGCCTCTCATGGCCTCCATGTTTGAATGACAAGGTATCAGATTTTAGGTGTGCAGTGAGGGTATTCGCCATCTTTTTAGTCAAGTGCTTACATGTAAAAAATATAATAATTATTATTTATTTCAACAAACATTGATGTGCTTAAACTGTTGCACTTCAAGTGCAACACTAGTTTTAACTTTAACAGTCAACTGTGTGTGTGTGTGGGGGGGTGTTATGGTTCTCCAGTTGGCATGGTTTTTTTTGTTTGTTTGTTTTTGTTTTTTGAATCTTTAAGTATTTTGTTTTGTTAATAGGGGTCCAAGCATTTTTCATCAACCATAATCACAGTCTTCAGTTTTCTTCTGTGCGGACATCAAACTGGGTCAATAGGTGTTGCTTCCTCCTCTACTCAGGTGCCTGATCAGCCTGATGGTGGGTGGCACTGATGGTAGCACTGTAGCTACCTCTGATTTCTTGGCTTAGTGGGAATTTGGACCATTTTGCTAAATATGAAATATCTTCTTCTGTTTTTTGGAATATATTCCCCACATTTTTGTTCCATTACTCTCTATACTCTGAAACTCCGTTATCCAAACAATCATCTTAATATTTGTAAACAATATGGCCACTACATGCCTATCAGTTCTAGCAGGGCCAGAGCTTAATTTACTGCAACAGCTGTAACTCATGGTTGATTTTATGGATTTGAATGAAACTTGAAAGCCCCACTCAGGAGACGATTCTGATGGTATGTGCAGTGTTGGAGTTGTCATCCATAGGGGGTGGGGTTAAGTTCAAATAACCGATTCTTTTATGCAAGTGGATTTTTAATGATGACCTGATTTTAAAAACTTGGCCACTGTCATCCGATTAGTTTCAGCAGGCTTTTCACAGATTGGATGAGGATGAACAGGCTTGAACAGTGTATTCATCTGTGATCTATTTAGCCCCTTTTTTTTTGGTCTTCTGTACAGCTTGGCAGGAACTGGCCACCGTGGGCTCTATTTGTGACTGCTTGGACACCACAGATGACTGCTTGTGGCTATAGTTGTTGTTTTCAACAGCATTATATTAAGTGTTGATATTTTAGAGTTCCTTTATTGACATTAGTATCATATCAGTTACTCACATCCCCAACTAAAGGCAAGATACAACAAAAAAAGAACTAAACTGTTTTGATATGCAGAACATTACTTAAGCAATCAAATAGCAGCGAATTTTTGCATTTATAGTACGCATTGGTAATGAGAGATTTCCTGAAGGACTGTGAACAGCACAAAACCACATCCATTTGGGTCTAACAGCAGGGTAGTGTGGTCTGACTGCCCAAAAGTTTTAAAAAAAGAAACATCCTATCACATTAAACTGCTTTTATTTCCAGCAGCAGGCCTATGGCATGTTCACGCAGGTGAGCAGGAACCCTAGACATCTTTCTTCTCGTGTTTTTCAGAGTCAGAAGAAAGGTCTCTTTAGTGTCCCAAGTTATTGTAACTGTGATCTTAATTGCCTACCTGTAAACTGTTCGTGTCTTAAGGACTGTTCCACAGTATTGCGCATGTGCAATAATTGTTAATGGTTAATTGAACAAGCATGAAAAACATTGTTTAAACCAGCGGTCCCCAATCTTTTTTGCGCCACGGACCGGTTTAATATTGGACAATATTTTCATGGACCGGCCTTTAAGGTGTGGCGGATAAATACAACAAAATAAAATGATACGACCGGCATAAAAACTGGGGTATTTTTAAAATCTAATAATAAACGTGAATCCAATGTGAAATCGCAACTTTATTAGCAGCGTCGTAACATCCTCGTAACATCCACTCTCCCCCCTAACGCTCTCTGGTCTCTATGGTAAGGTTTCAATGTATCACGTGACCGAGACAAGTGTCTTGACATGCGTCAAGAGTGTGTCGTAGAAGGATGTAACGGAGAGAATCCGGTCAGTTTTTTAGATCCAGACAATAAATAAAACGGAAATAATGCAAGTTATTTATTCTTTCTGTGCGGCCCGGTACCAAATGACCCACGGACCGGTACCGGTCCGTGGACCGCTGGTTTAAACCCTTTCCGTTAAAGATCAGTAAAGCTGCTTTGGATTTTACGAAATTATTTTTCAATTAAAAATGAGTTTTTTTTTTTTTTGCTGAGTTTAGTAGTCATCAGAGGTCACATAATTAGTGGAGTGGAGTTCAATTGTTACGTGATCTCAATATAAATAACGTCTGTTCCTGGAAGGCCTCAGATAACATACCTAAATTAATATCAAGAGGACCAAGGATCTTTCAAAACAAGTCCGAGTCCACATACTTCCCAGACAGCAAGCTGTGTTTATTCACTGGTTTAAAATAAAAAATTAAATTAAAAAAGGCTAAAATCTTGCTAGAAGATTGTTGGAGTTGTCTTATTTGTGCACAAAAAATATTATTTTGTGCACAAATCAGATTAAATCGACTTATTTTGGGAGTGGATAGGTGAGAAGATACATGGCTTTACCTTATTTTAAAACCTTTACAACACAAACATATACATAACATACTATTCTAGAGCAGCATACAAGTCCACACAGAGTTTGCAACTGGTGAATGATCTCTAGGTGCCTCAACATTGTCTTTTCATTTTCATGACCAGTTTGCTATAGGCAACTCTCCCCATGTATTTTCACAGCACGGGTCTGAAATAATTTTAAGATCTTCATGTGCGGTTTCTTTGGTGCCTGACTGTTACCTTCCACACCTGAGGGACAGAGCTGGTATCCAATAACTGTTGAAAGACTGCTGTCAGCACTTACCCAGCTGAACAGAGCATTCCCTCAGAATGTAGCCTTTCTATCCACAGTGCCCAAAAGACTCCGGGCGATTGATGCGGAACAAAATAGGGTTTGATATGTTGGATAAACAGAATCAGGATTTCCATAGTGTTCTTTTTTGCTCCTCTACATCCATAGTTCTTGAAGTGGGGTCCACAGTTTTATTATTTGTACAGGATGATATGATATGGATCTCGTTATCATTATTAAATGCTGTCAAATTATTAGTTATTACTTAGTTATCATGTAATTCTATGCCTCTTAATATGATATAAAAAATGTTGATACAACCTTTTAACACAGTGTGACGGTTTTGGGTTCTTTGGGTGGGTATGTGCAGAAATATAAAATTCTTGTGTGTGCGTGCTCATTTTATGAATCTCTGATTGTTTTTACCTCAGGAGCACCTGTCTTTAAAGAAGTACATTGTAGACATAATGACTGACACCACTGTGACTCCTGAGACTAACCAGGATGGAGAGGAGAGGCAGAAAGCACGGAAAAAAGCCAAGAAACTCCGTGCACGGATGAACTCAAGGTGATGTTTTTTTTTTTCCTCCTTAGTCTATTTTGTCTTTGTACTCTCTCTCTCTTTCTCTCTCGTGCTCTCTCTCTCTCTTTCTCTACTTTTACTCGCTTCTCGCCGTTTCTCTCATGCCTGACAGTCACTCATATGACTAAGGACAACATGACAACATGTGAGAGCTTTATGAGTGACAAGGAGATGGAGAGCAGAGGCACTGTGCATCTTGGCTGTCTGCAGAGCAACACTGATGAGCTTAATTTATGGCCACTTTGTGTGATTGGGGAGGAAAAACTAAGAATCGATCTGGAAGGCTCCCTCACTTTCACCTGTTAAGAGCTTTTCTCCTAATTGGTTGCCACTGCGCTGCCAAAACTGAAGCCTCCTCTGGTGTACAATGGTATGTTAAAGTATGTGTAAACCATGCTTGTTTTCTCCCCCCCCCCCCCCTTCCCATTGATTTTTAAATGAAGTATCAAAGAAAATCAATAGTAATCAACAAATAGGAGGCAGTGTGCCTCAGTGTCAAATCCTAGACCTGGACACTATAAATTTAGCTTCTTGTCACAACTGTAGTGTGTGTTTGTGTTTTACTGTGACAGGGGGAGACAGATAGAGAGTTGAGACACATGCGGTTATTTTTCATGTTGTCGTAAGGAGGAGTCAGGAGAGATTAAGCTGCTGTGGGTGTGTCTAGCTGAGCTCAGTCTTTAATCCTACATTGCCCTCCCTATACGCCTCTTGGAGTGTCTGTGACTTGATGGTTAAGACTCTGGGTTACTGATCAGAAGGTCAGGGGTTCAAACCCCAGCACTGCCAGGCTGCCAATGTTGGGCCCTTGAGCAAGGCTCTTAACCCTCTGCACCAGGGGTGCCATATCATAGCTGACCCTGCGCTCTGACCCCAACCTGCTAGCATGCTGGGATATGTGAAGAAAAAAGAATTTCAGTGTGCTGTAATTTATATGGGTTGTATTTGTTATTTGGGTTGCATTGTAGGAAATAACAGTTCGTAGCAGCTCTAAAATTTAAGCTCAATTGTAGCCTAGTTTAAAAATAAATGTACACTACTTTTGAGTTTATGGACTACTAGAAAATACATGGTTGCACCAAGTAGCATAGTTTTAACTGGAGTCTCATCAATGGTATTTTTTCAGGCTGAGTTCGAGTACATGTTGATTTGGTATTTGTTGATTCCCCATGATACCCCATGGAGTAATTAGTAACCTGCTTGGATGCCAAATCAGGGCCTCATAGAACATTTCACTTGGCTTTGTTTGTTGTTCACTGCTAACAATGAACTTACCTGCTAAGTTTTATGTTTAAGATGTTATGACATTTAAACAGGATCTTAATAAGGAGTGCGAGGGCAGTTACCCCGATTGACTCGTAAAGCAGTTACGAGCAAGCATGGCCATTAAAAATGAATGTAAGTATGAATGCTGTGACTTGCACCTTGACTCACAAGCAATGTGTACACCCTGGTGTCAGGAAGCAGGCATGTATCAGTGCTCGGTACACGCAGAACCGTTGTGCTCTCACACTGACTTTACAGCTCCACACCCATGAATACATCTGCGTGTGGATAATTTAAGGCACTTTGTGGTCATTTTTAATGCCCGTGCTGCTGATGCTGCTCTGCGCACCTCACACTCTCGGTTCAAAATGTTACTTCAAAATCATAATACGTTTTATCAGGTTATTTGTATAGTAGAAAGATGCTGTTGTTGCTCCTCTTAATATTTTCACAGAGCACAGTTTGCAATTTGCTTTGCTTTGATCATTGTGAAAAACATCCAGATCGCTTTCTTTTTGTGTCATCTGTTCATTAGCGTAGCAGTTTACGCTAGGCTTATATCGCATAGTATCATGTGCTATCAGATGTTCGTAAGGGAGCGTTTTTAATGAGTTGAAGTCAGTGAGCACTGGAACAGAGCGATACATGATACCAGTATTGATGCCAACGCATCCCTAGTATTAATATTTCTTATATTAAAACTAGAGCTGCAACAACTAATCGATAAAATTGATTATAATCGATTATGAAAATCGTTGTCAATGAATCTCATTATCGATTAGTCAGTCTGTGCTTGGCACGGCTGCGTTTACTCATTACGTTACTTCTGTTCCAAAAACACGCTTCGGAGAGTAAATACGAAATGTGTGTCCCAAATTACATACTAGACACTTACACTATGCACTATGTACTCTACATTCTAGTGTGTGAAGTTTAGAAAGGTAATATCTTCTCAAAAGGAACACTAGTGGTTTTTTTTTTACTAACCGGAGGTATAAGCTATGTCCTAGTTGACGGCGCATGATGTCATACACGTAATGCGACACGGCTAGCTTTAGCAGATACCCAGAGTCACCAACAATGCCTTTCTTCACTTTACTGTTTGTCAACATTACCTTTTTTAAAAAATTATGCATAAATACTATTATTTATAACATAAACTTGTACATTAGTTTATACTATATATAAGTATTTATGCATTATTTCTATGGATGCACAAAAAGCACGTGTTGAAATAAAATGGCTGGATATGGAAGCTGTCGCAAGGTTGTGAAGGTCTTTAACTGGAAACATGGCAAGCACGTCACACGACACTGTTACGAAACTTATTAATTCAATAATTCAAAAAGACAAAGTGTTGTGGAACAACCGAGAAGGCACAGCTGGTGTGGTGCTGACAAACATAGTCCCCTACAGTATGTATGAAGACTTTCGGGACACCTTGTACTATGTCAGGTTTTAACTAGCCCTCAAGTTAAATTATGATTTTTAGTCACTGTCAAAATTCATGTTACTTCATCTTCAAATAAATTAAGTCAAACAAGTTTCCAGTTAAAGGCGCCTAACAAGCTCCTGGGGGAAGCCCCGAGGGCGAGTTCTGCTCTCTGAACAGGGCCAGGCTGGGCTTGCTCATTAATATCTCAGCAGCCCGGGCTGGTGAGTGGCACTCTCAGGGCTGGAGCTGAGAAAGTGACGGGCCTGAGCCCCCTCTGCTCGCTGTCACTCGCTGCTTAAGCCCTGGAGCGCCAAGCCTGAGAGAGAACAGGCATTCACAATCATAAATCACTGCCGCCTTTGGTCCCGGCATGGCGAGTTTAGCGGCTCCACCGCTGGGTGGAAATGAGGCATTTTATAGGAGCACAGGGTGATGTTTGGAAAAGGCAAGAGAGCTTTTGACAGGCCTCCCAGGTTGCCCTGTCCTCTACTGTCATCGTTAAGCTTTTTTTAGTCCTGACTTTGATTGACCTGGGGACGAGTCCAGCACTATTTCCTTCGAAGTGTATTTTACAGATACATTTCTTGTGTGTTTTCTTCCTCGTGTAAGTATGTGGATGAACCTTTCTGAAAGTAATGCCATGGTCTCTCTTTCTTGTGTGTGATGTTTGGTCCAGTGCATAGGTTGTCTTTAGTTTAGAAACCGAGTGCTCAGTGTACAGAACTGC
Source organism: Ameiurus melas (assembly GCA_012411365.1). Taxonomy (NCBI): domain Eukaryota; kingdom Metazoa; phylum Chordata; class Actinopteri; order Siluriformes; family Ictaluridae; genus Ameiurus; species Ameiurus melas. The sequence continues at coordinate 16,213,997 of CM022764.1, read as the reverse complement.
ATACAAAGGACCCCCTGTTTAATGCACAGCACTCTCACTAAGTTTACCAAAAAATTTCCTCTGGCAGGAAAAGAGGCGTCGAGCATGTGATGTGGACATACAGAAGTCAACAAAGGCACAGCGAAAAACCACAGTTCCCTTCTTTCCCCCTCTGACATGTTTTATGTATAACGAAGGCTGCACCTGAACTGATCCTACGTTTTATGACTCCGGCATCTAGATTACGTCCGTGTCCTCATGTGCATTTGTATAATTTATAGATGGGTCCCAGTTTGTTCCTTTTTGTACATTTTCCACGGCTCCAGTTTTAATTCCTTATCCGTCAGCAGTGAAGTTCCATGATTGAAAGCCTCTCAAACCCAACATTAAAATATTGTAGCAGCACCTGGCCAAATCCTCCATGTAACCGGTAGTGCCAAACCCCCGAGTTCTCATTGCACCTTTTAAAACGGATATAGTGTATTTGTTTTTTTTTATCCATCTGGACGCACGAACATTTTTATGGCCCAGTTTAGGGGGGCCCACTATCTCTATCCAGCATGCATGGAGGTGAATGTTGGGGCAGATCGTGATGAATTGATTATTAGTTCTGCATTGTAGCTGTGTAGCTCCCCTACCCCCCTTTAATTCTGATTACTAATATTTATAACTCCCTTGCCCATTTAACAGGGCCTGCCGCCGCCGCCAGTGATTGATGGCCGGGCCATTGCTCCCCGTTTAACCTGCACGGGTATAAAGCTGTCAGAGATGAATATTGTAATTCGCAGGATGATGAAGGGGCCAGGTATAGTTCAAGCCTTCCCTCAATACTCTGCTGCATTCTTTATGCGGCCTCTCTGAGGTTGTGGTAAATAATGCACCGTAGCATTGGGCTTTAGTCTTCTCAATGTACAGCGAGGGTGGTCTGTGTAACCTGTGTCTATAGATTAAATCTTTGTGACTTAGGTAGCCTTTACTTAAATCTCTGTCTCTCTGTTTTTAGACTCATGAAAGGTGTTAAATATCTAAATGTCAGACATTTCTACCTGAACTTTTTTTTTATGTAGCATTGGTGTAGACTGTAAACTTCACCCTACCTCTTTTAAGAGCTATTTTTTTTCTTATGAGTATTTAAAGAAAAAATTTAATGTTGACGTAAGCCTGGGGGTCATTACATGCTACGTAGTTCTCTGTGGCCTTTTTCCCAGCATTCCTGTCCCCTTGAGGTGTATTATCAAATTCAAGTTTATAGTGTTCAGACTGATTTATACCCCTCTTAAAGATCAAGAATAAGGCTTTTTTTTAATCCAACATCTGCTGAAGGCATTTGATGTGATTTTTTTTTCTTTTTTCCTTCTTACCCTGGTCAGTAATTAAACACTCAACTTATCATTAATTAATCACGCTAAGCTCAACTCATGTTTGGCATACATTAAAGTGAAAATTGCATATTGAGAACAACAATGTGTCAGTACACTTCTCTGAGCATTTGAACTAAACATTTATTGATGTGTATTTAAATGTATGCCTTTATGGGCTGACAGATGAGGGCTGTTTTTGATTGAATTACATTGGCAGCCCCAACAGAAATGATTTGTAATCTGTCATTAGTCTTAGACTTCGTCTGGAAAAGCAGTCTTTAAAATATTGATATTAAAGATACAGTGCCCTCCACTAATATTGGCACCCTTGGTAAATATGACTTCCTGTTTCACAGCGGCCAAATTCCAAAAATGGTTTACTGACTACAAAGTCAAGGTCTTGCCATGTCCATCCCAGTCCCCCGACTTGAAATGCATAGAAAACCTGTTGGGTGAACTGAAAAGGAGAATCCACCAGTGTGGACCTTGAAATTTGAAGGATCTGGAGAGGTTATGTATGGATGAATGATCACAGATCCATTGCCATGTATTCTCCAACCTCATCAGGCAATTACAGGCATGTTATCTTGGCAAAGGGAGGTAGCACAAAGTATTGACTAAAAGGCTGCCAATAATTGTTGCACACCTATATTTAATAAAGATATGTATTTTTTGGATAAACTTATGTTTTGTTTGCAATTGTGTGATATCCATGAGAGCAGAGTATTTTTGTGAATTTCTTTTAACAGAAGATCAAAGAGTTAAACAATAAACACAGCCTTCTTTACTCATATTTGCCAAGGGTGCAAAATTAGTGGAGGGCACTGTAGACATGGCCCTGGTTTTCTGGGAACATTCATCTTTCAGTACGGTCTTCCGGAAAGTGGCAGAGTTTATCAGCCGCAGGTCATCTCTCCCTCAGGTGGTTTGTCAGGAGCTGATCGATCAGTCTTACCGGTGAGATGTGGGGTGGACAGGAATCTGTCTTGTTGGTGTACCACACCGCGGCTCGTGTGGTTGTTAGCTAAACCCCTTAATCTGGAGATTTGCTGCAATGTTTATAAACGCCATTAGCATTTAAACTAGATCTGTAAATTTAATTTGTTCGTCTTCTCATAGTTTGATTTGTGTATGAAGTTCTTCTAAAAGGTTTTGTCCAGGTGAACATTTTACTTGTTTGTACGCAAACTTTAGATTTTTTTTATGGAAGTTTAGACAGCAGCTGACAGGCTAAATAAACAGTTTGAGACACGGATTGACCTTCTGATCTTTTCTTTGTTCTCACTGTCCTCTTATCTCCTCATGTCCTCAGGCTGACATGTGTAGGAGATCTCTCTCCCTAGCGCGCTCTCTCTCTCTCTCTCTCCCTAGTGCTCTCTCTCTCTCTCTCTCTCTCTCTCTCTCTCTCCCTAGCGCTCTCTCTCTGTCCCTAGTGTGCGCGCTCTCTCTCTCTCCCTAGCGCTCTCTCTCTCTCTCACTTGCTGATGGACTGTTTGTCTTCTTCCTTCTCAGGGCTAAGGAGTATGAGGCGTCCGTAGAGGCAAAGATGCAGATTCCAGATTCTCCTTACAAGGCCAAGTAAGCTGCCAGTTCTGGTTATAATGAATGTACACCCACACCTGAGCTGTATCTACAAGTATTTGGCTTGCTCCTATCTCTGAAATGTTGTCTTTTAATCCCTTCACACCCAACACACACTTAACACCTCCCAAAGACTTGTATTATTCAAGAGTGTTTGTATAAATTTGGATAATAAATGTGGCGGACCAGGCACGATGATTGTTTACAATTTTTTACTACTCCCATTTTGCGTTTTTGAGGATGGGGGGTGGGGGGGACACACGGTGGTTAGCACGTTCGCCTCACACCTCCACGGTGGGTTCGATTCCCACCGTGGCCCTGTGTGTGTGGAGTTTGCATGTTCTCCCGTGCTGCGGTGGTTTCCTCCAGGTACTCCGGTTTCCTCCCCCAGTCCAAAGACATGCATGGTAAGCGGATTGGCGTGTGAATGGATGTGTGAATCACTGCGCCTGGGGGGGCCATCTTCAGTCGTCTTGACTCAGTCTTGCCACTGGATCATAGTGGTCACCGAGAAGTGAGAGTGAGGCTGATGCTGCGCCAGTCTTCCTCACTTTAATCCAATTCATCTGCGAGTCAAGTTCCAATTTATGTTCTCCATAATGGAGGCAGTCAAAATCGACCGACGAACTCCTGTGTGTGTGTGTATGTGTGTACGCAGACTGCAGCGACTGGTGAAGGACTTGGGAAAGCAGCTGCAGGGGCAGGACAGTGGCCAGTGGGCCAACAACAAAGTGTCTGGCTTGGACAGAACCCTGGGGGAGATCTCCCGCATTCTGGAGAAACAGGTACTATATGTATAATGGAATTAGCAAATACAATTACATGTGAAATATTGTTTTATTTATTTATTTATTACGATAGATTCCTCCTATTTTGTCCTCAAATTTGTAATAAGTTTTAAACATCAACACAATCATACCGCTCTGGCTCTTACCTGTCCATAGTTCTTCGGCATTGCAGGTCTTCAGATGTCTCTGTGATTGCTTTGCCACTGTGCCCTATAGTATTTTGCCACTAGAAGTCTGCCCTATAGAGTGTTCAGATTGTGTGTTTGTGCATGTGCGTAAGGATTTGAGCGGGAGATAAGCCTCCTGGCTGCTCTGTGTGTAGACTCCTCTAAACCACACAGCTTTGGCTGGAGTCCTCCCTGTCTCAGTCTTCACCGAATATCACGTTCCTTCCCCAACTCTTTGCCCTTGGTTATTTGGTAACGAGGGCCAGATTAGTTGCATGTTTTCATTGCAGCAGATGTTATTAATGGAGCAGCTACCCATTTGTTAAGCAGCCAAACATGCTTTCCGGTGTTCGTCTGACCTCTCAAGCCTGCCGGTGCATGTTGCGGCTTTACACAAAAACTCGTCAGGTTTGTCAACGTAAAATTGAATCCAAATGATTGGAAACAATAAACGGAACAAAGCATTTAAAGATGTATTCGCTGGCGCTGGGATGTGTTCCCCATCTTGTCTTTTTCCTTTGAGCAACCTGTATTCAGTAGACTAAAACTGTGCAGATCATTACAGTATTGTTTGTTTTGCAGCATTTTATTTTTCAGCAGTTTACATGTTGGATTATTGTGCAGTATTTGCAAAGACATTACTTCGTGTCCTTTAGTCCGCTAAGGCCTAATATTTGTTGCACTTTTTATGACTGGCTGATCAATACTAGGTTGGATAGATGGCAAACATCTGTCTATTTATATATATTTATGTACACAAAGGAAGGAAATAAACAATCCTAGCAAGTGCTATGCTGTAAAAGACCTGGGTGTGTGTGTGGGCGGGAGGATTGGATGTTGATGGTGTCACTGCACTGGCTGGAGGGAGGAGATGCTGGATTTTAATGGATGAAGGGATTTCTCCAGGGAGAGGGCTGGTGGTGGAACAATCTGGTAAAGCGGTGCTAATTGGAGGATAGAGTGGAGTGTGAATCTTGTCTAGAGCAGAATACTGGTGGAGAAACACCAACTGGCGATACGTTTATTTCCTAACATGTATGTGTGTGTTTTATATTAAAATATTGTATTTAGGGGTTCAATTATCAAATGAATCTGATTGTAGGCTGATTGTTTCCCTTCACATTTGCATTGTGGTTGAAATGAGCATTTTTTTTAATGCCATGTAAGACGTGCGTGTTAACCATCATATTTGAATATAGTAAGGTACAGACACCACTCTGTAGACTACGTCCAGATTAGTCATATCTAATCAGATTAAACACTTTTTATTTGCCCTCCCCTAACCAAATCACTGTCTGTGTTATTTTGTTAGATGTGTTTTAAGACTGCAGATTCCCTCCTGCGTTCAAGTGTTTTCTCTCATGCTATCCCAGAGGCCTTGTGGTCTCTCTCATTCCGACTGGTTCTGGAGTTTTCCACTGAGACCTGCCTTTGAAGATCCCCCTGTTGCTGTTTTTCTAAGTCAGCAGGAATAGTGAAGTGCTTGTGGAAATGTCAGTTCTCCAAGCTTTTCCTTGGGCTCTTGTGGGAATAGGAGTCTCTCAGTTTTGTATCTGGACTTCATTTGAGCTGTCCGTCAAACCGCGCCGATTCCTTCAGCCAAGCCTGCCCGTACCCAAAGCGGCATCACTGGGGTTGTGTGTGAACCAGGCTGCTTAAGCACTTCCTCCTCTAATCCCTGGACAAAGTCAAATAAATATCTGTCTCCTTCAGTATGAGGCGTCTGCCCACAAGCCGCTCCGCCTGCTCACTTTTAGTCAGGAGCGTTTAGATTATTTGACCTAACAAGCATCTCTCGTGTCACAGACTCACCTACAGATTTGTTTTTTCACAGTCACCGTATCTGATTCAGTCTTCACTTTCTCAGCTAATTCCTTGAACAACACCCGACACTGCTCCCACTCTTCTCCTCTTTCCTCCCCAGCAGCACTGCTTCAGCTTTAACCGTGGGCTCCGACCCCTGCCCGCCTCTCCCTCTGAGGCTGCTAATGGTTTATTTTGTGTCAAACCAGGTTTCATTTAGACTCCCTAACAAATGACTGTTCCAAGAGGGTGAATTTTTTTTTGGTGCTTGTTGTTTTACAGAAGGGTCTGGACAGTCTTCTATTCTTCAGCTTTACCTTACAGCTGCTTACCTTGGTTGAATGACCTCATGTATTTACCCTGAGTGCCGGCACATGTTTGTCACTGCTTTCAAATAAAGGGTCAGGAGAGCCGGACTACATTTATGACACTTCTGGGACTATCAGTACCACGGTGGAGGCAGCGGGCTGCCACTATTTACATTTTCATTTGCCAGCTGTCAGGGCCTGCCTTCCCTTGGTGGCCAACTGGTTGCTTGGTGTACCTGATCAAGAGGCCCCTGAATAGAGAGAAGGGCACTGCGGGAGCTTGTTCCTTGTCCATAAATCCCACGATAGATGACCTCATATTAGAAAGGGTCAGATTTAAGTTGGCTGATTCACAGAACCTTGATGGACTTTGAGGGTGTGGACATGCTCCAGCTTTCACATCAATATAGTGTTAAGTGGCTTTGAAAGGAAAGTGTGTTGCTGATAGATTTTGACATGGTTAGTACTGTTACATGAGATAACTTGGGCAAAACTCTCTAAAGTCCACTAGGTGGCAAATCCTTTCAATCAGTATTTTCTGATTCGTGGTTTTTTTTTTTTTTTTTTTTTTTTTAATTAAACCTAAAATGCAGGCGTTTTTAATTCTGGTACAGCATCTAGTCTGCACCATGTGTGGAAACAGGCAAACATTATGTGCAACACAAGGGAACCAAAAATGGGAAACATCGCTTTAGATATGTGTGTGACAGGAATTATTTTGGCTACTGAGGTTAGATTTAGATATAGGCATACTATTGAATAGCTAAATTAATAATTGTCAATGAGAGGTTTGCTCACAATGGAACATGCGTGTGTGTATGGAGCTGTCATAACATTAACAGTCATCACATTACATCATTACTCCTACCTATTTTCCATTTTTTTTGCATGAGAGACTTCATTCAAATATTAATCTGATTCCAATTCTAAGGAGCCCTAATGAGAACTGTCTGGTAGGGGAGCTGAGAGTGAGTGTGTAGAAGTACCCCCCCCCCCCAAACTAAATTCAGTCTGAATGACGGGGATTAGCCGCAGGGGGATTAGCTCTAAAGAAAGACACTGGACATGGTTATGACATTCACTGTGCACCATGAGTTAGGTAATTTTCCAACCCTAATTCCTGGACTAATTCTTTTGTTCCACTTGGCTTGGCATTGCATGTGTAAGTGTCTATGGAATTCCTATTTTCCCCTCAGGTGTAGGTTGGAGTAAAAACCAGAAAACCCAAACAAATGCATTTGGATGCCATGATTTAAAGGATTTATTAGTTAGCAAATGTGAAAGTTTAGTATTCCCCATATTGCATATTAATTGATTGTGTTCATTGAAACCCCCATGCAGTATTTTGTTTGCTATTTTGTCCCAAGGATTTATACCTAGTGTGGTTAAATGTTCAGCCTGAATCTAACAGGAAAATGCAAACCTTACAGCTGCCTGAGATTTTCTTTACTTGAAAAACATCATCCTGTGGTTCCTGTGGTTCCTTCGATTTTGTGCCTCACTTGTCACTAATGAATGGTGGTCCTTTCTTTTACATAAACCAAACTCCAAACTGTTTCTCATTCGGAATGAACTGTCACAAATCATCCTTTACTGTATACTTTGCTCCATTCCATTAAGCCATGTAAACATTAAAACGCTACAGATCTCTTGTTGTGGTTTTCAGCTCTTTCCCTTTCTCTCAGATTTTAACTTGGACCTCTTAAGGATTTTGTTTATTCCCCTTGCATCTTTTTTTGTATCTCCGTTTGATCCCAAAACGTTGCCTCCTTATGCCTGCGCTCTTGTTCATTACAAGCAGGAACTGCAAAATGAAGTTTATGTTATTGGAGTGCTTGACCAAAATCGGATGGGCCTAGTATGCAGCCTTGGTGGACCGCTCCATCAACTAGTCCTCAGACAGTTGTTGTCCATCTGTTGTTTTGGAACTTGGATACTAATTAGAGTGATGTCCAGCCCATCCTGCCATTTAGCCTAGTGTTCACCCCACCCCAGCACCTCTGTCCTGACCAAAGCATAGAGCAGCTGTCTGGGCCTCTGATTAGCCTGGGCTAAAGTGGACACCCAGGATAATAATTGGATAAGGTTTTGACGCAGTATAATTCAGGCTTGTACCCTTCCTTCGACTCCCCCCCATTTTCTTTTTGCCTTCTCATCTGTCTTCAGGTCTTTTGTCTGAGGTCTATGTTTGAGAAACGGAGCCTCTCATCCTATTATTCTGTTGTTGGAGTGTCTGCCAGCGATGGGTGAGTGAAGACTAGAATCTGAAATCAGTAGTGGATTTGGACATCACTCATCAGCTCAATGTGGGGCGGCTTTGTCACATTTCTTAATGCCAACAGAGCTAAAACAAATAATCCTGCATGTATATCAAGATTATCAAGGTCTTGAATTGAACTTCTTGAAAAATGTGTTTATGCACGTGGGCTTTTGAGGTAGTATGATGCATTTAAATCATTTAAATTTACTTTAATGCATTACTTTTTATTTGAAAGGAAACATGAGGTTTATGTCAGAAAAAAACTCTAGCACACTCACCACACAAACACACGTTTTGGTTGTTTTGCTAATGTGGCGTGGTCAAACGGAACAAAAACATGTTGTTAAATGCAGATGGTATGACTGAAAATATTAAAAGGGAATCCTTTTTTGTAGCATATAAAAGTGACATTTGTTAACCATGCCCATGAAAGTGAACAGTATACTTTTGGCGCTGGTGTGATGTAACTAAGCTGAGATCTTTTGGCTTCATTGCATTATAGTAATAATCTGTTTCTCAAGAGCAGTCAGCATGTAATCATCTTGTAAATATGAAGTTAAATTGAATGTTAGAGCTGGCATTATGTACCCTTTTAGAAACATTTTACTCGCCTATTTTCTCTTTACCCCAAGTACTTTTATGTTTTGCTTAAACATAAAAGAGAACATAGCAGAGTTCCTCCATATTACATGCAATGTGCTGCATGCTGGTATCTGTCAGTAGGCCTGCTGTAGGCAGGGTGAGATGACTTCCTCTGATCTGAGCTTCTCAGGTGGATACTAGGAACATACAGGCCCTGTCTAACCCCATGTCTCCCCAAAACTTTTCTTAAATGGGCCACCAGCAGAGGTCTGATCTTCTCGCCTCCAGCCAAAAGATCCTGTGCTGATGTGTGAGCCTAAGCCTAAGGCTGCTTAAGCCTCCCTCACCGCTCTCAGCTCTGTTGATGAGGAACTGAGAGGAAGACAAGCAGTGTCTGTTGGAAGCTGATGGAGTCGACGCTGAGCTCCTCTTAATCACCTTTGCTGGTCGGCATGCACTGCCTTTGGTTTACCTGACAATGTGCTTGTTCCAATCTCTTAACCCTGCCAGGGTTCAGCCTTCTTTTGCCACCAAATCTTCAGGAATTATTCTTTGGCGCTACCCGTGATTGACAGGAGAAGAGCTTATGTGTAATTTTGCAAAGCGCTTCCACTGTTCACCGCTCAATATGTTCAGGCTTGTTGGCAGGTTAACCATCCACTGAACAAAAACAGCCTGAAGTGCCTGACTTTGAGTGCTGTCACACAGCATAGGAAACTCTGACCTCATTAAGAATTGGAAGCGATCTTCTCATCTCTCACTCAAGTTCTCTTCACTCTGAAAGCTCGAGTGACTGTGTATCTTCTCTCTGTCTTAATGAATTTTTCTTTTATCTTATTTCTAGATGTATATTTGGAGCTTCATGTTTTTACTACATTTACTCTTATTTACTGTGAACACCAAGTTTTACAGCCAAGTCAGAATATGCGATATAAATGCTTATTTCTCTCTCGCAGAACAAGTTTAGTAATTTATTATTGGACTGAGGAGACTTTGGGACGTTTGTGGTCTGGAGCCACTGCCATCCTCTGAGATGCTTCTTTCCTTCATCAGCTAAAGCCCAAGAGATCTGTGGATCTTTGTCTTACATCACATGACTCACTTAAAGGGTTCCCACTTTGAACTTGAAGGAATTTTATGATGCAAGTAAAAATGTCAAGTCTGTAAACAGTTTGATTTGAGAAGCATGTCAGTTGAATGACTGGTTTATGTCCTCTTTTAGACAAGGACACTCAGCCACACCATATGAGTTTCAGGCACAGTTTGGTTGACCTCCTTTTAAAAGTTTTATCACTTTTATCTATGGTAAGCAATGAACGAATGCTGCATTTGAAACAAGTCTGCTTTGTGCATGTTCTCTACTCTTAACATGATATTGTGTAAGTAATTTTTTTTATTTTTCCCAGCATATTCCCTAAGCTCTTGTTTGTCAGGCTGGACCACCCTTGCTTTGTGTGCAGGTCTGTGTATTTGTTGTCCTGCGTCTGGGTTTTGGGGGGGGTTAAAAAGGGTTGCGCACTTTTGAGATTTAGCAGGAATTCTTTGGGGATCACTTTTTTTTCAGATGTCACTCTTCTCAGTGAGAAGAGAAAGACTGGATCCTTACACAGAGAGAGCAATGCGATACCTCGCCCTGTTCGCCTCTGCATGCATGTTCATGACTGACTCTCTCTTTCTCTTTCTCTTCTCTTCAGAATAATGCAGATCAGGTAGCGTTTCGGGTGGGAGGGGGTCTGTCTGCTCTGGAACAGATTCTGCAGGTAGTCACGGCCGCCTCCACTCCCACAGCCGTCCCACGCATTCCACTTAAGTGAGTACCAGCTCTTGCAAATGCACACACTCGCACTGCCTTTTCAGACACATTTTTGATGTTTTTCTGTTTCAGCCTCTTTTTTTTTTCTTTCCTAAAGCTTTATATTTGTCATTAAACTTTGCTACCAGTTGAAACTGCCGTAAGTTTAATTGAAAGAAACTGTTATCTTCGCCGTTGGAAGGTAAATTCCACAATCATATTTTATTAGGTGAAAACATTCTTGTGCTCCTAACAGATTTCATACACTACATGGAGAATAACTTTTTCATAATTAATAATTCATTATGATTACATAATTAACTGGAGAAGCTCTCTTCTCTCTGTGCATGATTGGTGATCATAATCCAAGCTCCCAGAACAACTCCATCTTAGCTGTTCAGACAGTTCCTCGTTATTCAGAACCCCTTCACGGCAATAAATAGTTACAAATGCATAATGAATAAGGATGCTCTCTGTTTAGAAAATAAAAAGGGCTGCATTTAAGTCATCCATTTCTCCTTTGCTTGCTGCCATACAAAGGACACATTTATTGAGTGCATCACAGCGAAATGGAAGTGTGGTTTGAATAGTGGCAATGGAGTTTGCGGGGTTGGCCACTAGATAACCTCACAGAGAGAGCTATTTCCACTAGAGAGAGCCCTTAATGGACTAGAATGGCTTCTCTCTCCATCATTAGCATTTGCTGGTTTTTTTTCTTCCAAATATCCCCTAATGGAGGAATGTTACTTATATTTATAATGCTTTTACAGGCCATCTAGTGTTTATTGATTTTTTTTTCTTTCCCCCCTCAATCTCTCACACTCTCACTCTTTCTTAATCAGTCATTCATTGTAGAAAATTTGAGAGGAAGTTTAAGATTGTAATAGATTTTTATGAACTGAACTGGAATGAAGTTTTGGAGGAGGGTAGGTCTGGTTTGGGCTTGATTAACCTGTGTGTGTGTGTGTGTGTGTGTGTGTGTGTGTGTGTGTGTGTGTGTGTGTGTGTGTGTGTGTGTGTCTGTTTGCGCACCAGTTCTTGTGTGTGCTGGCCCGGCCGTTCAAACACTTCCGCCGTTCTCTTCTTGTTTTGAGATATCCACTTAACTAGCTCGGAAGGAGGCCCAGATCTTCGAGGCACGTCTGTCATTCGTACTGGTCTGTTGCAATCACACACTGAAGTGGCTCTTTTGTAAGGATTAAAGAATGTCCTCATCTTCACCTATCATGGCTGAATTACTTCCCAGTTTTGGCTTGTTGAAAAGTCTACCCCTCCTGACAAATTGAGTATTCACTGAAGATAAATAGGAATTATTTCTAATAGTAATGTATATAGATGTATACATATACTGATATGGCTGTCTCGAACCCTAACCCCCAAATTTCAACTTACAAAAAAGAAAACGATATTGAAATTATTGAAACGCGCACACACACACACACACAAGTGCCCCGAATTTTCATGTCACTACCGAAACTGTGTATGTTTTAGTCCATTGACTGAGACTGATTTTAACCACCCCCCTACATTTTTGATCAGGAAATATTGTGTCCCTCTCGCTCATAGCTACATGGTGAGTAGATAGTTCCCATCATTTTGAGGTAAATGTGTTCTAAAGTCTGAAAATCTGTGTGTAACCTTAAGGAATGTCACTACCAAGCCCCTTTTATTTCTGTAATAAATAATTTTTTTGGGGTGTCATTCCATACAATTTTGTTTTTGTGTGTACAACTGTTCAGAACTGTGCTTGCTAACCATCTGCTGATTAGTACCGAAACACTACCGAAACAGATACAACCGAAACATGTGGTGAAGTCTCAGCCAATGGACTAAAACATACACTGTTTTGCTAGTGACACGAAAGTGCGGGACACCTTTGGACAGCAATTCTGTAGAATGGCTCATATTGGAGACTTTTGCCCTTTAAAGTGTTAGAAAAAATCCCCTCAAAATGTCCTTTGATTAAACTATCACCTTTTGTTCAGGTTATCTGAATGGCTCACACAAGGTGAATGGCGTATAGTAGGTATTGGACACCCTGAGAATGACCAGGGCCAGTTGTCTGGTTTGAATGGTTCTCACCTGTATGACAGGCTGAGCAGAGATCAGGGTAGTAAGACTGCCTCCTGCCTGTCACTCCGAAGCTTTCTGTCTGATTTCGCTCTATGCTTATTGTAACTCAGGCAGGCTTGTGATTGGCAGGAGCAAGAAACCCAAACAATCTTTCCACCCTGGCCTATGTCTCTTTTTAAAAAAGTTTTTGCCATTGTTGTTCCTAACTGACCTTTTTTCCTGACTGAAGACTCACGCCATTTTAACCTTCATACTTGTAAGTAAACGATGACGAGATACTACAACGTACAGTATCAGAACAGGGCATGATATAACTGTGCATGCGCTAATCATTCTTCCTCATCTCTGCTTCATAATGGAACTCGACTGAGACACTAACCCTCACAACAGCTCTAGTTTATCTGTTTACTGTAATGCTGGCGTATCGATCGCCTCCTTTCAGATAAGCTGAGTGATTTACAAAAAAGAACAACTGCGGAGATGCTGCTGGAATATTACGCCCCAGGGAGGAGAATTCCATCTTGTTAGCATTACATTAATGGGCTAATTCCAGCGCGAGGCTCCGTTAATGTCCCTGTGCTACACTGCGGCTCAGAGTGGAGGGTTGGGCAGCAGGGGAGGAAATGGGGGTCGGATGTCTGGAGCAGGAAGGTCATTACGTTTGTGTGAGTAACGGGGTAAGGGAAGAGCATGCAACAACCTGGACGTTAACCCACATGCTTACTGTTTAACTCTACAAGACGGGGATGTAAAAGTCCATGTGAAACAGTCACTCTTGTATATCCTGCTACAGTGATTTTCTTGTTAGTAAAATTTTATTCTTCGCCATTTTGTGAGAAACGGCATTCCGTCAAGCTTACTTTGTTGATTTGTAAGAGAAACGTACTGAGTCACAGCGATCCCTCCCTCTACGCAGAGACAGAGGATCACTTTTTAAATGAGTTTTACACTGACAGTGGTGGAAAGGGGAAATATTAATTTTGTTACTCGTCACTCTTATTAATCTTTTTAATTGATCAGTCATGATTGCTTTCTATTTGATCATACAAATTATTATTGAAATTGACATCTCTTACTTTTGTCATTGTAAACATTCTTTGACATGTTTATTATGATGACAGCCCGACTGCTTGTCTGTAAGAGAGCCTCTTGTATGCTTTTATGCTGTAGAGTGTGCTGGATCCCCTGAGACAAGACAAGAAAGCACATAGATTAAGCTGTAGAGTGGTGGTGTTTTTTTGGGTTTCTTACCTTTCCCCCCAGGGATGAAGAGTGTGTGACTACACTTGGAGGTGTGTCTGCTTTTGAGATGAGTTTGTAGAGCATTAGAGCACATTCCATGGTCTCCCAGTAGGGGTCACTGAAGAGGACGGAGGCGAAAGTGAGAGAGCTGGGCTCGAGACCAGGCTGCTGTCAGCACACAAGTCCGAGAACAGGGAACTGAGTATGATTAAGTCACCGCTATCCCAGAGACACACGTCCAGAGTGATGGTGGGGGTCACTTCTAAACGGATTTTACAAATGACTTTAAGGAAATAATTTTTTTTCGAAATAGTCAGGAGACATTTGAAACTTTCCCCAAGGTCAACAGGTCTGTGAAAAGTTTCGGAAATGGAGAGCACTTTGCCCGTGCTCTAAGTGTGGCCCACTTTGTGCTCCAGCATCCTGTGCTGTCTCACTTTCTGAGTGCTGCTTGCGAGCGCAGTGACGCGGGGCTGCTTGTCACCTCACCTCTGTGTCACACGATGACTGAATGTACCCGGTGAAAGCTTCCACCAAGCGTGGTTTCATTTCAGGATGCCATTATGCCGCACACGCGCATGTGTGTGTATGCATGCTGTGCGGTGCGTGACAGAGCACCCGAGACTTATGCCCCAGCTTATGCCCGGCCATTTGCAGAACACCGGGAGGAATGGATGTCTTGGAAGCAGTCATGATATCGGAAAAGATCAGTGGCAGAATCAAATTAAATGTCATTTGGATTGCAGTGAAAGAAAGGATTGTTTAACAAGTGCTAGGCAAAGGATTTGCTCTTCACCTTTTCTTTTTGGCTCTAGCTTTTCCTTTCCCTCAAGGCCCCCCTCCTTTTTTCCTCCACTTCCTTTCCAAAAGCAGGTATTGCAGTCAGGCTGAGTACTTGTTCAGATTTCTGTGTTTTGCGTACGTCAAGCCTGAGTGGACATATAGGAGAAAGGGGGAGATTATATTGAGAGATTGGGAAATGTGAGCTTCTGGCCTAGGTCAGGCTATTTCCTGGTTGATAACCCAGTTACAAGGGGGTGCAGAAAAGGACCTTTACATGTTGCTGCTGCTTATCCACCACATTCAGATCTCTGGTTTTGGGTGCTCCTTCTCCCGACGAAGAGCACCCGTGTTCCCATGCGGCTTTAGTTTCCAAACCTGTACAGATTTGTAAGAGAAAAGTTTTCGGGCAAACGCGACATATACGAGTGATACCCCCTCCCGTGCCCTCCCCAATGTTTCCCATCTTCCTGTTGTCCCTGGGATACCCCATGGATTTCAGAATGGGTTTATTTGAGCTCAAAGGTCAGTTTAGTGACCCGCTAACTAGGGCCACCCACTCTGATTAATATGCCCTGTGGGCGTGATCTACATGTGAAGGAGAGGGTGCAAAGGTGTGGCCTTTACTGTTTGCCACAGTGGGCTAATCAGAGGGTAGGTCTGCTTGGGTGTCTGAGGTTAAGCTGGTTAGAGTAGGTGAGGAGATTACAGTGCTTGTTATCTGCATCTCTTGGTCCTGTATCCTTTATCCCTTTCTGCTTATCTCCTCTGCAATCCCCCTACCCCTACCCCCCCCCCCCCCCGCCCTCACTCACCACAGCCACCCCCCGCTCCCCTTCCTCTCCTATACTCTATGCTCCGTTAGTGTAGGGTGCCTTTGGAACTTAATCCTATGTCTACAAGATAAGGCTTCATTATGGCCAGATTAACAATGCGCCTGTTGTTTTTGGGGGCAGCCTACAGTCTGGTAGCAAAATGGGCACTGAGCACCATGGGCCATCCTGAAGCCAGTGAGCACTGTCAGGAGCAGCAGTCTGTCAGGGAATCTCAGAGCGAGGAATGTTGCCTTCAAGAACGAATGGCACATGTGGGCCACCGCTGCATACTCCTCGAGTAACACGAGAACAAGTACAATGGCACTTTACCAAATTGCTCATCAAAATCTTTGACGCGAGCTGTCATCATCAGGGAGAAGGGGCTCGAGATTCCATACGCAAGCCTGGTGTTAGGTGTCATGCTAATCACTCTCAGTTAGCCAAGAGCAAGCTGAAAAAGCAACCGGGTTACAGCTTCCTGTTGCTGACAGGAGTGTGACTATTACAGTCATTTTAGCAGGACAGTGACAGCTACAACTATTTTATAATGTGTCTACCCTGAGTCAGTCAAGTTCAGAATTAAGATTTCTACCACAAGAGCCTTTTCAGGAACCCAACATCTGATTGGTCAAACATAAGTTTTTCTCTTTTTTTTCTTTTTTTTTTCTTTTCTTTTTTTTTTTAAACCTGTTATTTAGCAAATAAGCTATGTCTAAAGCTTGTTTTATACTAGAGGCAGCGTGGCACAAGCCGCAAAGCTTCCATGATGATTTTGTTTTTACACAAATCCCAGGGAGTATATTTTGTATGTTTCTAGTGGCATGAATGTGCTTGAAGTTTAAAGTTGAGCTTTGTGAATTTGCATGTGGTTCACACAGCTAGTCTAATATTAGCACAGCAGAAAATAGTGAAGGAAAACATCTCTTGTATGTTATTATTTCAAGCTGCTTTTTCTTCCAGGCTGTGTTTTGGCCGCATGCTGAAATGTCGACTCTTAATTGTTTTGCTCCACCTTTTAGTTGTTTTGCATAATTACCACTTATTCTTCAGTGGCGAGTATGCAAACCAGGAACTTGTCCAGCAACTGTGTAGTCCCTGAAAAGGTTAGAACATTGATGAAAACGCTCCTGTAGAAGACAAATCAACGACTGCACGAGCCGGCAGGGTTGAATGCTGCAACTGTAGAAGTAGTTGAGTAACACCACACCCAGTAAAATATGCAATAGCTTTGTTCCGTATGCATTGTTGCTTAGCACTAGGTCTTGCATATTCCTGGTGCTCTCTTAAAGATTAAGATATTTCAGAATGGTTTGGTTGACATGAAGTGTATGTATGTGTGTGTGTGTGTGTGTGTGTGTGTGTGTGTGTGTGTGTGTGTGTATATATACATATATATATATATATATATATGTATATATATACACACACACATACACACACACACACACACACAAGATAACAGTTTATTGTCTGTATAAAGCTCTGAATATTGCATCCTCCTTCTACCTTGCTCCCCAGGTCCCTAAATACTGTGATTTGTTGAATGTTGGGGGTTGATCCTGGCGCTGGGGGTTAGTTGTGGGATTTGGCCAGTCGACAGCTGTTTTGCCCTTTAATAAGATTAGCGTAAAGAAATTAGTCATGTGCTCTTTAATCTGCTGTTTAACCATGTGAGCCACCTGAGGGCTGCCCTGTCCTGCCCGATCCTCCTGCATTCCTCCCCACAAGGATCCTATAGGCATCAGATAACCTGCTCTTCAGGAACCTCCATAAACATGCACCTAGATCAGGTTCACCATACATTTTGCATGGGTTTTTAGTACATCAGCCTACTTAAGTTGGACCAAATTAAAGGTATGAAATTGCCATCTTCATGTGCATCTGTATTATTCTTAGTCATTTATTAGGGCTTTTTAGGTGCTACGTCTATCCAAGACCATATGTTTGTTTAGCAAATAATTGAAAAGAAGAGCACTTGGTGATTAAAAATTTGTGCATTTCTGGAAATCAATATTATTTTACCTTTTGTCAGTGCCAGGTAAACTGCTAATAGCAGTTAAAACAGCAATAAAGTTTAAGCTTTCAACTCAATGTTTATGCTTGGTGAACCCTGAACACTCTGAACGCTATCCTTCAATCCTTGTCTGGTCATTCGACACCACCTCACCTTCAGAAATCTGCCTAAAATCAATATGGATACCTGAAATACCATGACAAGTGTTAAAAAGATCTTTACCTGAAGTAACCCATGTTCTATTGTATTAGAACATGTGCCAGTTCTGTCTTACAGGTGCACTCGCTAATTTTGTTTGGTGAAGTTGAGAATATTCGTAATTTTTTTGGGATCTGAAGCGGATTTGAGATGGAGTTCCACAATCAGGGCTCTCTTTTTTTTTCTGATTCTTTTTTCTTTTTTTTCCACTGGAAAATCAGCGAGGCAGAGGCAATGCTGGTCGGCTGCCCAGAGTGCACAGTTCGGAGGGGATCTCATGTTTCTCTCCCCCGTTTACCGAACAGAGCCTGCAGTATCACTCCACTCACCCATAACCATCCCTCCCTCCCTCCCTCTCTCCCCGTGGCTCTGTTTCACTCCTCAATAGATAGCTTTCTATCAGTGCAAAAGAAACACTACACTGTCCGTGCTCTTGCGAATCAATGTTCCATGTGCTCACTGAGCGAGTGATTTTTAAACATCGTACATAAATTGAACCAGACCTCACTCGGCACCTTGTCCGGAACATTTATTGTTAGCTTGTCGGAGGCGAAAACATGTCGATTAATAACTTCACATAAAACGGGTACACCCGATTTTTATAAGGAGAGGCAATCAGGTGGTCTGAAAAAGCGCCGGGCTCAGAGTGATGTGTGGAACACTTGGACTCTTTCCCAGGAGTCCAGTCAGAGCGCCTTCTCCTCATGCTGCATGGCTGACGCTTTTTACGCTGCTATGTCAATACTGACACCACTATCTCCCAGATCTGTCCGTCGGCGGTTTAAATATACATTCCCGCTTTTGTCCGCGGGGTGGAAGTTATCGACAGGCCAAGACGTCCGTGGGCCGACATTATTTTTATTTCATACGCCAATGTAGTTTGGCTGAAAACGCCGAACAGATGGCGACGGTTGCGGTAGATATCAAAATGTTTACGACAGGGAATAAACACGGCCTACTTTAAACCAGGAAAGTCGGATTCCTTTCGTCCACACCACAGATAGGACCCCGCCACTCTGCTTTGGGTTAAAATATACAGTTGTCAGAAAATATTAACTGATGAAAGGAGGGAGTGGATTGGGTGGAGGGTCTGCCAAAGTCAGAGTGGTGTGACTGGTCACTTATCAGCAGCATTAATCTGCTCTCAGGCTGGTGTGCAGCAGACATAATACAGCGGAGTGACTGACTGACTGACTGCTGACTGGCCTGCAGGCGCTGACGGCTTGTTTCTTATCTCTGTACGGGGAGAAAAAGAATAGAAAGGGAAGACAGGACAAACAGTGATGGAGTGATTTTAGAAGGAAGGAGGTGGAAAGGGAGTGAGAAAGAAGAGGAATTGGACAGATTGAGCAGTCTGGTTCCTCCAGTCTTGTTAGTGAGAGCATGTTGACCTTTTCTTGAGGAAGAGGGTCTGGGGGGAGGGGGCTGCAGAGATGCTGTTCTTACATTGTTGTTTTTTGGGGGTTTTAGAAATGCATTGTTGTATTGTTAGGCTGCTCATAATGTTTACACCCTAAGCGTATAGTGACTTCTTTAAAAAAATGTATTATTGTTTTTTTTTTATTATTATTATTATCCTTACCATATTACAAACTCATTCGATTGGTAGCATGTGAAATTTAAAGTAGAACCTGCCCTACTGCGTTGCCCTTCTTCTGTTAACATGCTTACCTGTAATGGGGAGGCAAAACACAAGGAGTGTTTGGCTGTTCTTAACCAAATCTGGTGTGTGTTTCAGGTCTCTGTATGCCGCTGTGAATGTGTATTACCTGGCCTGCTCCCGCTGCTACAGCAACTGCTTTTACGTTTTCTACAGCAACAAAATCGCCCCTCTCATGGACCTCCTTCTCCACCAACTAACGGTAGACCTTTACCATGCAATATACTTGCCAGTTAAATTCTCTCTTCTTTGCCACTAATAGCTGTTGTTCGAAACAGTTATTGTTCCGCTGTCGCATTATTGTCGTGCTTATTTCATGTCATGATCTGTATAAATGGAAAAAATATAATTTCTGCTTTTACTCCTTGTGCTTTTACTCTTTGAACACATGTATCCCATCCACCAGACTGAGACTAGAGCCAAATAAAAAAAGGAACCCTAACACGTACATCACACGTCTAGTTTACATAAGTCACTGAATCATCAAGAGTTCTGGGAAAACACTGTTGCTAGATTCCATTTTTTTTTTTTTGAGTGTTTATGTGGGATCGTGCCCAATACAAAAGCTCCCACTGGTAGACAGGTAAAATAATGAGAGGGTTAATCTCACACTGTAATCACCATGTACACATGGGTTAGTAGCAGAAACAAGCAATTAAGAGAACTGTAAAGACGGTACAAGCAGTGTGCCAGCTCATACTATGTCCCTCAACACTGAGCCTAATCTTTAGCTGTAAATGAAAAACCTGACACAAGCCTTGAGTGCATGTCTGGAAGTTCCAGATTGGAGAAGTCATATTTCCTGTGGGCGTAGTAAGAGATGAGGTCCGTCTTGAAGCATTTGTTTACATGTGAATTAGCCCAGCAGCTATTCAGACCACTCGCTTGGTGAATCTGTCTGGAAGATTTTGAAGATATTAGAAATTGGAGCATTCCAAAAAGATGTTTGTATCATTAACACCTGGGTTTTGCTAAATATACATTTAAATATACTAAATCTATCTTTTTTTTTTTTTTTTTTTTTTTTTTTTTTTACATGTAACAGACTTTTGTTTGTCTCCATGAATGTTTATATAAAAAAATACAGCATTTATCTAAATTAACAGATAAAAACCAAAAGGATATCCTTCTGGATGCTGAAGGTCAAGTTAAAGTAGCTGTTAGTGTATTCACTATGTATACCATAGCACATAAATATAGTTCTGTGGTTAACCTTATATATGTACATTAAAAGAGTGAGCTGAGCGTGTGTAGTGCCGGGCAGCCATGGCGTCTCTCCCCTTCCCCTCCTGTAATTAGATTTGTTAAGAATGTAGCAGGCTTTGTCAGTGTTCTTATTCGTCCTTCAGTTAAAGCTGACATCTGACATCTGACCATTGGCTGTACTAGTGCTGTATATTACTTCCTCCCACAGAATGACTGGCCCATGCCTAATCACGCACCCTCTTGCCAAGCACTTATCTGATGATCAGACATCCGACTTCTTTTATTTAGTGATCCAGTCCAAACTTTGGGAAAGTGTTTAGCAGAAGTGATGAAATGATACAGACTATAGACAGTGTATAGTTCATACACATTATATATACCATGATTACTTTTTAGCGGAACGCAAATCATAACTCCAGCCAGAAAGTTCAAAAACACTTAAATCAAAGTTAGGACTCCTTAGTATCTGTTAAGGCCAGCAATCTGCACTCAGCTGTAGGGCCTCCATGCTGGATACATGATGCCGCTAGCAGCACCCTGCCAGGCTTCTTGTATACCCCTTGCTGGCACGCCACCAGTGACAGTGTCACTCTGAGTTTAACAGTCAGTTTATAGCCCAGAGCTGATGAATAATAAATAAGACGCGTGTTGTTATTTATGTCTCGGAGGATCAGGATTCCAACCAAAGACTAATGGTATGTGCCTGAAAACAAAGAGGAAGGGATCGTTTTTATTTGCACCCCCCATGACTTAATTGGACAGGCTTTAAAATGCACACTGAGGTTTAAATGTCCTCGTCTATTGTGCAGTTGATAATGAGACTGCAGGAGCTAATGCTGAATGAGCTCAGATACATATCACTGCCAAGATTAGAGGTAAAGGCAAGCTTTGCTTCGGTGGGTTAGACCTACAGTCAAGATAAAGGGCTAGATTTTCAAAACTCACATCAGATCATTTGAAATAGCTGATCCGAAACCTTATTCGTTGATGTTAAAGTTATTGTTTAGATAAATAACATGTAGGTGTTGCTGTTCCATGGCTGGTTAATAATTAGGTCTTTAGCTGAGTCTCAAGTGATGTATAAATATCTAATATGCATTTTGTGACTCTGTTCCAACCCAGTAAACATAGCACTTCTCAGTAGCTCTTATTCTTAAGTAAATACACACACACACTCTCTCTCTTTTTTGTGTCTTGCCATCTCGCACTTCTTCCCTTGCTGCTTCTGTCACTCATTTCTTAATCTTCCCTCTCCTATTTGTCGATTTTAGCTCTATGTTCCTGATGAGGATAAGTCCATCTTTGGCCGCTCTGTGAACAAACAGATCTTTGAGGGTTTGACCACCGGTCTGCTCCAGACAACTGCTACAGTTGTGGATCTCCTGGATCCTTTTGGACTGGTAGCTGGAAAGAGTTCTTCCTGGGTCTGCTCCCCCGATATCAAGATTAAGACCGTCGATAACTTCTGCACCCGTGCTCAAGACCTCATCGGGTTAGTCTGTGTTTTAGTTACTCTTACCTAAATAAGGAACTGTGTGTGAAATTCTGCCTTTTATGCCTTTTTGTGACTGCCCTCTTTAGATTTCTGCCAAATACACGTTCTTGCAGTGGAATATCTGCTCTTTGCAATTGGTACCCAACCGAGTGATTCTCTTCCCGCTTCTTTGTCTGAAGCAGGAAGACGAGTTGTTTTTTAACCTCTACATTCTTTCTCACATATTCATGTTTAGTGTGACATAGCTTGTGTGTCTGTAAGGGGATTTCTGCTCAGTAAATTGTTGCAGTAAAATATGACTATTGGAAAGGTTTCTTCTCTACAGGGAAAGCGCACTTGGAGACAAACCAGAAGTTTAGCTTTTCCTGTATCTGGTATAGTTACAAGCATGGGACCAAATTTCAAGAAGCTGCTCCTGAATCCCTGTCCATGCCCAACATTTGACATCATACATGGGGGAAGATTATCCAGACTATCGTGTGTTTGAGCTTTTCCATCACCCTGGATAGGTGTCAACCTTCTCAGAGATATTGGCGGTCTTGTCACTGTTTACCCTCTTTCATGTATACCACATACATTCAAAACTTAAGTCCTTGTCTGCTCCAGCCAAGAGGAGCAGCAGCCAAAATCTGTTTCTGGAACTACACGACTTCCAGTTGAACTTGGTCTGAGAGCAAAAGGGCGCGAGGGAGGGTCCAAACTTTTGGTTTAGTCCCTGTCCATGAGGAAAGACAGACTGCCTTGGAGTCCTGGTGAAACCCAAACTTCCCACAGCCCCTCTTCTATACGTCATCTGAGCAGAACTGTCTCAGTGCCTATGGCCTTGTGCATAGTGAACATAAGGTGACCCAAACTATAAAGGTCTAGTCTAGACAAGACTAGCATGTTAACATTAAGGCTAGTCTGTGCTGGTGCCGGAGTGGTTTTTTGTTTGTTTGTTTGTTTGTTTGTTTTTTGGTTTATTTTAAATCCCACTCTCAAAGGAATTTTGACCAATCCCATTCACACACGCCCCCTCAAGACTCCACTCGCTGTGGATGCTACATTCCCATAATATTTTCTAATGGATTTAGTTAGTTATATTTCCCAAAATGTAAATAATTGAATCATTGAAAACCACTGTGAGACAGACCAGGATAGTTAAATGGATTAATGCAATAAATATGTCACACAGCGCTGCCTGAGCAACCAGTACATTCAAGCGCTTCATATCTGACAACCTGATCCCGTCCTGTTGAAAGTCAAAAATGCCCACTCCCTCGACTTTTTTGTTTGGTCCCGCAGGCATCGTCGGATCTCAGTCCCAATGCACACCTTCAATCTAGTGTATTTACTCTAGGGTCTTCCAGAGGAGTTGTTGCAGAAGTCGGGGGGGGGGGTATATGGTATGATGGTATATAATAAAGGTTTTGAACACTATAGAAAACCAGTGTAACAGTTTGGTACAACCCCATTGATCTCAAACAGACTCCCACAATTTAAAAAAAGACTTTGGCACTTTCTCATTCAGACATAAACTTTGAAAGGCTGCACAATGATGTGTGTTAAAGCTCCATTCAGCTTCAGTCAAGCCAGAGAAGAGGATAAAGTAATAACAAGTGGCTTTGGTTTATGTAACAGATGACCTACTGAAGGAAGGAGTGGCAAAAGGAGAATCTTAATTACCTGTGAAAACTTTGAGTGACAGCCATAACAAAAAATTTGAATGCCTGAGAGCAATATGAAGGGAAGAGCTCAAACGATTTAGTTTTTTTTGCTTGGGGAGAGATGTACTGAGAAACAATGAGCAAAATGGCAGAGAGAAATTATAGAGATGTACGCGAAAGAAACTTAGCTGGTTATATCTATGTTAAGGTTCCATTGCTATAGTGCAGACTCTAACAGACCCTGCTTCTCTGGGAGGTCGGTTGATTGACAGTGTGGAGCCTCCAGCCCCTACTGGAGGTGGAGGAGGGCGTGGAGGGGACAGGCATACCTGAGCTATGAGACACTACTCTAGTTCAGGAAGTTGGGATTGTGCCTCCCTACTCTACCTGGACTGGCACATAGAGGCACAGTCTGCCCAGTAATGCTGTAATTAGGCCTGATTTGGAGGTAGGAGGGTGGGGCTAACACCACTATGAGACCTGTCATTTGCCTAGCCAAATGAGAGAGATGGGGACAATAGACAGGAGTGGCAGGCTCAGACGAGAGCTCCGATTTCCAATTGTTCTATAGGTTGTGTGTAGACAGAGCCTTTGCAACTGAGTCTGTCGGGTAATTTCTGAGTTTAATTCTGAGTTACTGTTGTATAACGTATTGACAATGACTGTTTTAACATCGGTGGTCTTTGTATAACTTCTGAATGCAAATGTCCTGAATTGGTATCCTGACATAAAGACAGAGTAGAGTTGATCTGTAAATCAGCCTTCATGTCAAAGTATTTTCAATGTTTCAGTCCATATCAGACCATGACATAACTGGTGCTCATAAACACCCCATCCAGCCTGCTCTGCTTCCAACTTTACCTTAGTGAAGTGTAAACTCCATAGAAATCCATGGTCTGAAATGCTACATACATGTTAAATATTTAAATGTATTAGTTTATCTATATATTTTCATGAACTGACTAATGTTGCATCTTGGTTTTCCTCAGCTATGTGGTGAATATGGGTGTGATTGACAAGCTGTACGGCTGCTTCCTGTATGTGCAAGGACCGGTTGATGAGAGTCCTAAAATGTCTGCTTTTCTGGAGCAAGCTACAGCACTCCTCCATGCCATGTGCAAGTTGTGTTTTGCCGTGAACGGCCGGTGAGTGGCATCTCTATCTCTCTTCCTGTCTCTCTCCCATTTCCTGATGTGCTATAACACAGATACCAGAATGTCATCAATCACTAGTTCTTCGTCTAGTTCCATCTAGCTCACTGTAAACTCCTGCTTTCAGCCCACCCACACACACACGTGTCTGTGTATGTATGTTTGTATGTATGTGAGTGAGAGTGTGTTCATTGATCGAGGTTAACTCCATGAGCCCAAACTCTAAGTAAAGGCTGGCAGTGAATCAACTCTATACCCCCCCCCCCCATCATAAAACCTTTGATGTCTAGAACTCTTGTAAAGTGTAATTCAGAAATGTTGCATGTCTGTGTTTGCAAGTGTTTATTGATATTGTTAGGTCCGTCTCGGTCATGTTGACCAGTCCTGCCCTCGCTGATGTGCCCAGCCCTGTGCATGTCCAGCTGCTGTGTGCTGTAACACTGTCCAGCTGTTTAACACCATTCTCTCCCTCTCCCCAACTCCATGTCACTAAATATCTGTGAGAAACCCCAGCAGCAACAGCTCTCCACTTTTAATAGCTCCACTCCACAGTGCCATATTATAATCAACATCCTTCTAATCCAGCCATCTATATCTCCATACAACCATTATTCACTAGGTGGAGAGCCAGAAAGTCATTCCAGGTCGAACGTGGTGTGGATGTTTTGAAGTGTTTCTACTCTCTGTTGCTTGCTGCGTCGTGGGATTTGCTCGACGGGGGGGTCATGTAGCTACACAGTTGCTAATTTCCACACTCCACGCTTAGTTGACTTCAAGTAACAGCATGCACAGTGGGGTAACATCCAGAGGGCAGGCAAGCCCCTGTTCTTTAACTCTACACCACAGCATGTGTTGATGTGCTATACTAATAATTACCTGTCATGAGCTGATTTGTACTCAGTGATGGCTGCTGAACTGTTTCTGTATGATAAGATGCTGAATTATCTTCCACAGTGGTTTGTTCCAAATTTAAACTGCCACGTTTTTCTCCCTGGTTAACTGTAAACCAGGCAGACAATAGCTGCATTAGCAAAGGTTTAGCTTTAAGCATGGTTGAATCAGGCAGGCTGATTCAGGGTTGGTGAGCAGGCTCAAATTGCTACTGTCAGGCCTTCACTTTCATCCCACACGCTGGCTGTTTCCCAATCAGGGGATGTGGAACCTGACATGCAGAGTCACAGTGAGAGAACCGAGCCTTTGTTCCCTCACACAGACGCTAATCCTGAGTGTCTGCACAAGTTGGGCTACATTGAGAACTGCTTTAGGATTTTGACTCTTATATGTACGCTAAGCATTTGGATTTGGGTGAACTGATCTAAGAACAGCTTTGGAAGCTCAAAACTGTGCACTTCTTTTACTCAATAAGGTGCATGTTTGTTGGGCCACTGGGTTCTCAACATCAAGATCCTGACATTATCTTTAGTGTCATTCCAGGTACACATTATCCCACTGTGCTGATCTTGGAAATGCTCCTATCCAAATACTAACCTCCGTCATTAGAGAAATGGCAAAGCAAATCTCAGATCAGCCTGATAAGGAAGCTTCACTGCTGCCTGTATAATTTGTGACTGGGGTGTAGAGTTACCAAGCCTGTTAATCCGCCCGGCGTTGTCCAGGCTAATACACAAACATGCTGTCTTAAATCCCGTAAGATGGGCTGTAATTAAATGTGCTGGAGCGCAGCAGGGACTGAGACAGTAGTTTGTATTGTAAAAGCGGTGCATTGGCTGTCAAAGTGCCTCGTAGGTTTCCAAAATTTCATCGCTTCAGCTTTTTTTTTTTCTTTCTTTTTCTTTTTCATTTTTTTTTTTTTTTTTCCAAAAGATGTGGCGTGTTTGTATTGGAGTGAATTGGAATGTAAGCTGCATTGCTTTCAGTCTTGCTATTAATCATTGCTTTGTCAAATGAAACTCTTCCTCCTTTCCTTCAACATTCCTATTATGGATCCTGGTGGCAGATGTCTAAAACATTTGCACTTCTTTGTAACTAGACAAATCCGCAGTTCATCTACTCCAGTGTTCTGAATCCTACGGGACTGAACATGACCAGTTAAGCTTTTCTGCCCTGTAGGTGTGCTGTACAGACGAGCTTTGCCCCGTTATTTATATCCGAGTGGACAGGACCTGGCCTAGCGAGTAAACCTAGAAGCCGCAGGGACCAGACTTCCCTCGCTCCCTGCAACCTAGGTCTTTGACTCTCTGCGGTTAAGAAAGCAGCCGGCACCTCCTTGGGTTATGAGACATTGAGCCGCTTGTCTCCCTCTCTCCCTCTCCAGCTGCCTCTCACCACTCCAGACATGGTGAAGAGCTGTCTCACATGTTTGGCTTTGTTTGAAAGGACTCTGGTTCAGATGGATGGTACATAAACAAGAGGGAGTTGGTTCTGCTTGTTTTGAAGTTTTGATACAATGAGGGAACACCTTAGCTGAGGGATAGCAATATTTCTTCCCCATATGTCAGCCAAATGTTTAGAAATATAATTTTTATTCTTTAACAAATAGGCAACCAAAGTTTGTGTGTGTGTGCCTATATCGGTGCATATTTTTGTAAATGAATGTCACTGTTTGTTTGTCTTGGATCTGTGTACGTGTATGGGAACATGTGTCAGCCACATACTTTCTTTTCAATGCCCATACTCTGTCTCTCAGAACCTTTTTCCCCCCCTCTACTCTTTCCAGCTCTTCCAGTATCTTTGACAATAAGCGGCAGGACTCTACTGGGCTGACAGTGCTGCTACAGAACACCGACCTTGTTGGCGTGCTGCACATGCTGTATTGTATCCTGCTGCACAGCACCGTGCCTGAGCCCCAGTCTGGCAGCATGGCATCATTCCAGGAGCCCTACAGTCCTGCTGTGGTCCAGGTGGCACTTCAGGGTCTGCGCTTCCTCAACAGCTTTGCCCTGCTCGACCTCACCGCCTTCCAGGTACTCTCCCAGTAGTGCTCTGCAGGATAGTGCCAAACCTTTAAATGCCATTCATCAGCATGCAAGGAAGAATGCGTGATAATACTGGTACTGTGACAGTCAGTCATAACACATCAGATTGTTGCATAAGGTAAAGTCATTTTAAACAATATACTGAAGAAATCATCATAGACTTATAGGATCAATGTGAGTATTCAACCAGTGTTGACACATTGACACATTTTTTTAGTTCGTACTCCATAGAGAGCAGAATTGTAATTGTGCACACAGTGCTGAAACCAATTCCTCCACATTCTGTTCATTCTAGTGACGCACGGTATCAAATATACAGCCAATATATATGGACCGATGGTGATAGATGGTTTTGCTTTCATATTATTGGCTACACTTTACACCCCACTTACAAGATTAAACAGTTATTCTTATTTCATTTGCTCATTTTATTTGCTTTCCTCCAGGTGAAAGTGCAGTTATTTTTTTATCTGCCAGGCAAACTCTTCGATTACAGAAAAACTATTTCATACAAATGGGAATCGTCAGCCTAACATTCTGTATATTCATTTGCATTTAGAATAACTCTCCTCAGTTTCAAATAAAGCCAAAACGTCAAATCACTTTTTACTTTAAAAAGAAATCAGTTTCACATTCTTTCCCATTAAACTTTGAGTAGCTGTTCTCAGTTACAATGTCTAAAAGAGAAGGCACCTGTTTTTAATCTAAAAGCTGTGTAGCGAAAATTTATACTGATTTAATGTTTACTATATATGTATAGCCGGTAACGGGTAACCTCTTTTTTTCCCCCCCTTTGACTGACGTTAAACAGTCGGCAAGGACCATTTGTCAGGTCTAACCTTTTTTTTTATTATTTATCAAAGCTGATTATGTGCTAGTTCCTATTTAATCCTTTTTTTTCTTTTTTTTTAAATTGTGAGTGTGGGGTGCATTCCAGGTGCCATGTATAACGGTCAGTCTCTGTGCACTGCCTGGGGAACGTTGTGCAGCACTGTAAAATGCAGCTTTATGACGTAAGAGAGGGTGCGTACACCCTGCTGTCCATCTCCGTTGTGAGGTTGGGCTCACTGCAGCCACACTGTCTGGCCAAAACGGTGTTGCAGGGCTTGTTTTTCTTACGCAAAGGGCAAGCCCACAGATTTGCCTTGAGCTAGCGGACAACATGCCATGCTGAACCCATCCCAAGCAGACATTGCAAACAGTGGGGAGAATAAAAAATTGTCAAAACTCTCCGGCATTTGTGAATGGACTAGTGAGTATACCTGTGCTCAAGAATTCAGGCAGTAGATTGACCAGCAGGGCTAATGATCTGACCACTGTTCAACTCTCAGCACCACTGGCAGGAGATCAGTATTTCTTCCTAGAACAAAGAGAACACAGTGGACATAAACACGCTTGACCCCTGACCCCAGACCCGTCATGTTGAAGACTTCGGGTCAGCTATGTGAATGGAGAGCGGCATTAAATGAAGCTTGTCCGGTCGTACGTTAGCCGGCCTGATGAAGAGAAAAGGACGGATTCATGACGGTAAATCACCATGTAAACACTGAGGCGTGAGGGAGGAAATGCGGGAAGTGTATGAATTATTTTAATGGGTTTCAGTAATTACTCACACTTAGTGTGAGTGCGTGTGTGTGTGCAGGTTCCTCTTCCCTGTGCTCTCCGTCTTGTTCCTTCTATATTTAAAACAGCTGGCAGTCAAAGCAACCCCACCAAAGTTTTATGAACATTTTAAATAATGCTGTGTTGGACCATAGTTGTAATCACCTTGTGGTTTACATTAGCACACAGAGCTGACTAATTGGTTCATCGGAAGAGCTCAACCCCTCCCCTTTCTTCTGCTCTGACACCAAAGAGTCTCTCATTAACATCCCTTAGCACTGTTCAACTACTTCTGTATGATCTCTAGCCACTGTAAGAGAAACTCGTAATGGTGGCCTGAGTGTCAGCCTTGTGTTCTGTATATTGCAGTATTGCATTAGGGTGATGCTAGTAAGAGAAGAGC
This sequence comes from Ameiurus melas, assembly GCA_012411365.1. Lineage (NCBI taxonomy): Eukaryota > Metazoa > Chordata > Actinopteri > Siluriformes > Ictaluridae > Ameiurus > Ameiurus melas. Next base: position 16,184,155 of record CM022764.1, on the reverse strand, counting down.
CTCAGGTGAGATCAGGCTCAGGTAGTGTTTAACTGATTTGTTGCAGTGATATGTGGTATGTAATGGAGATTATCGCACTGTGATCACACTATCAACAGAACTCAATGTTCTGCTTTCATTCTGGTAATTAGCTGTATTAGCTTCATTCATTCATCTTTATTGTGGTCAGAACTGTGGTGGATCCAGAGCCTATCCCAGGACTAGTGGGTACAAGGCAGTAATGCACACACTCATTAACACTAAGGGCAATTTAGCACAATGATCTATAGTTTCTGGACAGTGGGAGGAAACTAGAGCACCTTCAGGAAACCTAAGCAGGTATGGGAAGAACGATGAAAACTCCACACAAACAGTAATGTGACCTCAGAATGATTGAACTGGTGACCCTGGAGCTGTGAGATGGCAACACTACCCACTGCGCCAAGAATGCTAAGTTAAGGCCCGTTCACATCAAGGACAGTAACTTGAACGACAAAGATATAGTTCTAAATAAAAAGGAATAGCAGAGTCCACAGAGAAACGATATCGTTGGAATCACTTTCAGAACC
>CM022764.1:16166107-16178607 GCA_012411365.1 Ameiurus melas | reverse complement strand
ACAGCGTTACTCACTGTACATCCGATAAAAAGGACCAAAGACAACCTCGTCCTTTGCATTATCGCTATCCATGTACTGCAGTCCTAGTGTTTCGGCCTCTGCTGAAGGACAACAAGGCATTGGTGAACAAGCTGTTTAATGCAGACATCCAATTTTCAACATGGCACTTCTTTGAAAGAACCAGGCTGAAACAGTCCACTACACTCATCTCTACTTATCTCCCACTCTCTCCCTCTCTTTGCCACATACAGTGCTATCTGCACTTCTTTCATACTCTCATTGTATCCTCACACAGCTCAGCGCTGGCTCTCTAATCCACAGCTAAACTGATGTTGAAATGTCTGCTTCAACAGTTTATTATTGCAGAGATAACTCAACCCTTTGGGCCTTGTTGCTGGCGAGAGTACTGTAGTAAACACAGGCACGGTGGTGGCTGGACCGTCCAGCCTCCAAGTGTCAGCAGAGAGGATGAAGCTTCTGCCAAACACCATGCATGATTTACACACATCATCATCAGAAAACTGCGGTTTAACACACTCGAGTATTATGTATTGAGGTTTCTTTTTTTTCTGGATTTCTTTTTCATTTTTTGTTTGCCTGCCCATAAATCTCTCAAAATTTAGGGCCCCATTTAGGTCTAATGCTGGGTTTGAGTGCCGTCCAGGTCAGATGGGCTCCTGGTGAAGATCTCCCAGAGAGATTATCTTTCAAAGTTTCGAAGTTGATGCTTGATTCATTCAGGCAGCGGTAATAAATCGCTGATCATTTGCCCTTTTTCCCCCCCAAACAAACAGAGCTCTTAATCCTGTTTGGTTAAGAGGAACGTTTTTCTCATTTTGAGAAATGTTAACAAACCGGTCTCGTTTTATTACGCTATTTTGTTCTGAATAATTATGCCCCTGCACTGGGTGCCGTCACCAAGTCTGGACAGACAGAGGCTTGGTGACTCTCTTTGTACGTTCTGTCTGTGGGTGGTAGTCTTTGTTCGCATAGGTCTCACTAGTCGTAACGTCCTGTCTTGAGTGCCTCTTCAGCATCCTCATGAGTCGTTTACCCTTTACTCTTATCTATGAGAGGTCTGTAACCCCTCCTCCTTCTTAACGTTAGACTGTCCACACACATGCACACAAACCCATGCAACTTAAGATTTTCATATTGGATAAATACATTTGAAATAAGATAAGTGTGTTTTTGTAGTTGTTTTCTCTGAGTATCCTGATTACAAGAAGTTACACTGGACATTCTGCATTGCGTTTAACCTGTACATTTGAGTCTTGGAGCCTCACTCTTATCAACACTCCATCAAAGAAAAAACCCGACCGGCTCAGGTCTCCTTCCTCTTCACCTTGAGCTATTCGGAGCCTGTGTTTGCGTTTCGGCGCATTAACTTTACACTCCCTTTGTTTTCAGTGGACAGGCCAGGAATTATGTAATAGACTTGCCGTAAAAGCGTGGCTCTGTTTGAGAATCCCAAATGCTCTGTATTTAAGAAAACACAGGCCAGACCTGGCCTCTCGGCTTCTTTATGACCATCTCTCCTTTAGCATGGGGGATGCAGGAGTTCAAAAGCCCACCAGTGCTTTTATGATGTCAGAGGCTGAATAAGATACCTTGCTGCTGCTGTAGGACTACGGTTCGGGAGTCATTTCTTTCCAGCAGGAATCTGGAGCATTTATAGGACGGCTGGCACTAACCTCTGCTCTCTCCACGCTGTACATCTCTCTGCTATGGACACTTGAGGGGGGACAATTTGTTTAGGTGTGTGAAGATGGAGTACCTTATGCTAGGGGATTATGAGGCGGCTGCCTGATTTGTGGACGGAATGTCCGCACAGATCCAGGCCTACAGCCCAGTGTGCACACTCTCGCACACACACACCGTCTCACACGCACTCCTACACTCTTACACAACATCCTTTCTGAAGTTAAGATTGCCTTGGTTTATTAACAGCAAGTGCCAAGTTCTAGTGAAGTTACTAGGTACTTTCAGCACTATCAAGCATTATACTATGTAACAGTCTACTAACAGAAAAGGACAAGATCATGTATCTATACGGCTCCTGAATTTAGTCCAGGAGTGATAGTTGAGACTATTTCAGTACTTCCTAGGCTTATTTTTAAAAAATAATAAATAAATAAATAAACCCTTCTCAGCCTTTCCACTCCATTTTGACATTGCACAGCTCTACCACTGAAAACAACCAGGTCTTTTCGAATGATTGCTTAATTCAGTTTCACTGCTATGGTGGTGCAGGAAATTCACTTTTTTCCCCAAATTTTTCCTTCATTCCTGAGGGAAACACTCATTAATTACATGTCAGAGAGAAGCCACTGTATCATGGTGTTTGGTCAGCACATGCTGGTGGGCTCACAGATCTAAAATGAGTTGGCGGTCAGCTGTTTTGAGCTTTTAGTACCATTAAAGGGACTCCACGGTGGTTTGTTTTAGGCACTCAGTAAAGCATCTTTAAACAGTCCCTCCTGTAGCATGACATCGCCTGAGAACCTTTGAACGCTGCTGTAGGACTACACTGTGTAGGGCCTTCACCTTGAAATGATAAAAGGGGTGAGTTATCGCTTTGTTTATCATGCTCTTAAACCCCTTGAAGTGCATTATTAAAGGACAGAATGCATTGGAAAGAGTATTGTTAAGACTATTTTTACAAATCTTGTAAATCTTGGTAATTTATGTCGCCTGGTGCTGCGGGAATTTCACCTCACCCTTCTGGTTTGCATTTAGGGTTGAGCTGCACTGGAGGCTAGCGTGTATTGGGAGGTAGGTGGTTGAGGGGGTAATTGGTTCTTTCTCTTTCTCCCTCTCGATCTTCCACTCACTCTGTCTCACCTGTGGGGATTTACTGCAATGACCTCCCAGCTCCCTGGCCTTGCCAGGTTCTCAGACTTGAGGCGAAGGCCTCCGGCACCAGGAGCTGAGCCTGTGCTTTAATCAGGTCTGGGCTGTGAGCGATTTGATTTTAATGCTGGGGGGGCCGGATGTGATGGTGTGATTGACTGCTGTGCTGAGGGGAGGTGGGATGTCAGTGGTGAGTAGCTCCATTAATGGTATTGCTTCATTTCTTAAAGTGGCAGAAGCGGTGTGTGACCATATGCTGGGTCTACCCTCCCAGCCCTCCACCTTTGCCCTAGTCATCCCCTTTTGTTTCTTCTTGCCCTCTGATTCGCAGCTACTTATTCGCCCACACCCCATGATATTACCGCTGTGTGAACTTCAGTGTGCACATTGATAGCTTCGGGCATTTTTTCAGGCATAACTCTGTTATCGTGATAATCACTGTGTGTCAGTTTCCTCTACAAGTGAAGTGAGGCAGTGTGACTCAGTAGGCTGAACGTCTGCTCTCGAGCGACTGAGAGGAGCCTGAAAGTGTTCCGTGCACGCTTGTGCCACAGAGAGGAGGTGCCGAGGCATCCTTAGCTGGGTTTATGGTGTGTAATTGTGTACTGGGGAGGCTGTGCCCTCTGTTTCTCCTCTTAATGGCTGTTTGTGTGTTGTATTTAGAGGCAGATTTATGTGTGGGAGGGGCGCAAGGCGAGGCTCTGATTTACTGCTAGGGGTGGTATTTGCTGGATATGTGTATGTGCTCACACGTTCTGCCTGTGTGTTCCAGGTGATCGTACAGTCTGGCCGGCAGCCCAGCGTGCTGCAGAAACTGTGTCAGCTGCCGTTCCAGTACTTCAGCCACCCGCACCTCATCAAAGTGCTCTTCCCCTCACTAATCAGTGCCTGCTACAACAACCAGCAGAACAAAGTCATCCTGCAGCAGGAGATGAGCTGTGTGCTCCTAGCCACATTTATACAGGTACGTTACGGGTTCTCATTCAGAAAACGCATGCATCCATGCATCTGTAGCTATAGATACATTGATATTTCTCAAATGAAAAAAACTGATCATTCAAATTTTCACACGGTTATATGAATTGAATACATATTTCCCTTATTCTTTAGGGTTTTTTTTAACTAGTCTTATTTATAAATCAAACCACATTCTACATCTTAAATAATCATGCCGTTGCAGTTGAAGTTTGTCTTCCCATCTCACCTGCAGCACGTCCTCTGACCTGTAAAGCCCCCTGTCCTCCCACGCACACACCTTTCCACTGTTTCTGCACAATGTCAACGTTTGACTCTTATCTCTCTGAACTCCGGTTTTGTTCCTGCCCTTTTGGGGGTTTTTTTTTTTGCTGCTCTCTTTACCCTCCTTTTTCCAAAGAAGCAGCCTCCACTGCAAAGATGGATGGCTTCCTCTGTCGATTTGGGTGGATTTACCTGCCACCGGTTGAGCCTCTTGTAAACAGGCCGAGTCCTTCATCTTCCCCCTAACAATCTATCCTGCACTGGCCAACTACCTAGATTATTTATGCGGAGATTAGCGCTCACTTTGACAAGGACGGGCGATTGTCATGCCATTCAAACAATGAGAAGATACACAGCATCCTGTACCACAGTGTGTGATGTTTCTGTTGACTTGTTTTACAAAGAACAGTAGTTTGTGAAGTTTGGGTAAAACCAGGATTACTGCTGATGTTTTATTCTTCCCCCGACTGTAAAGGTATGGCAGTACAATAATATATAGTGCATAATATGCTTTACATAATCTATACTATACAGTGGGTCTTTACACATTTTGATGCTAAATGGAACTTGCTAACATACATAGAATTACCAATCAATGAAATTTAGACACACAAGACACAAAAAAATATTTTTTCTAACATAAGTTACTAACATGAGCACTGTTAGTGATACAAAACATCCAGGCGATAATACAAATGCTGCCATTCAGGAAAAACTTACTGTATTTCTCTGGCAGATGGGACGATCCCAGTATTTCTACACTTTCTGGTTGATTTGATAAAAGTTCACATTTTTATCTATAACAAATGGAAAAGCAGATCTTTCATTCGTTTATTTGGGTTCCAAACAGGCACAATACTGTAAAAAATAAAAAAAAAGTATAAAAAAAGGTTCCTTTCACTTAATTCAGGGTGTTGCAGGTGCAGACTTACTGTGTTTTGTTTTGTTTTTCCTGTAGGATTGCGCCTCCAGTGAGAAACAGATTGACAACAAGCCCTCACAACAAGGTGAGTCATCTCAGACTTAATGAGATTTATTTTATTAATTTTTCATCTTCCTTGCTGCGTAGCCAAATATCATTTGTGTAATTATCTGAATATTATTGTATATTATTGCCTGTCAACGATTACATTCCAATGCCCCCCCTCATTCCAATGCCCCCCCCCAATACAATTAACCATATCATTACATAATAAATTCATATTAACCGTTTGTACAGTACAAATGAATTGCAGGTAATGGCTGTTCATTTAAGCTCTGTGAGAAACACCTGAAGTTTTTTTATTTATTTTTATTTTTTTGTTCAGTTGTGTATTCAGCGAGATTCTCTCCCCACTTCTCTTATCCACAGAGAGGAGCTGTGCTCTCCCAGATTACTGTGAGCTGTCCAACCGCTTCCCCCGAGATCAATGGGACTCAGCACTTCAGTTCTTCCTCAACAAGCAGGAAGAGTAAGCTAGACGAGTGTACACACTGGAATAAACACAGAGTGCTTCAGTGTGTGCTCCGGAGCAGTACACAGCGGAGTAACGGACTATTACGTGGTCATTTGTACCAGCACATTTGCTCTAAGCACAGCATCAAAAAACTTTCACTACACATCGTTTCAATTACTGTACGTGGGCTTTTAGCCAAGTCTGACAAGTATATGCCTGCATGTAGCAACTGATTTTTTTTTGACTGGATTTTCTTAGATCTCCTTAATAACGGCGCATTTAACCAAATAATTACATCATAAATTCAGATTAACTTTTGGGTGTACACACTGTAATAAACCGCCCTCACAATGCAAATACTTAAGGGCAACATAAGAAGTTACGTTTATAAGGTTGTTTGAATGTATGAGCATATTTGCTATGTAAATGTACAGGTATTAGGAGCTGTCAGTTTAACGTGAAATCTGTTATCTTCCAAATGAATGGATCTGTTGAAGCAGATTTTTTTGAAGTGCACAATAGTTTACTGTTCTTCCCCATGTTTGTGGTTTATTAATTTCTACGGTTAGTATTTTGTTTTGTACATAAAAGGTGTTATTTCTTTAATGATCATAGGATTTAATTATCTGTTCAGAGCACACCAAGTTACTTCAGTTGTTTTTTGTAATATTAAATTGTTATGCATTAAAAAAGTGACAATTGTTTGTTAGAGTTTATAGTCTGAAGTCTGGATTTCTTTTGTGTTTCATACTTATAATTTATACAGTCTCATATATATATATATATATATATATATATATATATATATATATATATATATATATATATATATATATATATATTGTGTATATGTGTGTGTGTGTGTGTGTATATATGTGTATATATATAATTAATTTCCCACAAGTGCTGTGTAAAGCGATTTTTAATTTGAATTGTGTTGTCCTTTCTTTGTATTTCTCCCTGCACTTATAATTTATAGAAACTGTTTTCCCCATTTAATAAAATATTTAAGGCATGTGTGAACCTTGCGGTCTTATTTTTAGTGACTTCAAGATTAGAAATCATTTCGTGAGGGCGTTTGCATGGTAAGAAAAGACATTTGCAACATTTTCAGTTAGTATGATTGAAGATTGGTTTGTTGTTAGTCCAGATATTTTCACACGTCTCATGCAAATATCAGAAAGTAGTATGACTAAGAGACCGTCGATGATTGTGCATGCAGATTTTTATCCCCCTGCTTGTGTTTTTACTGGAGAGGTGAGAACTGATCAGATGAGATAAAATTCAGCTTTGTGAAATTTAATGACATGCAAGTAGTACAAACGTGTCTGATATTGAACAGTACTTGCCGACACAAATCTGGAAACAAACTGGTATTTTCTCTTAGGTTGAGCTGCAGGTTTTAACTGAAAATTCTCGGTAGTGTAGATTTAGTTGTCTGTCTCCTGGATAAGCCGCATTAAGACTGAAATTTGACGTGTGGGCAAAATGGCACAGTGGAAGGACTCCAAACTAGGTTCAAGTCCTCAGTGTGGCCTCAGGGCACCACAAACAGTCGTGTGCGTGTGTGCATGCATGTGTGTGAGTGTGTGTATGAGAGAGAGTCAACCAGTAGATTTCCACCAGTTACCCACTGCTGCTTCTGAGTAACTTTATACATTAGTGTGTCAACATGAAATTCCCCCCCCCCCCCCCTTTCCCACAACACGAAATTTTTAAAAAAAACACACACCCCTCTCCCTCCATTCAGAATTGTGTCTCCACAATAATAAATCTGTCAAGTGTTTCTGTGAAGACACCTAGAGATGGTGTGACTAATACACACACACATTATTGTGTGTGTGTATTATAAGTTCCATCAGTTTCTCTTTGCTTTGTAGAACTTCTGAGAGTGAATTCAACATTAGATTTAATAACCACATTTTTGGTCAATGTAAATCTGTGCCACTTCTTCCAAGATTAGTATCCTATCTATAATTGTATAATATTTCCTCTTTCAAAACAGTGGTTGCAGTAACGCACTCCTGCTATGGTGGATATTGTTTCAAACAGTCCCTTGGTTGCTTTGCTTCATTCATTGAGAAAGAAATGTTTGGTTTAATCTTTCCATCCATTGCAAAGCAGGGCACACTCATATACACATTCACACACTACGGACATTTTAGACATGTCATGCATGTCTTTGGACTGGGGGAGGAAACCAGAGTACCCGGAGGAAACCCCCGCAGCACGGGGAGAACATGCACACTATACAACATAACGGGGCCATGGTGGGAGTCAAACCTGGAGGTGTGAGGCGAACGTGCTAACCACTAAGCCACCTGGTTTAATCTTTGTCCCTCATTATTTTTTTCATGAAACTTAAATGCTTCTTCAGTGAAAATGATGTCGTTTTCGAAATAACAGGGATTCGTTGGGATTTGCATTTGTTTGCATGTACAAGGTGTATAAGAAACACTTTGATTAGGTCTATAACAGCATACTTCTGTACTAAATAGTAGGCTACTGGCACTTGCATACTATTTGTATATACTATTAGGACACGAGCTGTACAGGTTTATACATAATGAAATAGAAGTCTAATTATTCACCATTAAAAAAAAGTGTTTTTCTTTTGGTCTATTTTCCAGTTTGAATTTGGTTGGATCAAAATGTAGCCTGAGTTTGTTTTTATAAGCAATTAATTATGAATAATTGTAAGATTATAAACTGAGGATTTAAACAGATATAACCTCTTAATTTCTACATTTTTCGCAGGAATTGTACCACAAGTAGCCCAGAGACACGGAGACCACTTAAACAAATACTTTTCACTTTTCTGCCGACTTGCTGCTCTGCTTGAGGTTCATTTCAATTCTCCTAATCGAAATCAAAACAAGAAGGAAAAGTAGCCCGAGGTTTGTCGATTTGAACTAAGCAGAAATGTTTCTAAACTAGTGAAATATTGTCAGATGTTGTAGGATTGTTGGATTAAACGTGAATATTTTGATTGTCTTTATTAGGCTGTGGATAGTTTCTCCAGTTTGGAATCATTTATTGACACCAAAGCCTGTTACCAGTAAGACGCAGTGTATTTCACAGATTTGGCAAATTTCTGCTTTGAGGCAAATTTCTGATTTATTCGGAATCCAAACATTAATTACTAAGCATTTTAGACGCAAACACATTTGTAATAATAGTGATTGGTTTTTGATTTGCATTTTTAAACATGGTTCATTTGTTGAAATGCACTTTCATTTAATAAACTCATATTAGCGGTGTAGAATTCAATTAGGAGAAGAATGTCCTCTGAAACTCAGTTTTTTTGTGGAATGTCTGTAGTTCCTTAGACCGTTTTTCTTTTTTTCTTTTTTTTTTTTAATGTTCACTACTGCAATTAAAAATTATTGCGCCTCAAGGTATAATATGCACTTTATGATTACAATGTGACCGGAATTCGTTCCTAATTAAAATATATTTAACGTCTTAATAATAATAATAATAATAATAATAATAATAATAATAATAATAATAATTATAATTATTATTATTATTATTATTATTATTATTATTATTATTATTATTATTATTATTCCATCCATCCATCCATCTTCAACCGCTTATTCCTGCTTCAGGGTCGCGGGGAACCTGGAGCCTCTCCCAGGAAGCATCGGGCACAAGGCAGGGTACACCCTGGACAGGGTGCCAGTCCATCGCAGGGCACTATTATTATTATTATTATTACATAATGGTTATTATTAATAGTTATTATTATTGTTGTTGTTGTTTTGTTGGTGTGGTTATTAGCTATTATGTTTAACGTCTTGTTTTGTATAAATAAATATCTGTCTATTTATCTGTCTGTCTGTCTGCCCGTCTGCCTATCCACAATAGGATAAACACAACAACTGTTAACTGAAGCTTGAACAGTAGTCTTATTGTTAACCCCCTTCTCCTTTTTCCTTGCCAGAATGTATTTTTAATGTTGGGAATATAAAACACCGAGTGATTTAATAAGCAGCAGGTCGCAGGTTGACCTGATCTCCGGGTAGATGGGAATGGAAGTGCGGCCGCAGGGTTTGTGGAGGGAGTTGCTGTGCAGCTCGGTGTGGTTGTAGCGCTCTCTCTCTCTCTCTCTCTCTCTCTCTCTCCCTCTCTCTCCCTCTCCCTCTCTGCCCCGCCCCCCCCTCTCTCTCTAGCTCTGTGTATGTGTGTGTGTGTGCAGGTGATGCCGAGCGCAGATAAGACGCCGCCCATCTCCCCTCTGTCTAGACTCGCGCCTTTACGAGCCCAGAGCTCAGTGTTCACGAGTCCGAGGCCGAGCGACACTCTGAATATCCGCTCCTACACCCGATCCGCGCGCTGATAACGCAGATATCTATGAAAGGTTACATCTGACCGTTCAGACAACTTTGAATCGCTTTATAGCGTCTTGGCTCAGTGCCAACATGTGGGTCACCTAACACAGGGTGAGAAGAGCCAAACCAAGATCAGGGGCCAAGAAACATTGAGAAGCAAACACATCTCCCCTTCACACACTCGGAGAAAAAAAAGGTACTGAACTGTACCGGTCTTGGTCGCTGGGGTGTTACCAGGTAGAAAAATACGTGGTAGTGTACCTTTTAAATATATCAATATATGTATATATAAATGTATATCCACATTTCCTGGTGAAAGACACGATGTACAAAAGATGTACAATATACCACCTCAGAGACAAGGAAAGGTACAGATTAGTACCCCTTTTCTGATCGTGCACAATCGCAATGGATTAAACTAGGAATTAAGATTAGCTCGTTATTCTCAGACAGACTATTGACATTTTACATAGGCTGCTTTTCAGGGTATCTGTGTTGATTAAGGACAAAGACACCTTCTCACACCATTCATCATCCCCTTATTAGTCCCATACTCTCAGAACAATGGCTACTAACTGTAGCTATCCTTCCGGCTGGGTATGAAACCCTCATTTCTAAATTATTCACGCTATAAATGGACAAAGATTAGTTTTTAGTGTGAGGTTTTAAAGGTACACTACATGCACCTCTCTAGGTAAATGATACATACTATAGGTACAAAAGGTGTACGCATGAGGGAAGGAAAAAGTACAGTTTAGTACCTTTTTTCCTAAAATTATATTAATACTCAATAACACTGCCTCATCTACAACATTATTCTAATTTATTCCCTAACAAATGGTGTGTGTGTGTGTGTGTGTGTGTGCATATATATATGTGTGTGTATATATATATATATATATATATATATATATATATATATATATATATATATATATATATATATATATATATATATATATATATATATATATATATATATATATATATATATATATATATATATATATATATATATATATATATATATATATATATATATATATATATATATATATATATATGCAAGCCAAATAATTCATGTAATATTCCTTTCCTGTGTTGAAATCAGATAGCAGAACACTCAGGCTAAATGCCATTCACAGATATTTAGTTCGCCATTTTCTGGCGTGGCGTTGAAGTCTGTGTTGTAGATCGATATGCTGTTATCCACTAATAAAATCCCGAATAGATATTTTTGATTGGTCTTCTTTTTTTTTCTTTTCTCAAAAAAAAGAAAGATATAGATATCTTCTCATGCAAAGTTTTTCTCAGACATAAACAACACTTAGCATAGTTTATTAAGGTCATTTCTTAATTCTCGCTCGGACTCTCGTCCTGACAATAAATAACAATAACTTACTTTTGTTCTCTCGAGAAGTTCAAACAATTTGTCCTCCATCCGTAAAGATAAAATAGTTTACATGTGACTTTTATACATTGTCTTCGGAGATCATGCGCATTAAGACAAACGTGGCTCTGTTGTCTCACTGAATTAGGGAAAAGTCATCAGGTGTTGATAAAACTACGTAAGGAATACTGGTAAAGACATTACTGTTATTTGTTATGTTGTTGACATTGGGTCAACTTGTTCATATTCCTCGGGAAGATATCGGATCCGTGTGGGTTCCTGCCTTTAGGGCTGAAGTAAACGCGTGTGGAGAGACCCTGCTTCTTGGCTCCGTGTGGTCGTTCTTCTTGTTTTGTTTTGTTTTGGGGTTTTTTTTTTTGACAGACTTGTGCGTTCCGAGTTTTAATCCACTGTGTTGCTGTACGATGTTTTCCGTGATTCCGTCGTGTTCCTCAGGTGGAGGTGGTGAGGTGCTCTGTGTTCATGCAGATCGGGGTGGGGTTCAGCATGCTGGGGTGGACAGAGGTCACTGGACTCCATCACGTCTCCACAGGACTGGACACCATGCTGTTGGGGGTGTCGGGTAACTGCGATGACAGCGAAGTCACATCACTGCCCGAGGAGGTGCCCAGAGAACCCGACTCAGAGAAGGACACCTTTACACAGTGGGGAAAACGGGAATTTAGCATATCTATATCTATACACAAAAAATATTGTAATAATGAAATTTATTTCGAGAAAAGTATATTTAAGAAAATAAATAAATAAATAAATAAAGCAATTTAAGAAAATAAATAAATAAATGTCTGTCTCACCAATATTTATATAGGCTATATATGTGCGTGTGTGTATACACACACACGCACACACACACACTTACTATTGCTCCGCTCCACAATGAACTGAAAAATCATTTAGTGGAGCCAAACAAAATGGCTATATATTCATGCACCAAAACGATTTTAAGAAATTAAAAACATTATTTTAAGCATCCTTTCCTGATCCCTTATTTAGAATTAAATATCTATATTTGGATATGCATAATAAGGCAGTGTGGTTTAAACATCCTACACGAAACCAGATGCTTCGTAAATATGCATAAATATAAACATGAGACCAAAGGTGTAGTGCAATAAAAATCGGCTCTACAAATAGGCTATAATCCAATATCAAATAGGCCTATCGCTCCATTAATTTAGCAGATAATTATACAGTTGGGAGCAAAGGTTTGCACAGCCTGGGGAA
>CM022764.1:15946107-16161107 GCA_012411365.1 Ameiurus melas | reverse complement strand
TCCAACAGTTCTTTATTATTGTTTGAGAATACCCTATGTAAAATGCGTAAAAAAGGCTATATGTGCGTCTTCAATATGCTGACTGGCATTTAATATTAAAACACACCTTGTTTTCTACCACATCTCCTATAAAACTAGACTGCCTCCAATTACTGTAAAATACGGAAATAGGTTTCTGTAATAACAATAAATAATAATTGATTATAATTTTTTTTAAAACACAGCTCTACGTGATCATGAAACGAAAGCGCACAGCACAGGCTATGTCTATTTGGAGTTATTTGAATATACATTTTCGAAAGAAAATAAAAATAGGTACAATTGATCAAAAATCAATATGGCTCAATCATATGTTATGATGATATAATATAGGTGATCATGCTCTTTCTGCTCTCTATTGATCCTTCAGTAGTGCAAAGAGCGACCATTAGGAAACGCAGTCATACAAGAGTGTTTTCATTTCCGACTTGCGTAACAGATGCGAAGCTTTAAATCTTGTTGCTGGGCGTTTTCATGAGAAGACAAAATCCTACAGGAAAGCAGCAGCAGAATGTTTGCTTTCTCTACTTTGTGGCCCGACAGGAGGCTGTTTGCTCTATAGTGGAGAGCCTCCTACTGGAGTCACAAAACTATTACATACTGCAGAAGCACATCTTCATCTATCCACATGATTACATGTCCAGTTTACTCTCATTATAACCAGCCAACCAAGTATTGAAAAATAACGATTTTCTAATAAACAATCATAAAATCTCAGTTATTTAATATCCTATAATGTATATTTAAGTAAAACAAGACAGTAAAAATAGTCAGATTATAATCTGACTATTTTAAAAAATTATTTAAAGCTAGATATATTAGGATATTTTGACGTATTCGTCTATTCACAACCTTATAGAGCAATTTTCTAACTCGGCAGAGATGAACCTTTTTTCGCTGGCTATTTTATTTATTTATTTATATTTTTTTTTGTAGAAAACGTTTCAAAGTCTAGCAATTATCACTGTTAAGTATAGCTGCTTAAATCATTATTTCCATTGCTTTTTAAATGTTTTTAAATGGTGTATAAGTGCAGACCATATGTTAAAAATTAATTGAAAAGTACATTTTAAAGGAATTTGCAATTTACAGACTATGCTGCGCGGAAACCAATGTGTAAATCATTACGTTTATTACTTTTTTCTTTAAAAAATTAAATACATTTTTAAGTACATTTCAAAGCAATCTGGAATTTACAAACTGGTCTGCAACCAATTTGTGAACGGTCTGTGAACAGAGTTTATAGATTTATTTATACTGAATATTTGTTTTAGATGTTCACAGATTACCACGCGTGTACACCGCAAACCGGCTGCACATTTTACATAGCCTGCTCTTTTGACCCTGACCTTTAACATTGACCTTAACCAATACTTACAAATAAATCCAATTAACTGAATGTAAACTAAGCAGGTCGCTCATGAGTGCCTTTTGCCTCTCTCTATATTTTTCTAGCTATAAGGAGGAAACGTAAGGCAACAACAGAGGCGCTGGACCAATTCTGCTGGAATTCTTTGCTATAACAACAACAACAACAACAACAACAACAACAACAATAAAATAAACCAACCAACACACAGGCTAGATGTCTTTTCAGACTCTATGATGCACGAAAGATTTTAATTTGTCTTGATCTGTAAAAGACGAGGAGGGACATAGATCACAAGACTTCAAATTTACAAGAATAAATAACCTAAAAATTACATTTAAATGAATAAGTACAACGGTCTCAGTTAAAGTAGCCGGAACGTATCTCACATTTAAAATATTAATTAATTAAATTAATTAAAAAATTATAAGCAAATACAAAGAAAAAACCCTTCAGAAAGAATAGTGTATGATGAATAGGCTTCATTTAATCAATTTCAATGCGGTGGAAACGAGAAAAATAAAAACTGTACATCCCAATTTATCCTTACAGCTTTATTTATTTCTTCTTTTGTCTTGTTTTAACTTTTATTAGCAAGCAGATAAACAACATATATTAAAAACAAAACAAAACAAAACAAAACAAAAAAAACAAACAAAAAAACAAAACAAAACAACACAGGGAACATTTTAATTTCCGTCATAGACTAGGCTATAAACCAGGCACACAGCGATGAACCATGTATTTATAGGTGGGCGTTTCTCTGAAACGGAAGCGGGTGTACATCACGTGACGCTACACGTAATCTCGCGAGACTTTCCGGTGAAATCTTGGTCTCAGTGTGAGGGAGAGTGACTTCTGCCGCTGTCGTCAATATGCTCCAAGCTCTCACCAAGTCTAACCTCAGGACACTGGTAAGATCCGTGTATATAGCAGACTTTTATGCTGCTTCTGATTCAGGAGCTCTGTATACGATGGTGATTTAGCGGTTAGGTGTCAAGTGAACGGTTGTGAAGGTGTTTTGATTAAGTGTTAGCATTGTCCGCTAATAGTTCTAGCTAACGAACAGCGCACACTTGCGCTTTAATTGGTGATGTGCGTGACGCGGGAACGGTTAACATAAATGGCGTTTTCATTCCAACTAACTCGGTTACTTTTCTACGGTAAAGTCATTTTTGTTAGCTAGCAAACTGAGTAACGGGGCTGCATCGTTATCATGCTAACGCTAGCCAGTTGACTAGCACGTGACCTGTCACCTAGTTATTTAACCTCAGCGACACCGCGCGCGCGACGTCTGCTTGGGTTAGCTGAATGCAGACGTTTCTCTAAAATATAGGCAAGTGTAAATATTAATGACTTCCATCCATTGGGAAGAGTTCACAGCTGTGGTTAAAAGCTAGCTAGATAACTGCATGTCAAGGTTATTAATTGTATATTATATGATTTAATTGTTTATGATTATTATTTGTACGATCATCATTCTAAGACCTAACGCTGACTCTGTATATTTGAACTGGCTGAACTGTATATTAGAATACTTATTATTTCTAAATCCAGTCCCCCCTCCCCTCCTAAAGGAAAAACAAACCCTTTTCCCTATGTACCGAGTATTGATCCGAGCTATCAGTCTAAACTACTGTGGATTGGATTGAACCAGTAACAGCAATGATGGCTATCTGATCACAGCTGTCACACTCTGTCATTTATAGACTTGCTGTTAGACCCATATCCATGCTACTTCACATTGCATTCACTTTCTTCTAGATCAGCGGTTCTCAACCCTGGGGGCACAGAGAGATCGGAAGGGGGGTGTAAATTTTTTCAAGAAATAAACAGACTGCATCATTTGGGACTCAGTCTATTTTATTGCTTTTCAAATAGAATGTGCATGAATGAAAAACCCTGCATTCCCTCTACCTCTGTATTTTCTTGTTGCTGTGGAGAGGCGGAGCTTAGCCTGCCTTTTATATAGCTCTCAGTGCAGACCAGTGTTGCCAATATAGCGACTTTTCACACCCCTTTAGCGACTTGTTTGCAAAAAAAAGTGCATAGTGACAAATTTTAGCAACTTTCCAAATGTCGCTAGTACTGTCCTACAAGCGCGAGGTCTTGCTTTCCCTCTGCACTCGCACTCGGGACTGAGAGCCGGAGATTTAACAATGACTGCGTTTACATGGACAACAATAATCCACTCTTAATCTAATTAAGACCATACTTTTGATTAAGAAACTACCATGTAAACACCAACCTTAATCTAATTAAGGTCATAATCTAAGTAAGCTCTAATTGAATTAAGACAGGTGGAGTACTCCTGTTTTAATCGTATTATGGACGTGCACTACAGACATGTAAACACCTTAATCACATTGTGAACGTCGTGTGAGGGTTTTCACCGCATTTTGCGACATGACACAATCACACACAGCAGTTTTACGTTTTACGGCGAACAAGAGAGTTCGGCTGTGTCCCAAACTGCATAGTTGCCTACTGTAGTCCTGTAGTGAGGAAAAATACATGTATCTCGGCTACTATACAGTAGGTAAGTATGCGATTTGAGACGCACCCCACGGCTTCCAGCAGTCGTCTATTAGCACGTATATCATGACAAATAATTAACTGCACTTAAAGCGTTCGTAAAAAAATTTAACAAAAACACCCACAACTGTATACGGTCCCATAACGACCGAACTGTATGTTGATGCATGAAATTTTGGAGTGACCTCGAACAGCGTGGTGCGTTGACGTAATGACGTGGGCTCTTAATCTAATTATGATCTATAACATGTAAAACGGGAACATGACCGGACTATTCTAAAAGCGACTCATGTAAACACCTTAATCACATTATTACCTTACTTAGATTAAGGTCAATAATTAGATTATTGCTGTCCATGTAAACGTAGTCAATGTCATGGATAAGAGACGTGCCCATCATCCTATTTTACATCATTGATATGTGAATGTTTATAGAACGCAAGACGAATGTAATGCAACATGTTTTACATGTAAAATAGTACACATCATTGCAGCCTAGTTCTCTTGTTCAAAGTAGTTATGGTGTTCTGAAACATTTTTGATCATTCATGTTCCATACCTGTCCGTTATATAGTTTCATAAAAGTTATTTAAAAAAATCATAAAAGTTATGAAATGGAATTTTAAAAAAGTACAAAAAAAACAAGATATCTGTCTATTTATCCATCCATCCATCCATCCTGAACAGATTTTAACTTGTATACAGATAGATTTTATATGGAATAGATAATCATTATACATGATCTCCTCCAAGGGGGGGCTTTAGTTACAAAAGGTTGAGAGCCTCTGTTCCAGAGTTACAATGCTTTCTTTATACATTGTCCACAATATACATGCAATGCTGTAACGTGTGTGATGTTATAGTAAAAATCCACCCTGAATGAATTGAATATCCATATTTATAATGAGTTGAGTTTTTGCTTTTCTTTTTGTTTTGTTTAAGTTTAAACTTATTTAAATGAGTAACATCAGCTCTGCACCCTAACGCTTAACGTATCACGTGACTGAGACAAGCGTCTTGATGTGCGTCGAGTGAGTCATAGACGGGTGTAACAGAGAGAATCCGGTCATTTTTCAAAATAAAACATTGTTCAGACTCGGATAATAAATAAAATGGAAATAATGTAAGTTATTTATTATTTCTGTGCCAAATGACCCCTGGAAAGGGGGTTGGGGACCCCTGATTTAGACTCTCCAGCTCTTTCACTCCCCATGTGTATATTCTGCTCAAACAGATTAGGTTCTAAAGCATAAATTTTGTTTTAAGTCATCCTCGATCAGCGTCACTGTGCTGGTCATCGCATTCATCTCATGGATGACTAGCTGAGCCGAGTCTCTGATGATGTAACTCGGTGTACTTCCTGCTGGAAGGTGAACCTCCGTCCAAATCAGACTGAACAGGTTTTCCTCAATAATTGCCCTGTATTTAGTGCCATCCATCTTTCCTTCCATCCTGACCAGTTTTCCACTCCCTTCCAGTGAATGGTGTTCTCTGTGTGATGGAATGTGTTGGGTTTGTGACACATTTCGCGTTTCCCGTGATGGCCAATAATTTCAGTTTTAGTTTAATCTGATCAGAGATCCTTCTTCTATGTCTTTGGGAAGTCAGCCAAATGCTGTTCTGTGAACTCCAAACAAATTTTCTTATTTTTTATAGCCCTACTCTTTGGTGTGTAGGGCTGCAACTAATGATTTTGATAATCGATTAATCTGTCGATTATTTCTTTGATTAATCAATTAGTTGGATTAAAAGGACAATTTTTCTTTTTCTTCTTTTTTTTTTATTTTTTTTTAGGAAAAATGTTATTTCACATTCTGCCCAGTGTTGTTCTTCAAACATTGAAAACTGTCTGAAAAATGTATTAAATGTATCTGTCGGCTATGCTATACACTGTGCAAAGGACTTAAAAAAAAAACCCAACTTTATATTTTGCTTTATATAAAACTTTATATACTTTAAAGCAGAAGCTAAATCACTATATTAAAATGCTGAAGAAAAACAAAAGCACAAACTAAGTGGTAAGAGGTTGAATGTTCTGCAGTAACACACATTTACTCATTTGAACACAGTAACATGTTAATTTATTCTGCAAATATACGACACTTCTTACATTTATATACAATTACATGTTCTAATCTAAGTGATGTCATTGACCCAACTAATCCATAAGGAATTTCCATGTTGATTATTTTCATTATTGATTTTATTGATTAGTTGTTGCAGCCCTAGTTGTGTGTACAGCTTAAAGTAGTCCTATGGACAGATACAATATCCTCTGTGCATCCCCTTCAGTGTTTTCTTTGGTGTCTTTCTTGAATCTCTGCTTAATGCCCTCCTTGCCCGGTCTGTGAGTTTTGGTGGGTGGCCTTCTCTTGTCAGGTTCATAGTGGTCATATTCTTTCCATTTTGTTATAACTGATTTAATGGTACTCCCATGGTATATTGAAAGTTTCGGATATTTTTAAAAATCCAACATTCAGCTGTACTTCTCCATAACTTTGTCTCTGACCAGTTTGGGGAGCTCCTTGGTTTTCATGTTGCTCAGGGGCCTTTCAGAACAGGTGTATTTATACTGATGTCATGTGACAGATCATGTGACACTTTGATTGCCCACTGGGGTCCCAGTTATGTAATTATGTGACTTCAAATGTTATTTAGGGGTTTCAGAGCAGTATGTATAAAATTTGTGGACCGTTTGTTTAATGTTATATTGTTATAATGTTATATTTTCTTCCCACAGTCAGGCCTGATCCAGAGGTTTCAGAGCACCCTGGTAGTTGCAGAGCACAACAATGACACTCTGACGCCTGTCACTCTCAGTGCTATCACTGCAGCCAGCAAACTTGGTGGGGAGGTGTCCTGTCTCATTGCTGGAACAGACTGTACTAAGGTACATGGACACTCTGGTCCAGTTATAATTTGATTATCACCGATTAAACTTCTGCTTTCAAATGTTGAAATGTGTTTGTGTGCAGGTGGCAGAGCAACTTTCACAGATTGAAGGAGTGAAAAAGGTTCTGGTTGCACAGCATGATATCTACAAAGGGATGTTACCAGGTAAAGGATCAGGGAAAAGCTATTTTATTGTCTTTAGACGGCAGTCAGTGATAGTCAGAACTGTTTTTGTAATAATTGGTGAAGTTCTCCTCACACAGCTTCTACATTGCACTGAATCAAGTCTGGGTTCAGAATTTCCAAACTATTAGCTTAAGTTAATGTCTGCCAAAATAATTGACTAACATTTAAGAGAGATAAATACATTAGAGTCTTCTTCCACCTAGACAGAATTGTGTTGCCCTTGATGGTTTAGTCATTCATTCATTCATTCATTCATTCATTCATCTTCAGTAACCACTTTATCCTGGTTGGGATCGGGTTCCCATCCCGGGAACACTGCGACACCAGTCAATCGCAGGACACTATGTACCACTCTTTTACACACTTTATTCACACATAGGAGTAATTTACTGCAGCCAGCCAGCCAGCCTGCCTGGCATGTTTTTTGTGAGGACCCATCATGCAAATACAAGAAGAACTTGTACAGAAACTCCACACAGACAATAAACCAAGCTCAGGATTGAACCGTGGACCCTGGGGCTATGAGGCAGCTACACTACCCACTACACCACTGTGATGCAGCTATGAGCTACAGTACTAAATCAACAGTACAGAGTACAGAGTACAGAGTCGTCAGAATAAAGTAGTTACATCATTTTTCCCCATAAATAATGGTAATCAGACTGTTGTAAGAGTTTGAAGATTTGTGGATTGTTATAGGATTCAAAGTAAAGTAAAATGTGGCTTGTTTCCTCTTTTGTCTGCCATAGAGGAGTTGACGCCTCTCATCTTGGCAAGCCAGAAACAGTTCAATTTTACACACATCTGTGCCGGAGCATCTGCGTTTGGAAAGGTAATTGTTTATTAGTTTTTATAGTACAGTGAAAATGGCAGCATAAGGTTCACTGGAGTAACATTGGATTCCCTGGGAAATATGAACTTAAAAACATGAATGTATAAGCTTAAGTATAGCATGAATCATTTTAGGATGTTGTGCTCTAAACAGAATGTGCTGGTGTCGCAGAGTGTTTTAATAAAGAAAATCATTTCATACCCTTTATCCATTTAGTTAGTGTTTTTCTTTTTTTTTCTTTTTTTGCTTTCCCTCTTTTTATCTGCTCTCTCTTCAGTCAAGTAGATTATAATATTCTATATTTACCATTTGCTTTGATCTGTTGTAAATTATTCTCAATGGGTTTATTGTGGAGTATAAATGAGATATGAATCATGTCTGACACTCCATAGTTAATGTTGTGCTGGACTTTATCCTTTCTGAATTGTTTGAGAAGTCTGAAGTAAGTGAAGTGAAGCCCAGCCCACCATTATATGCACAGCGATTTGTCATTCTGCAGCCAAACTGTCAGCCGGCAGATCTAATGGTATTTAAATTCAATTGTAATACATTTAACAGTATCTTGTGTAGCGTAACCCCAGACCAAATAGATATATTAGTCTCAAATTCCTCACTGGCTAGATGTATTTCATATGATGGATTTTTTAAGTGGTGGATTTGGTTTCATTATGTCACTATATGAAACACTTGAGGTACCACTATGTGAGATTTTTCACATCTAGACTTTTTTTCTCCTCTCAGACAGGATGTTTGTGTTCAGTCTGAGGTTCAAGATCATGGACGTTTTCACACATTGCAGAGCCTGAACCTGTATTTTTGCTCCATTATAGAGCTGAAGTCTTTATAAATATGGAATCTTTATTTATATATATTGCATTGCACCCATATACAGGCGAACAGGCTGTACATTTAATTCATGGTTCATTTTTGCTGTAACCTACAGTCACCATTCAGTTTCTTGAAATTGAAACCTTGCCTGCTGGTGGATCGATTGATGGACAAGTCATGCTAAATACAGTGCCTTGCAGAAGTATTCACCCCCTGAACTTTTTCACATTTTATAGTGTTGCTACCTGGAAGTGAATTGGACTTTGTTGGGCTTTTTACCATTTGATTTACACATGTTTGAAGTTGCAAAATATTTTTGGTATTTTGACACAAGTATTTGGTTCCATCCAGCTTTGTTTCCCAGTCCCTGCTGATGGAAAAGTATCCTCATAACATGGTGCTATCACCATTATGCTTCACTGTTATGATGGTGTTATCAGGGTCATGAGCAGTATTGTGTTTCCACCAAACATTGTGCTTTGTGCCAAAGCCAAAAAAGTTAGTGTGGTCTCATCAAGCAAGAAAAACTTTCTAACATGCCTTTTATCAAAATCAGAAAAGGTATTCTATATGTCTATTTTTTAAATAATGGCTTTTTTTTCCTTGCAACTCTTCCATAATGCCCAGCTTTGTTGGGGTCTGAGCTGTGGTTGTCCTCTGAACAGCTTCTCCACCTGAGATGTGGAGCTCTCCAGCTCCTTCAGATTTATCCTTGGCCTCTTGGATGCATGTCTGACTAATGCCCACCTTTAACCTGTCTCTAATTGTGGTGGATGGCCTCATGTATGTCATGGTTGTGCCATATTCTTTCCTTTTTTTCTTTTTTTTTTCTTCAACAATGGTTTTATTGGTGGTCTGTTGAATGTTTAAAGTTTGGGATTTAAAAAAAACTCTCCAAAAAAACCTCTTATTGATGCTTTTCCAGGTAAGTCCTGAAGTTGATTTGATAGCTCTTTGGTCTTCATGATGCTGTTTATTTAGGCACGTTCTATAAAAAACTCTGGTGTCTTGCAGGAGGAGGTTTATTTATACAGATCAGTATAACACAAAATCAATACCATGTAGATTCTTTTTCGTTATATGCTTACTAGACAGTCAGTATTGTATAACTGAAATGGTAATATTTCTGTAACATTTCATCTAATGTTGGCTTCTTTAACATCCATCACCATCAGTCTGGAATGCTTTAACGTGTAAAGAGCAACGACTTGTACTTGGCAACTTATTAAATATTTTAAAATTGAGTTCTGAGTGGAACATGTAGATCATTGCATCTTAAAAATGGAAAGCTGAAATTCAGCCAGTGCTGGGGGGTGGGGACACGCGTAGAGATACAAAACTAGCACTTACACCCAAGTACCCTTCTCAGACGACCAAAAAAAAAAAATATTTTAGTTTTTTTCTTTATTATACATTTTTTATTGGATTATGATTCAAAACATGCTGTAGATATAGCTCGAGTGTAAATTATACCTTGGTATCTTTCGTAGAATCTTCTTCCCAGAGTGGCTTCCAAGCTGGATGTTGCTCCCATCTCCGACATCATTGAGATCAAATCCCCTGACACTTTTGTACGGACAATTTATGCAGGTAACTGTAAAGTTGTATTCTTCTGTAATAATCTGAATTAACTATGTGTAATGAATGTATTCCAATTCACATCATGTTTTTCTTGTCCTTCACACAAGAGCATTCCTGTGCTTGTTTATATGATTTACTACTTTTGGATGAATATGCAACCAATGACTCACTCCCATGTATTAAATCAGATTTTCACTGAAAAATCAGTATTTAAAAAAAAAAAAATATTTATATATATATATATATATATATATATATATATATATATATATATATATATATATATATATATATATATAAATAAAATGTTTATTTTTTGTGCCTTTTTGAGCAGTGTTTCAGTAATTATGTCCTAAAAGTCTCTTATGAAATCAGCCTGCATAAGAGAGTGCAATAAATGCTGTCTTTAACCACTTTATCTTTTGGCATATATATATATATATATATATATATATATATATATATATATATATATATGTGTGTGTGTGTATATATATATATATATATATATATGTGTGTGTGTGTGTGTATATATATATATATATATATATATATATATATATGTGTGTGTGTATGTGTATGTATATGTATGTATATGTATGTATGTGTGTGTACTTCATTTCTGCAATCTAGTCATAAAATTTTTCACACAGGGCTTCTGCTTTGTACCGTAAATTATTTTTAAATGGCCATTCACTGAATGTGAACCTGATCTACAATACTACACAGTTCACCCAAATTTTACATCAGTGCTTTTCCATAGGAATGTTCAAACAGGTTAAACGGATGAAAAATGGATAATTCGCTACAAGCGCTGAAGTTCTGTTAAAGCATTTAGACCTTTGAATGGTACAGTGCAGTTACACATGGCTGTTTGTTTTTGCTGAATATAAAATCAATCTTTGCCATTTGTAGCAAATGTATTTGTCATCTGTGTTTTAAAAACTCTGCTCATTGTTATTTGCATTCTCTGAAGTAGTTTGAGAAAAACCTCATACGACAATGCAAAACTCTCAATGTAAATCTCTGTATTGTGTTTGCCTTAGGAAATGCTCTTAGCACTGTCAAGTGCAATGAAAAAGTCAAGGTCTTCACAGTAAGAGGAACTTCTTTCGAACCTGCTAAACAGGGCGGAAGTGCAACATCAGAACAAGGTACTTGGCCTAGTCTATATTCTGGGCATCAGGTGCTCAGAATTGCATAGTAATTTTGAATCAAAGCTTTTGTCCTCCATGTGGAGTGTAAATAGGATTTAAATGAGCGTGTGTTGAAAACAATTTTGATTAAAAACTACAGAATGTTCAGAGATTCTTTTGTTGTAGTGTCTTCTGCTACTCCTGTTGGGATATCTCAGTGGCTGGAGCAGAACCTGACCAAGAATGACAGGCCGGAGCTCACTAGTGCCAAGATTGTTGTGTCTGGAGGTAAGAGACTGCTCATAAGAACAAGTATATTTTAGTAGGAGACTACTGATGTGCAGTGAGATGAGTGCGTTTCATTTGGACCTAATCCATTCAATTCGAAATTAAAGTGCGTGTTATGATGCTGAATATTACTCATAATTTTTGAGCATGGTCAATCAATAGTTTGAAAAGCAAGCCAGTATTGATTTGACACGAGTCCTAATCTTGTCAATAATGTTATGCTATATGGCTGTCTGCCTTCTGTCTCTCCTAACAGGCAGAGGTCTGAAGAGTGCTGAAAACTTCAAGCTGCTTTATGACCTGGCTGATAAGTTAAATGCTGCTGGTAAATAGGGCAATATTTTCCTCACTAACGACAAGGTTTATGATGTTACTGAAAATGATTATCTCTTATGTGAGGTTTATTTATTTAAAAAATAGTCTTTTAGTGTTCCTTGGGCATAAACTGAATATTCTATACTTTTATTTCACAAGTTGGTGCCTCCAGAGCTGCAGTAGATGCTGGATATGTCCCCAATGACATGCAGGTTGGACAGACAGGAAAGATTGTAGCTCCTGTAAGTAACACTGTTATTTGCAAATGAACTTGGCTGCTATTTCCAAAAGACTCTTAATGCTCATACATACTGTTTATAAACACAGCAGATAATTCACCCAAACTCCATCAGATGGCATTATTCTTCATATCCACCATACTGTCTGAAGTATTTGATAGGTTGCTCGAACTTTCAAGCCAACATTCTTTTTTTCTAGTCAGATAAAGATGGATTCTTGTTGCTCTTTAAAAAGGTTAATTTTCCATTATCTGGTTCAAGTGGGACCTCCCAACTGTCATTATCCACACATTTGAGCGGCATGGAGCTGCCGTAATGTAGTTAATGGCACATTCAGGCTTCTAAATGATTTACCAGAGCCATTAGTGGAGCAGACTGCTGTAAATGTCTGCCCTCGGCTCAAATCGGGTAACCCAGTTTCAAACCCAGCTCACCGAATGTTTTGACAAGTTGTCGGATGCTCCATGGCATTTGCGTATGTGTAATCATTCTGAAGGAACGCTAAAGAGATTTTAGTACTCAGACTAGGGGTTGTACAACTAATCAATTTTAACTAGTGGACCTGTAATTAAAAATAATAAAATAAAATACAGTAGTTGACTAGTCATCTTTTCCATGGTAAAACTGGTTCACTGGTTTTAGACTTTTTTGTTCATGCAGCAAAAAAATGGTAGTGCAGCTTAAAATTGAAGTCAAACCTGCACTTCAATTAACAGCCATATATGGGCTAAAAAATTTTTCCACCATGTTCAACTTCAGCTTCAGTAGTGTCCGAAAACGAGCCCTCTTTGAGTTAGCATATGCTGATCTGACTCTAAACTAATTGAATGAGATGCTCCAATAGCGCTCTTTCACACAACACTGGTCAGAATGCAATTCACCCCGCTACAGTGCAATGATTTTATTTACATTTTAATTCACTTTAAAGGATGAAACAAAAAAATAGTGGATGAGGTCTTCCTTTCCTTTGGGGCCAGGAGTCGGATTACACATGCACACATGTTTTGCACATGTTACTATATTTTCATACAAAGTGATATTAAAGTGTTAACTTTAATTGAATTAAAGCAAAATAAATAAATAAAAAGAGCATTTCCCAGCATAGTATATATAAACATGGCATTATCTAGTCAGAAAAATCTTCGGACTGACTTTTTTTACTCACTGTTTTAAAAACCTGACTTGTCCACAGCTTCCCACAGAGGTTACTCTGGAGTGTACTAGTACTGGACATGGTAGTGCTTACTATTAATATTTTCCATAACTTGTTGTTCTTGCTCCAATTCCATTTGTTTGTGTTCTTATGAACTGGTGTCATGTTTCTGTTACATAAATTGTGGTATTATGACCAGTAAGCACTTATCTTGCTCCACTGCGTTCAAGCTTCAGGTTCTTTCGCTGTGCATTTCTGATTTAAGAGTCAAACTTTTCTTTCAGACGCCTCCATGGTTGTGTCTCAGTATGGTCTGGAGTAAGAGAGACTGGAGCAAAATACTGTGTTGGCCTGGTCTTGTTCGAGTTAGATGTGGCCTGGCTTTTAGGACTGAGGCTGCCTGTGTGTTCACAAATTGATGCTGTGCTCCTTGGAAAGCACGGCAGTCACATTAAACAGCACTAAAATATTCATAGGGCAGTGCATTAAGCTGAGAGCTTGTCCCTAGGGGCAAGGGGTGGTGAAAGAGGGGAAAGGAATGGTGGGGGCTCCTTCATGCTACACCCCTTTCAGAGTCTGCTTTTTAGGGATTACTCGGGAAGGCTGTTTTGGCTCTAGAAATGTTCAGGCGGGTGTCTAGGTATTTCACTGATGTGCCAGATCGTGTACAGTATGATCGTGTGGTTTCCCAAGGCCTGTGCTAACCACCTTTCTAACCACTACATCTTTTCGATGAAATATTTGATTGTTATTCTAAAAATGACATTTATTATAATTTCTACATTTATTCTCAACAGTGCAGTAGGCCTGGAGTTGCTGCATGCAGTTTCTCATATTTCTTTAAGGGCTAGTTGCCGGCAGCAGTCACATATATTATTCTGCATTTGAGCAGCACATTTGTACCTGCCATATTGTTGCCTGAGGCAGGACCTGATTAGGGAAGAGCTCAGTCGGGCCTTGAAAGCTTATTAAATGAGTTATTCTGTTCTAAAGCGATTCATTACTGTCAGGTTAATGAATAGAGATAAAGAGATAACCATAATTCGGTTTGATAGATTAATTAGGGAAATGTTTAGGTTAATAGCAGTTAAATTGAAAATAGTCACTATTTTAACACGAATCAGTGACACCTGCTTAGTTGAAGATAAATGAGTAATGTTGCAGATGATATTCGCACCATAATATTCTTCTCGATATTCATAATGCAGAATGCCAATACCATTTATGTTTTAACTCGAAATGCGTTCTGGTTTTAATAAGATGCTGAACGTTCTCTATTATACGGTTGTGTCTGCACATTGCAGAATGCATTCTGGGTGCAGGACTGTGGTGTAATTTTGTACTCTATTGCTCTGTGCACAGGAGCTGTACATTGCGGTTGGAATTTCTGGAGCTATTCAGCATCTTGCTGGAATGAAGGACAGTAAGGTAGGCTAATTCACCACCACAATGATATGCATATTAATGAACTGTTATTAGAAGTAGCTGGATGGAAGCAGCTAATATTGAAGATTGTACTAGTCTGTTGCCCTTTAGCAGGCTCTTCTGAATCTTCCACTGCGTCCCACTTCTTCCTTCTATTGAACTTGACGGTGTGTTCAACTGGAGAGCGAATTTTCTTAATGTGATCTGGAGGAGCTTTTTACCTGCATGTATTATTTACATGCATTTTCTGCCTGATCTGTGTCTTGGCAGTGCAGCTCTTTGTGACAGTGCTTCAGTATCTAGCAGACCACCTACATATTCTCCATGACTCACCTGCTTCATTTTCAGATAATTAACTCTGTAAATTATAATCGCTTATACCACAGCACTGCTCGATTACAATAAGTCAGAAAGTGTTGATTAATTTTCTATAGCAGCACGGCTTGGACTGTAGTTCCGGGTGCAAGGTTTCAAATGGATTAAAAATGTGGGTAATACGTTTTCTGAGGAGATGTTTATTAGCTGTCTATAGTGTTAGCACTTTGTTACAGTCATAGTTAAAGCTGTAACTTTATATTTTCTTGGCATCAGAAAGTCTTTGGGGGGCAGGGGCTGGGGTGGTCTTATTAACTTCAAGAAAGAGAAATAGTGTATTAATAAAATAACTGCTATACCTGCTGTAAGTGATAACTTCTTTCACTGATGTTCCACAAACTTAAATGCAACTATAAATTATTAAAAGGTATGACGTGTTCTTTAATTAATGATTTTTTTTTAAATACCCTTACATTGACAAATTACTATGGTATACGAGGAATAAAACTTGCTTAAGGGCTTGCTATTCTTAGAAAATTATCAACTTATCAAATTCTCAATGTATCACATCACTGTGCTGTTGTTTCATTCTCTGGCAATTTGTGAATAATTTCCTAATTTTATTTAAGAGTTTAATTTCTAAGTCCTCATTTGTTTGCCTGTGTAGTTGAATTGAAGAAAATCAGCAAAAATCCAGCCAGCACAGCTGTATTGTCTGAAACCTGTTCTGTTGTTTTACAGACTATCGTTGCCATCAACAAGGATCCCGAGGCCCCCATCTTCCAGGTTGCCGATTTCGGCTTGGTTGCTGACTTGTTCAAGGTAAACATGTCTCGGTGACTAGGAAAGAAAAGCAACATCGCACACAGTACTGTGGTTTGGTCAGAAATTTCATTAAATAAAGTCACACATTTTAGTGCCTTTGCACATGTAATCAGACTCCTGGGTATTTGCTGATCCAATGTGAGGCCCTGGTGGTTTCTGTAGTGCCAAGTTTACCTTCTCACTTCCAGTCAGAGGACTGAAAAATGCAGAAATATCGGAGAAATGAAAGCCCCTGTTTTCCCTGATAAATTTTGCAGCATGCATTATTCCAGCTAATGGAAATGTGCTTCTGCTGAATTATTGACTTGCATTAATCAGAAGAGTCTGGTCTTGAACTGGGGCCTGCACATTAAAGTGAGGGAGCGGCAGACAAAACATGCATCTCTCCCTCCTTCACAGCAGAAAAGAAATTGATAGTTACTACAAGTGTTTGGGGTGTAGACTTTCACCTTTATTTTCAGTGCCCCTGTGCCAGTGCTTTACATGGCCCATTGGCTTCTGTGGTATAACAGTGGCATACAAAGTGCAGGAGGCAGAGGGCTGCCACACATAACAGCAACCGTCTGTTGTGGGTGTTTAGCGCCTGTAATCTTCCTGTGTTGGCCCTGTCATTCATGTTTTATTTAGGTGGTGTAGTGCTTGCCGTGTGTGCAAACTCTGTGGAAGTGATTGGTAATGATGGGCAGAGAAGTTGCTTACCGATCAGTTTACACCTGATCACTCCTCAGATAACTGATTAATATAGATAGGCTTTCTCCTCTTCCTTAAACTGAAATGTGATCTAGGGGATATATTCAGGTGACAATATTCTTTTACAGCTGCTTTGCATAGCCTCTATTTTCAAGTAATAGGATGGCATTTTGCTGATGAGCTTTTTAAGAAAATTGTCTGTATAGCAGACTAACAGGTGTTATCTTTGTGATGCAAGTTTTCACTTCCTTACTTTTCCGTATTTTGTAGTGAGTGCTTCAACCTGGACCTGACATTGATTTGGTTAGGATCATATGTTATGCATATACTACACTACCCGTCAAAAGTTTAGACACATTCTTTCTTTATTTTTTCCCCACACGGTTTAGAATAATAATAATAATAATAGTCATTAAAACTCTGGAATAACATAGATGGAACTATGGGAATTATGTTGTGACAAAAATAAATAAAAATATTTTAGTATCTTCAAAGTAGACCCAATTTTTGCATAGAATTTCCAGAAATGTATTCTTGGCATTTTCTCAAATGATTTCTTAAGGCATTTCCCTGAGATGCTTTTTAAACAGGATTAAAGAGTTCACACCTACACTGGACTCTTAATGGCTGCTTTTCGGAATATTTAGCTCGGAGTCATCCATTTAAACAATAAATTTTTTTGGTAAATAAAACGTTATATTTCAAATGAAAGAACTGAATGCACAATTATATTTTAGTCTACAACACCGATTTTAAACATTTAATCATGCACCTTCAGATCAAAAGCTTTTTAAGATCATGAGAAACATTCCAGCCAAGTGCCTCTAAACCTTTGATTGGTAGTGTGCACAAAATATCAATCTAGTCTACAGAATTATGTACAAATTAAAATGTTTTAATTTGTGACTGCATACTGTTGTGTATGTTAATCTGAATTTGTTACAGTGATGACAATCTTGGATGACTTTAAAATTTTTTATTTTTTTTTATAGGCTGTCCCTGAGATGATCGAGACTCTGAAGAAGTGAGATTCATTACTCGGCTTCTAGCTAGAACATACTCCTGAGCCTTGTGTGTAACTGAGCCGGACACCTGCCTTATGAATGAGCTAGGAAATGTCACTCCTCCTGCATTCTTCCCTCCTGATGCACACATCAGACCTTTCTTTATTTATGTAATGTTTTCAGGAGTCTACATTTCATGCTACTGTATCTAATAACATCATAATGTGGTCAGTATATTAATGATGTCCAGTCTAATTTGCCAATAGCATTATGTTTCGGCCTTTGGCTCAGTGTGTAACAGTGTGTAACATCTAAACACACTCTTGCCATCTATACCAAGTAATAAATATCAACTCTCATCAGTCCATTTTTAGTTAGATTTTTATTTAAAGGCCGCTTCATGAAAGAAAAACGTGATACATAATTTTAAAGCAGGTTTCAATTGGTTTTGTTAATGGACATGCTCTTTCATTTCAGTGCACTTAGACAAAGTAAGCTAATTTCACATTTAGTTGTCTGGTCTGGACTTAGTTTGTAATAAATCATTTAAATAAACAAAAATCTCTTTTGCAAAACAGTTAGTCACAGTCTGCTCTTCTTTTCCCTGTTTACACTTTCCAGAATAGCTGTAATATTTATATACTCCACATTGACCACGCTTAAACAAATGCAGAAAACCACCAGATTCAATGAATTTACCAACTTTTATTTGCTTTACAATTTCTCCCGTTATCAGTTATATAAAATGCCTTAATCAACAATACAGGATTAGTCAGCCTCAATCAAAAAGCAGAAATTCTATTCTCAAAGGCTCATGCTATAAGGATGGGGTTAATGTTAGGGCTTAAGACAACATTCTAACCCATCATTCCTCATAAAAACCTACTAAAATTATATTCCTGAATTTTTTTTTTCCCCCATCAAATTAAATCTAAGCAGGTTTTTAAAAATACTTGAGTTGCGTGCTTTGTTCCAGTCATAGAATTTTGAATACAAACGTTAGCATCAGTAAGAAAGGCAAAGGTAAGAAATTTGGCTGAGTAACACAGCTCGACACATTTGAACACAGATCAAATGTAACCCTGCAGCAGTCGGATCAGTAGGCCTGTACTGTACATTGTGTTATTATTCATATAAATACAACGAATAAAAACGGTTACCTCGTTGACCCATCACCTAAACCAAACCCTGAAATAAGAGCACAAAGAATCACAAGTATTCCCGCCTCATTTCTATACTACGTGCCTGTCTGAAAGCTCGAGTGCATTTGTATCCCATTGCTGGTTTCAGACGGTCACCGAACACGGACGGATGTTGAAGTAGGAAATTCCTGATGAATGTTCCAGTGATGGCTCCCAAAGTGCCTCTCCCTGGGCTCTGGAAGGTTGTGCAATTTTGGCAGGAGGGACACACACTGTTTAAGTGTTTTGCTGAGTTCAATAGAAAGGGGAGGACATGTGCCAACAATTCCTCACCATGAAGTTGGGAAACCCCTCTGGAGAAGGCAACTGAGAGCAAAGTCCTTTAGTGTGTCGCTCAGTGTGCACTTCTAGAGAGCAAGAAGCCTGGGAGTCAGCATGAACAGTGCTGGCGAGAGAGAGAGAGAGAGAGAGAGAGAGGGAGGGAGAGGGAAGCTGCTTCAGCTGGTGGTGG
Organism: Ameiurus melas; assembly: GCA_012411365.1. Classification (NCBI taxonomy): domain Eukaryota; kingdom Metazoa; phylum Chordata; class Actinopteri; order Siluriformes; family Ictaluridae; genus Ameiurus; species Ameiurus melas. The sequence goes on along the minus strand of CM022764.1, from coordinate 16,141,802 downwards.
TGGCCATGCCACTGCTCTCCATACCCTACGTATCCGGCATGTGAGTAATTGGAGCATCTGCAGGCCCCATGAGTCTGTACTTCTCGTCTAGCAATGGCTCATTTCCCTGCAGGTGGATCAACGGCTTGGTTTGGAACACAGCCAGACTCTCTTGGTTCCTCTTATTGTAAATTTTGACCCTGTGCTCCAGCTCGGGGCTGGCCTTAGCTGAGCCGGCTGGACTGGGCAGCTTCAGGTTAAGGGGGTTCACTCTGCCCTTCTGGGCCAGACACGAGTCTTCTGACAGGGATGAGAGAAGCTCCTGGACCACAGCGCTGGGGTTGTGCCCTCCTCCCTGTGTGCCCAGAGTCAGTGGGCTGCAGTAAGGTGGTGGGCAGCAGTGCTGGGCGCTGTAGTCAGAGGTGGAGGCCTCACGTACGGTGGAGCTGCACTCGCTACTAGAGGCCAATGTATGGCTGCTGACACTCTGCTGGCGTGCCGAGAAGCTGCAGCTGGAGCGGGACACTGTGCTGCTGGGAGCCTCACTCACTGAGCTGCCTGGTCCTTCAGTGCTCACCAGAGATGGAGGCAACTGGCATGGGTTAGTGGGCAGGTGCACATCTATGGCTGCAGTAGTTATAATGCGTGCACCTGGCTCTGGAATCCCAATATCTGCAACAAAAACAAGAGTTTAAGCTTTTTGGCTTAATATATCCCAGGGGAAAATGGATTTTTCTAAATGACATAATGGGGAATGAGGTCTGAGAATCAAAAAGGGTTCTTCAGGTGGTCTGTTTGTGATAGAAACACTTTGTTATACTGTCTCAAAGGGTTCTAAATAGAACTCATTTAGAAAACTATGAAACCTTAGCCATCCACATTAATATTTGAGTGGTGCTGTACTATCACAACTGTCTGACCATATTTACGTCACATTTCTTGACCCCCCCCCCCCCCATCCTTTACATCACAACAGCTACACTATATGGCTAAAATTACAGACCATCACACCCATATGTGGGCCTTTCCCACAGTACACGATTGTCTACAATGTCTTTGTATGCGGCAGCATTACAGCCTTCTCTGGAGCAAATGGGCCCAAACCTGTTCCAGCATGACAAGGTTGTTATGGAAGAACTCAAGTGGCCTGCACAGAGCGCTGGCTTCAACCCCAAATGTGATGTTTAGTGAGCGCACATGGGTGTGACGTTATTCCTCCGTCTTACACTGTCTTTTTTTTTTTTTATTATTTAAAAAAAAATCTGTCTGTCTGTCTGTTGCTCATGCAGCATTATAAGATGGCATACCAGACTTTGAGGGGAATATTAACCGGATTACACATGGGCTAACAGATGCCCCCAAATTGGTAAGATTTTTCCAACCAACAGGAAAAGAGCAGGAAGTTTTCCCTTTCAGACAGCAGGACCAGTCATGTTCTTAGACTCCTGTGTGGGATCCAGTAGATGGCGGATGTATCGTATGTATTCCATTACACAATCCCCTGATGATGGAGCAAGAGCTTTTTTTTTTTTTTTCTTCTGCATTTTTCTTCTTGTAGATCAAGCATAAAATACACGCAATGTGCTCATATTATCAATATTTTTCTTACCACTACTTGGCTCGCTGTAATACTGGCTGATGTAATTGTTCATGTCATCTTGAGTGATGTTTTCTGAAATGAAACAAAAGCAATCACTCACATGGCATGTAAAAACAAGTCAGATTATTATTACTACTAATTTCACATTGGACAACCAAACTGGGCCATGAGTTTGTATTTTCCAGAAATATTAATTACATGATCTATATGATTCAGGCTCAAAGTGCTGTAATGACTAGGATAAACTAGCATAACCTGGCTGGACTGGAGCTTAGGTGGCTGACTCTGGATAAGTGAGAGCTTAAGATCCACTCGGCAGAATGGGAAGGCTGCCACTCTCTAAGTGCCACTCCTTCATCCCTGGAGAGACAACCCTACTCACGCGCCTTTGTCATTCATTTTTTACTGTTTAAAATATTTATATGACAGTGGCCCAGGAGGAGAGATGTAGTGGCTAAAAACACCAGCAAGACAATCACTCTGGGATAAATAACACATGAGCAGAAGGAGGAGCGCACACAGTGCAAAAGCTGTCTGCTTTTATTTTTCACTCACACTGAGACCGGGAGAGAAATAGAAGGACCGAGGGAAGAAGGGATAGAAAGTGTGTGGGAGTGAGAGTGTGAAAGCACTGAGGCAGATTCAGGTGATTTAATGCCCCTGTAGTGTTGTGGTGTGTGCTCTGAGCTTTGACCTCACTGCCTGACAGCTTCAGCCGTTCATCTACCTTTGAATTTTATGCTCTTGTCAAAACCCGATCACGTTATCGCCGCATTTATTTACTTTTCCTATCTCCGTTCGAAATGTGAAGAATTTCGATGGTGGTAATAAGGGGACATCCAAAGCAATAATTTAAACAAGTGAGTCTTAGAGTCTCTTGGACGCATACAATGGCAATAAATATCCACAGAATTACTATAACATACCCGTGTCCTAATCAATTCTGTACATTCATTATGTCATCGGGAAGCACTGGGATACATCAAAAAGAGGGTCTTTGTCTTCGGGATCTCTCGTCCACTCCCGCTATGACGTGAATAAGACTTGGCCACTAAAACACACAGCCGCAGGCTACTCTAGTTCCCGCTCTTCTTTCTCTGAATGCTCCCCTGAGGTCAGGCGCCACTCCGACAGCCCTTTTTGTCCAGACACTCTTCCGATGAGCAAAAGCCACACGCCAGGGTCCTGCTCCCACAATCCTCTGGGGGCCAGAGTGTAGCTTGCTGGCAGCCCATTGTGGTTTTTTCAGGTGAAAGGAACAGATGTTTATGCCATATCTGAGTACGCTTTTAGGAGAAACATGGCCCAATGCACAGAGCACTGTGGGTGTGTGTAGTATGTCAGCTGTAGCTATACAGATCCCAATGTGAGCTGACATCATGCGCACAAAGCATAGCCAGCATGCAACAATGTTTGTTATGCTCAGTCACATGAAAGTGATATGTGGCATGTCTTTCATTCAGATTTTAACAAATTGCCAGAGTTGACAAAATAATACGCAATTCATTGTGTTTCTCCAAAAAGTTATCATTGTTTGAATATTCTGAAAGAGTGCAAGACACCTTTATTTATTTATTTATTTATTTATTTTTACATAATTTCTTCCAAAAAGCCAAGAGTATACACTGTAAAGTCAACATTTGTTTGAAAACAGGACATTAACCTACAATCTAGTTAATCTAATCTAGCACAAAATCTAATTCACACAATTCTTGCTCAGTACAATTCAATATGTGCAGATAAAATTCTGTCCTCCTTCCATCTTCAATGATCCATATCACACAGGAGGACTAAAGGCCTTTTTTTTTTAAACTACAAAAAATACTGTAACTTTAGGCACCATAAAAGCCGAACTGTGATTTTTCCATTGATTCCATTGATCCTGGAGGAAACCCACACGGACGTGGGGAGGATGTGAAACCCTGCACAGTGACGACGTGAGCACAGGATCCAACCGGTGGCAACTCTATCCGTGTGCCACCCAAAACCAACACTGAAAATGTTTAATTTTTCAACCTGTACAAAACTTATAATACATTTCTTAGAAAAAATGTTAAGTCCAACTGCTGGAAGATCCAAAAATGACCCACTTGTAGCTTCTTAGTAGAGGCAGACAGATTTTCATTTACAATCTACAGGTATTTCATGAGAGAGGCAATATGTCTTAATAAAACGTTCAGGGCCTTTGGAGGAAAAACAGCCTCAGATCATCAACCATACTGAACATTGGGGATTAGACCAAACCCATCCCGAATTCATTCTATTGCTGATCATTGAATCTTAGTCAAAGTTGTCGTAGTGTCTAGAGAACCCCAGGTCCAGGTACTTACGTTTGTGGTAAGAAGAAAAAAAAAATTGTTGCAAAAAAGTTTGCTGGCAAAGAGGTGACATAATTGTATTTGTTGACCTCAAAATGGTCCAACAGTGATCCTTTTTTGCTTCTGTATCCACCCTCCTCACTGCTCGTGGGGGCAAAATAAACTTGCGCCCTCTTTCAAACAGGTTCATTAAAACTACAGGTATTTTAAACATCTTAATTATTACAGTTCAATTATTACAAAAATTACCCATGCTGACAAACAACAAGGAATTTCAAGCTCAACCCAGTGAAATAGGAAGAGGTGCTAATAATTTTTCATCTCATTGTAAATAGCCATTATATTTCTGGGGTGGTTAATAATGTAATGTTTTAATGAGTATATAATAGTCTTACAACGTTGTAATAATGTTATTTAATTGCTTTCTTTCTAACTGAATCATTCATTATTAATAATTATTATTAATAATAATTCCTTACATTTATATAGCTATTTTCTAGACACTCAATGTGCTTTACATGGGGGGATCAGTGTGTGCTGTCGCTCATGGATTAAGCGAAGCTATCCATAGTGCACCAGAATGCCCACCACACACCAGCTATTAGAGGAGAGGAGAGAGTGATTTAGCCAATTCAGAGATGGAGTTTATTAGGGGGACATGATAGATAAGGGCCACTGGCGGGACACTATCTAGCCTATTGGCAGTAATTTAATTGCAGCTAGTATAAGCTGGTTAACCAAATGTACAGTCAAACAAAGACATTTATCCTAATCAAATCTAAATAATTTCATTTAATGTTGGACTTTGGACTGGCTTTGGTGACCAGTTTGTCAATAATGAATTAGAAACAGAACACCAAGTTCTGTTGGTTCCTGTTTGGGTCAGTTGTTGTTTTTTGATTGTGTGCCTGAAACCAGCCCAGAGACAAGACTCTACAAGAACCTACAGCCCTACTGATCGGACTGGACACAAAGAGGACTCTGGGGTCATTACCTGTAGGACCTCCTGGCACTCTCCTCTTGCCTCTGCCCTCAGTGTCGGAGGCTGCAGGTCTGAGTCCATCCACTTCCTGAAAGCTGCTGCTCTGCTTTCCCCATACATGGTGTATCTGCATAGCAGCCTCTCGCTCTGCAACCAGATCCAGGTCCTGCTGAGCTAGGTGAGCCCGCAACTGCCTGATCTCAAACTGGCAAGGAGAAAAAGAAAGAGACATTTCACATGACGGAAACTATGGATATATACAGTGAAGGTTCGTGACAATATTAAATGGAAGGTCTACAAAACTGTATTACTTATCCCATTGTACCCATTGTAGTGTCAGCAAAATACACAAACTCTAGAGGGCATTTCACCAGGTTTAATGACTTCATATGATTATCAGTGATAGGTTATTTGAGTCTACAATCCTGGCTAGAAAGAAATCACATCATACCATTGTACTTATGACAATACCATTTTCCCCCTCTTATATTGACATTGAAAGCTTGAGTATCAGATGATATAAAAAGAAAGTTTTAAAATGATGTACTTAAGCAAATAAGTAAAGAAATCTGCGTGTATGTGTGTGTGTGTATATATACATATATAAAGAAAAAGTAAAAATACATAACTAAAATGTGATTTACACAGAACCGCAGCTTTCACACCAAATATCACTTACATATAAATATAATATATATATATATATATATATATATATATATATATATATATATATATATATATATATATATATAGATATAGAGAGAGAGAGAGAGAGAGAGAGAGAGAGAGAGAGAGAGAGAGAGAGAGAGAGAGAGAGAGAGAGAAAGAGGGACAATAAAAATGAATAATAAAACAATTTCTTTTAGTCTTTCAATATATAAATAATTCCAGTTGCAAAAAATCTTTTCCAATTCCAAACTTTTACATTTGTTACACAGTCAGATAAAATACTTTCTTTTTCTGTGATATCTGAGCCACAATTGGATATATGAATGGATATCGATTTTTTTGGATATCCAAAAATTGATTTTTTTTAACTAGTAAAAGGGAAACTGAAACAGTAACATGCTCTGATGCTGAGCAGGAAAAAGGAGGCGTATAAATGTCTATATGAGTTCCAGTTTACGTGAACAGCATATGAGCAGAGCATAAGGAAAGATAATGTATTTTGCATGGTACTGTAGCAACGAAATAAATAACTTAGCTGTGCCTCCCCTTGGCTAGCGACACCAAACTAGTCTAGTCCTACAAACTCTGAAAACACCTGAGGCAAGTGTCATGATAAATCCAACTTTTTCTGATCATGTCATAAATTGACACGCGCTAAAATTACTGAAAGAAGAGTTTCACTTTGTAGTGTATTTTTGTAGGTTTGATAGGTTTTGAGTAATCTGATTACTTTTTACATGCAGTGATCTAGAGCTGAGGTAGCACAGAGACTGCTAACAAAATACTTAAAAATGAGTGTATGAAATTATATATATATATATATATATATATATATATATATATATATATATAGAGAGAGAGAGAGAGAGAGAGAGAGAGAGAGAGAGAGGGTTGCAGGGGTGGTGGAGCTACTTCCCCTGAGAAATCGTATCGTTATGGTGAAATAAGATTGTAGTCATATCGCCAACCCCTAAACATTAGCATCTGGTGATTCCAGTCTTGAATTTCATGTGAAATGTGAAATGTAGAAAATGTCATAGAATCTGCTGATAGGGATCTTTATTCATTTTCGGAATTCAAATGAAAAATGTTACAAGAACAGAGCTGTGTTCAGAAATGAGTTTGTTGTCATTTATTCAACAGATTAAAAGCAGTAATAAAGCATGAAGCTTGTTGTCATGACGCTGCTAAATGTAACTCTACTCTTTTCTCTCTCTCAGACTATATAACTGGGGGAGAGGCATTAAATCACTGAAATATCAACTCGAACTGGAGAATACAATGTAGTGTGATACAATAACAGAACAGGTTCATTTGTATTTTCATAAACTTGAAATGTTTAATTTTAATGAAAGTTCTACATATAACTCTATATCCCTTTTTTTCCTTTGAAAACATTTTTTGCTAGGAAACTAGTTGAGGTGCTGATGACATGAAATAAAAATATTAAAAGGCAATGGTAAGATGTAATAGTGGTATTTTTTGTTACATTTTTGTCTCCATTGGTTTGTGAAGTTTAAAATATGACTTTAACAGCTCAGTGTTAAGTTTACAATTGCAATTTCAAATCTTTTATCAATTTAATTACTTTCTGGACTCAGCTGGACTCGACTCAGACTCGACCATTAAGGACTGAGTCCAACTCAGCCCCTTTTGCACTGAATTGGTTAAGGACTCAAGGACTCAATAAAAGTGGACTCAGACACAAAACTACAGTAAACAATAATGTAATCAGATTCAAATTTTAAAGTAGTGATTAGTAATCTCTAGTGGATTACTTTTGTGAGTAATTTACCCAACACTGCTTATAAGAAAGGAAGGACTTAGTTCAGCTAGCTCAGCCAGCCCTGTACCTACTGTATAACTACTATCAGTTCACTGTTTCCTGTCAATGTTTAATTATGCTGTCACACATGCACACTGTGTATTTCTTTTATTATAACACTGCTGGATATCACCCAAGGTGAGCCTTTACATTCATTTAGCCTATCAAGCACCACTCACTGTACCTAATCAATGCTCTAATGATGTTTACTCCTGACCTGCACACTGATATTGACAAGCATCAAGTCAGTTCCCTACAGAGCCTACGTTTGGATGTTGCTCTCATTATCGAATTTGTCTTTTTCTCCCAGCAAAAAGCAACACATTCCTATGATGTATGAGCTCTTTCACTATTGATTGGTTGGATAAGACTTGCTGAAATAGATGGGACTTTAGCTCTTATCTGACTGGAGAGCTCAGCACAATTGCCTCAGTCATGTAACATACTGCCGAGTGCAAAAGACTGCCCTTAGGACAAAACAAAGAAGGCAAAGAAACAAGTCATCAATGTGTTATGTCCATCTTATGTGTCACAGACGCTCCTTCACCATCACATAAAAGTTTGCATTTCCTTTTCTGAATGTCACATTATTGTTCTTTAAGATCTTGCCTGTGCATCATTTTCTTTCATAACTATTTTCAACCTCTTTGTGTCTATTAAAAAAAAAAAAACTTAGAAAGCACCAAGGAGGTTGCAAACGTTTATCAGTTACTGCCAGCATGTCAGATTTTCATGTGAAATAAGCATGTCTTCATAAAACAGAACCAATTATGAACTCCAGAGATAGAAATCTTTATGAATATAATCTATGAATATTTCTATTTTAAGAAACAACAGAAATCTAAAGAAACTACAGCAGTTAAATAACAACAACCCATAACTTCATAAAGTAAAAAAAAAAAAAAAGAACAGTGGTGTGCTTTTAGGTTTTATGTGGCACTGCTGCCCTCTGTTGGTGGACAGACCCACGTGATGTTTAATGAAGTGTAGTGCAGTACTTCTTAATCTCAGTTTTGGGGACTACATCTCCACAAATGTTTTTCTTTTCTTTCGTTTTGCCTGTTCTAACACATCTAACTCAGTTCTTGAAGAGAACTGCCAGAGATCAGGTGTGGTACACAATAAAACACAAATATGCACAATGCACAAGCCAGGACGATGATTCACATCTTAAATTGTAAAATGAGAGAAAAGAGGTAAAAAAAGATCTGTGTCTCACCGCCTGCTCTTGACAGATCTGTGTGAGCCTCTCTAGCTGCTCCTCCCGCACGGCTTTAGCCTTTTCATACTGCTGAAGCTCCATCTCCATCTCCACCTTCACCTGCAGCACGTACGCTACAGCCACAGAGACACAGGAAAAGAGCAGAACAGGAAAGGCTATTTGTTATATGTCACGTCTGATATACATCTTCGGTAACAAGTCAATTACAGGCCCTGCTGCGGCTTACACTGTCCACTGAGAAGCAACTTTTAACTGGATACTGTGACACTCTAGACTGCTCTTTTTATCCAGTGAGGAGCATTTACACCCAGCAAACAGAGCACAACACAATAAGACTGTAGATGTGGACAGACGCATACTGTGTCTGTTCTCTGCAGCATGAACTGAACGGCTCTATTAGAGATCAGGCCAGACTCATTCCCGCTGCTCCTAAATGTGGCTATACCAGCTGAGCACCATCATGTAAATCTGCATCTCAATTAGACTGTAATCATTAGAGCTATAATGCTGAGCCTACACTGACTGTGCATGTCCTGAATGCTACACGCGTCTCCTACAGAACCATCCTGGCTGTGCTTCGTCAGCTGTACTGCAGCATCACTGTAAAGGGTAAAACTGGTATAAATTATGTAAGCAAGTATAACACCGAGTAATGCATTCCTTTAGATCTTGTAAGTGTCATGATGATGAATGTTTTGCTACCAATGACATTTACATTACTACACTACACACAATTTCTACACTTTGGTTCTAACACTGGGTAGATAGACTTGCACCCAGTGTTACTGGGATAGGCTCGGGATGCTCTGTGACCCCTGACCAAGATGAAGTGCTTACTGAATTTATTATATGCATAATATGGGTTCCTCAAGGTTTATTTGTATGGTCAAGAGTTTTAACTTTCAAAATGGGTTATACATAGAACCTTTAAGGGGCTACCAGTGCAACAACCTGTCCTGAAGGATGTTTTAGGGAGCTAGAGTTATTATCTAGATCATATGGTATGCCTTATCCTCTAGTGTCTATTGTGTTGTATATGACTGCACCCTTTCAGAAATTTAGTACCCTTCCGTTTGTTCTTCTGGAGGAACTCTTAGGTTACCAGATGGTTACCCATTCAGACAGGACTAACTAATAAAATCCTAAATATAGGCTGGTACCTTTTAGAGCATGTTTTGTAATTAAATTATAGCATCATTAAAGTATATAAATTAAGGAGCACTGTTGTACTTTTCAGTATACATACATTTACATTTAAATTTATTCATTTAGCAGATGCTTTTATCCAAAGAGTCTTACAAATGAGGAAATACAAGCAAGCAATATATCAAGCGGAGACTAATACAAGTAGTGCTACCATACAAGATTTATAATTAAGTTCTAGAGAAGCAAACTGCACAGAGTAGAGGTGTAAGAGCCAGAGTACGTTTTTTTTTTTTTCAAGGATAATGCGGGGTTGGCATTTTAGGGGTTAGTTACATGCTCACGGAAGAGGTGGGTCTTTAGCTGTTTTTTGAATATAGTGACAGATTCTGTGGTCCGGATTGAGGTTGGAAGTTCATTCGACCACTGAGAGACAGTTAGAGTTAAAGTTCTGGAAAGGGACCTTGAGCCACGCAGAGTAGGGACTACTAAGAGTCGGTTGTTAACTGATCGCAGATTGCATGAGGGAACGTAAGCCTTCAAGAAGAGTGTTGAAGTAGGGGGGTGCTGTTCCAGACAAGGTCTTGTATGTGAGCATCAAAGCCTTGAATTTGATACGGGTGGTTACAGGAAGCCAGTGTATGGAGATGAAGAGAGGTGTGGCATGGGTGACATTCACATTGTTTTTATGCCAGTGAACAAATCTGTTCTCACACAGTGCCTTTTCCCCCAGAGTGTGTTACTGGTAATGCTGTTCTCATGGTGTGTCACAAAAATGGAAAACAAGAAGTACACAGCTGTACTGTTTGTGACATCAGTGTGATATCACTCTGTTTTTACACAGTTTCAGATTTCTGAATATTATATGGTGTTTTGGTTGAGTATTTCTCTTCCATCTACCATTCCATTCCACTTAAATGTCAGATGACACTCCTGTTAATCAGCTGACATGGCGCTGAACTCTCAGCTGAGCTGTCTCCATGCGTATTTTTAACTCAACACCTGTGGCTCGTTCAGTATTCACTTGTAATATCAGAGGAGAGCCACAAGAGGGCGTTACACTGCAGACCTCACTCAAAGCTCAGACTAATGCATTGTAAAGGTAAACAGCGGCTTTGCAACACCTCTTGGTGCAAGATATTTTTGAGGAAAACATGAATTTTCAAATGGTAAAAAAGGTGCAAATGAAAAATATATATAGTATGTTATTCGAAGATTAAATGAGGATCAGTGGCAATTGTGTGGGTATGTTTTTAGCTCTTTGTAGGGACAAATACCAAACACATAACCTTATAAATGAGTTATACAAGACTGTGTGTGTATGTGTGTGCATTACCAACTACCTGAAAATCAACAGTGCAAGAGTTGTTTACAAGCATGCTCTTGTAAAGAAGGGGGTGAGAATATTAATCTGTTTTTACACGCTTTCTGCTGACTACACACTACCTAACAGATCCAATAACTCAAACATGAAACTAAGCAAGCAAAGACACATTTAAATTGGTATTTAAACACTGCTGACTGTAACACACACTGATCTCATGGTGCAGGATTTATCTGAATGCACAAAAAGCAGCTTTAAACATGTCCTGAATGAAAAACCACTATCCTGTACAAAGGTAAATAAATCAATATAGAAAATTCTTAGTGCTATACAGAAGACTAATATACTAATATATAAGTCAGGACATGGAAATAAACTAACCGTCAACAGAAAGTGTGCAGCAAAAAGGCAGACTTTTTTCGAGACAGATCATTTATAGTTACACTGTGGAATGAGGTAGTTTATCCCAAAATGACTAGGTCCGTACACAAAGCAAATTTTTTTGAATTTGCCAAGAATTTGGAGTTTGCTTGACTTCCTGTTCCACTGATAGACAGTCTGGACTGAGCACATCGGACTGCTGAGTTGTGGGAGGGGAACAAATGTGACCTGCCAAACTCATCGACCCTGCAAACGCCTGCATTAATAGGAGCTGTGCATAACCGCTATAGACAGGAGAGGTCAGCATGAATTTTAATCAAACACATCCTGGCTGAGCTGCTCGAGAAGGACCTATTGATTGAAGGGCAAATAGAGTTTTAATGAGTAGCTGACACAATAAGCACTTATTTTTGGCAAACATTTCTTTCGATTAGCACTATGGATTTTCCAGGAAAGCATTTTTATCCCAAACATGATACTATCACATGAACATATTTTATGACATCCATTTGAAAATTTCATAGTATAACTGTATAAAACATCTTTTTGGAAGAATAAAAAAAAAAAAAAAAAAAAGCAAAAACTAGAGGCAATAAAATAAACAAACAAATAAGCAAGATAAGAGCAGTGCAGGGGTTCTGCTTACCATCAATAATTCTCTTGACCCTCCATATGCGAAGGGTGATGATGAGGCTAATGGCATCCCAGGGGCTGCTGGGTCCATTAGCAACGGTGGAGGCAACCATTGGGGCCAAAGAGAGCACGATCACAGCACCATCAAACACCTACAGCCACCACACACACACACACACACACACTATAATAATGATTTCATTGATGCTGCTATATTGTCTCTTACAAGCATAAGAATCAGGAAATAATGCACATACACATACATGGCATTTATTGACCCTAAACATGTAGGTAATGTATAGTTCTGTCAGCTTTGTAGGTTCCAAAACCATGTCACAAATAATAATTGAAATAGTATTCATGCATCATTAGTAACTGTGTTTTAACAATGCACTATCATGTAAATAATGCAACATCTTTGTCATGTACAAATTTTAGTCATTTGTGGCTAAGCCACATCATATGTTAAATGATTTTAAACAACATCAAGGTGAAATTAGTTGACAGATTAAAGTCTTTGTGAAAAAATAATGATTAGAATATGATGGTGCAGAGCTTTCATTACAGTGATTAACTCATTGAAAATGAAACCAGATTTGCCAACAAGTTTTTCGATCATGTTTATACGGAAATATATGATTAACTTTTTTCTCCCCATTTTGGTCATTTTGCCATTTCCCACCTTCTAGCCAGCTCTCCCCATCACACAACAACTACCAACTACCATACATGAGCTTATAGACACCAATAATTGGTTAGTGTTACATTGCTTTCCCACCCAGTGAGCACTGCCTATTTCGCTCTCTAGTCTCTAGCCATGGATGGCTGTGGTATCACTGGAATTCTCCTGATGATAGATGAATAACATTGTGTCTACCAGCTATGGGGTGATAACTGGCTTTTTAAAGACTGTAGGTAGTGGTGAAGACAAAAACATGTAATTATGAGCATTTAATTAAGTAAAGCTGTTAGACATGCTGAAGTATATAAATTCTTCCATATGCCAACTTTACACAATTTGTCATGGAACAGAAAGAGAAGCTGATTGGTGAACAGTATGAAGCCAGTATGAACACGGCACACAGCGGTGCTGCTACAACACAGCTGTGACATTGAGAGCATGACACTGCAGCAGAAAGAAAGAATGTCTACTCTCTCATTACCTCTCTCTCTCTCTCTCTCTCTCTCTCTCTCTCTCTCTCACACACACACACACACACACACACACACACACACACTCCTTTCCCTATATTAATGTGTCCCTGAGGAGCTTACCTCAACTTTGTTCTCTATGTAATCCCATATTCCCAGCACCACAATCCTGAAGACAGTCTGAGAGGGAGAGACAGAGAGAAAGAACAAAGGAGGGCAAACAGGGAAAAGTCATAGAGAAACAACAAACAGAAACAGATTCACTAGAAGAAAAGTGTTCCCAATTTTGAGCAGGCAGCACATTCACATGCGTCCTATAAAGAAGCGTTTGGTATGTATACAATGTAGAGGAGAATTCATAAAGAAAAGAGACACAGACACATGCACGCTTCCAGCCCGGTGAATGTAGAAGAGCTAGATAATGAGCTTGTGGAGGAATTTCTAATGGCATAGCATAATACTAAATTAAAAGGATTAGGAGCCACAGCAGAGGCTATTCCGCAGCAGAAATTATTCAAATCACCACTACTTGAATGTGTTGAATGAATCTTATGAATATTAACACCTCAGCAAAAAATTATTCCGACTTAAAATTTGTTTCCTTTCAACTCACTGTAAACTTCTGTCATAAATCATCAATAATGTACATTTACAAACAGAAGGAATTCATTTAAAACTGTCTGTGGGACTCTAAAAAGCAGTTCAGCAAGCTGTTTCTGCAAATGCACACACATGCGCACACACCTCAGTGAAGAAAATGGAGAGAATGACCAGGCTGATCCAGTGAATAATGCCAGCAAACTGGGACGCGTTGGTAACTGAGGATATAAAACACAGACAACAGAGTTCACTTAATCAGAATATCACAGAATACCATCAAGAAGTTGTAACTGCTCAAATACAACTCAATTACGCACAAGTACGTGCAGAATCCAGGTTTAACAACACCAAGAATTCTTATCAGTAACTGTTATGTCTTTATCATCAATTCAATACATCACATAAGGATGCAGTACTTAATGAACGAGGTTCACACGAACACTGTTTCCTCATACTAATGACCTTAAATGAACACTTCTAGGGTAGAAGGAAATTTCCCACACATAACTGCCTCCTATTCAGATGACATGAAAGGCTTTGGTTTCCATTAAGACAGCTGTCTGAATTGAAAGCATGTCAGGTATTTATGCTATTCAGATACGCCCGTCCACTCCCACAGGGCCAGCCAAGCTCACTCTCAGCACTTCACCCCTGCCTGCTTGTCTATTTATCAGCCCAATTATGGATAATCACTGTGCTGCATTCAGCTGTCTCCCTTCTGTTTTACCTTTTCTTCATGCACCACCTACTTGCCCATCTGTCTTTGTTTATCTCATTCACTGATCTATCCATCAGTCCATTCAACTCCCTCCATCCATTAATCCAGGCAGATGCGCTGATGTCCCTCCATCCATTCCTCTACTAATCTCTAGCTCTGCATTTGTCTTCCATTCACTTGCTCCTCCTCAATCTGTCTAGCAGGACTTTTTAAAAGGCCAGACAGGACGTGGAGCTAGAGGCTGACGTATGGCTGCTGTCATCTTTGCTATAGCCGTGTGCTGTGCTCGAGGCTATGCGCTGGTGATTGGACAACTTGTAATGAAGAAGAGCGTGTATCTAGTGTCAGATCATGTAGATTAGTTTGGCTCACTGTGCCATGGGGGAATAATGGCACATGGGAAATTTTCCACTTGGGCTGCATTTTCCAAGGTTGAGACTCAGTCATCAATGACAGGAAAACTCAAGATTTATTGGAGATACAGGAATTGTGGGTATTCATGTCAATGGAATACAAAGAATGAGTTTCAACTACAATGCTTTCCAAAAATACAAGGGCAGAAAAGCAAAAATTTTTTACCACTGCTGTGCATTTAAGGAACTGTGATTAAGGTTGATTTAGGCATTGCTGCTAATTAATACATAAACTGTCTTTTTTATGTTTGAAAATATCCAATATTTTTGGCTCTCTATGCTATATGTATGTGTTTAAATATTTTTTGTAGCATCCAAATTGCTTGCAATTGCATTCTCAATCGAAAGTCTGGAGATGTCAGTTTCAAAATATATCACCCTTATGGTATGCAAAAACTGGCTGAACAAATTTGGCCCAAAATACCCAGAAATAAAAGAGTATGAATTAGGGACACTGAAATTTTGGCCACTGAAAACATTTTGCAACATACAGTGGTACAGTAAAATGGGGCACTATGTATTAATTGATTTTTGTAGAGTAATGTATTATTGAGAGGACAGACTTTTCGACAATGAAGAGATATTTCATTACCTTGTAGTTATTTAATTTAATAGATACTTTTCAATTTTCAAAAGCACAATTAAAAAAAAAACATTGTTATAGTTAAAGTGCTTTTTTACAGGACATTTCAGCACAACCCTAGCATGCAAAATAATTTATTATGCAAAATAGGTAACATGTCCAACAAACATAAAAAGATACAAATAGATAAGTACAGTTTTAGAGTATGATAAAAAATTTATTTATTTATTTATTTATTTATTTATTTATACCAGAGCACAAAAAGCTAATTAAGAATCAAGGGAAAGACTACTCATTGTCCATCATCAACCAATCAATCAATCAATCAATCAATCAATCAATCAATCAATCAATTAATTATTATTATTATCCATCCATTCATCCATCTTCTAAGCCGCTTATCCTTTTCAGGGTCACAGGGAACCTGGAGCCTATCCCAGGAAGCATCAGGCACAAGGCCGTATTTTGCATGTATTTTTCTCATTTTGCTTGTATTTATTGCTTTGGATAAAATGAAAAGTGAATAAATGTAAATGTAAATGTAGGGTGGGGTACACCCTGGACAGGGTGCCAGTCCATCACAGGGAACAATCACATACACTATCACACACCCATTCATACACTACAGACATTTTGAACATGCCAATCATGTCTTTGGACTGGGGGAGTACCCAGAGGACTCCGCACACACAGGGTCATGGTGGGAATCGAACCCCGGACCCTGGAGGTGTGAGACTCCTGAACATGCTAACCGCTAAGCCACTGTCCGCCCCAATATTATTATTATTACTATTATTATTATTATTATTATTATTATTATTATTATTATTATTATTATTATTATTATTACAATAAAAGTTTTTTTTGTTTTTTTGTTCTGGGCCGAGAATTTTCATTTCAGTACATGATGATGTATGTGGTATGTGGTAAAAATATAATCTTAACATTGTCTAAATCTTAATGGACAATACATTTCTATCTGAGAAAAACATATTCAATAACTAGTCAGAATATGCATATATGTCAGAATAAAAGATGCCCACTCCAGAGAATCTTTTTGCTTAGACCAACACATCGGTAGTGTTATATTTACAGAGATTTCTAAGACTATCTGTACACTTTGGAGCTGCAGCGCTGTTCTTCTGTATGTCTGTCTGGATGATCTGGTACTCACACTGTAGAAGCCGGGTGTCGATGAGCAGCTCCAGAGTCAGCAGCACCACCACCAGAATAACACACGCCACCAGCAAACAGTTGAAACCTGCACTCAGCAAACACACCTGCCAAAGAGCTGCCCTCCTCCCACAACATGGCTTCAGCCAGTTAGACCTGAGACACAGAAAAGAACGAAAGATAGAAAGTAATATAACTCATCATATCACCTTTAATCTGTGCAGATTATTACATTGTAATCTTTCAGAATCTTATTTTAATTTACATGCAAATGATGGACATCCTTCTGTGCATGTAAAACTACACATCCATACATATAGTCAAGTGCAAAAATGTGCAATCTCTTAGGACAAAAATGAAACCAAACAAAAATGTAATTTACAGCAAATTACAAGATATTTGGTGTGTGAAGGTTCACAGATGTTTCTCCATAATTACAAGTAACATAGTCATAATAGAAAAGACTCATTCTGGCCCTTCTCCCACCCTCTTTCATATCCTCGTATTTACATGTTTTGATTGTTGTCACTAAGGGGTATACAAACTTTTGCACCTAACTGCATACATAACATACAAATAAAGTATATACATTTTTTTCCATAACAGCACACATTTTATCGCTCATAAAAAAAAGAAACTTGCAATCACTGTGAAATTTCATACAGCACAGGTGCAATTTATTCTGTAGTAAATGAGAAAAAGCAAACCCTCTTCTGAACTGGCTCTAATTGGTTCTTTCCTCATTTATCTGTAGTACTCATACATTGTCACATTTTTTTTTGTGGGACCTTGTGCTGAACGGGGTTCTGTATGATTAATCACTTATGCAGTCGTTGTCTCTCTGCCTCCGACCCTCCTTCCCTCCTGCCTATAAAGACTGGCTAATTGAATTGCCCTGTTGATGGCCTTTTTCATTCCTATGCTCTCTATATTCCTGTCACTCTCCTGTTTCCTCATCTTCTCTCTCTCTCTCTCTCTCTCTCTCTCTCTCCCTCTCCCCTCTTCGCACCGTCTGCTGCTGTATTGCTGCCATCAACAATCTCTGTTTTGGCAAATTTAACAGAAACACAAGGATATTCATTATCAGGAACATATGTTATTATCAACAATTCCTGATCACACAAACAATCTACAGATTCTATTTACTGCAATTTGGCCAGACAAAAAAAAAAAACCCAGATCCAGGAGCTTTCTGGAATCCATCCAATTTTGATGTCTCTCTTTCGATTAAACTCTGACTGTGTCTAATATAACATTTTATATGGAGAATAACCATTTGCGTAGTATGTTCCAGTGTGAGCTCCAAGCTTGTACCATACAAGCTGTCCCTTTCCATGGGAGCGGATCCTGATCTTGGCAGGATCGGACTGGCCCATTCGTGGAGCCTGTCTAACCTCATCCTGTGTCCCTGTCCGCACACACACATACACATGCACACACACACCATCTGGAAGCCACAGACTCCAACCCTCAAAAGAAGCCAAAAAAGATGATTGCTTAACAGCATGACTTTGCCTACATTTGATTAGCCAGACAATGCTTACATGCTTCAGTCTTTGCCCTTGCGCTGTGCAAGCGAGAAGGACAGAGGAGACACACGAGCAGACTGGATGGCTCAGAGGCAATGCCTGATTATAGCACCTTAGCACTTTGCAGTGCTTTGCTCTCCCCAAAGTGCACACTCGAAATCCCTGGACAGTCTGCAGGTTGTTCTCTGATCAGCTGATTCTGCACTGATTCAGTACTTTTTAAAGTACAGCTGGGGATCCACATTATTGCTCCACGTTGCCTGATCTGAGTAGCAGTTTTGCTTAACAAGGATAAGAATAATAGCTGATCACCAAGCCTGTCCTAAATCTAATGTTTCCAATCTCCTCCTTGTCCCTCCAGTCTGGCTGTGTGACCGAGAAAGTGAGTTGGGATTTCTGGCAAAATAAAGGATAATAGAAGAGTAAATGTCAGTGTTGAGCAGCAGATCAGGCAGGAGAGCTGATTTTGCCAGAGTTCACAGTACCTCAGGAGGATCCTAATAGCATGGTAGCACAAAGTTGACTGATGAAACTTCAAATAATGTCAAAAGGCCTAAACATAGCTATGGGCCTCAGGACTGAATAGACTAAAGCCTGAATACAGCAGCGAAAGTTCCAGCCCAACTACATCTCAAAAGCCACAAAAAAGACCTGAAATAATCTTTTTTTAAAAACCACTGTGGTGCACATACATTACCCACTCGATAATCCTCCTTTCTGTCTCCCAAACTTTGTAATATATCTTACAGTAGAAATGAACGTCCTCTCTACTGTAGGTCAGAGAAACTGTTTGCACCTATACTTTGCCTTTGTTTGTGGAAATCTATGACACTCAATTCTGCTCATTTGCTATACAACAAAATTTTTAATATTTCCACACTTGGCTTGAAAAATTCAGTCACAGGTTTTGATTTCACACAGCTCAATTCATCAGAAACTGCAGATCCCTGAGGTGACATGACGAAGCCTCAAGAAAGAACCTTGTTCTGCGTTACACCAGATAGTAGAATTATAAATCAATACTTTTCTACAGCTGTAAACTATCAAATCAAACAATAAGTGTGTTTGAATGGATATTCACTAAGCATATTGTGAATACATGTCCTGGGATAAGCACAGTCTTTATGATTACAGAAGCAGTTCTCAGGTACAAATCTACAGTATCTAACTGAGACTATCTACTGGATCAACGGTGTTGAACTGGGCATGAACTGTTTTTGGGAAGAGCAGGTATTTAGGTTATTTATGTGGGAGCACATCCACAGGAGCAGAAGGTGAATCACAAGTGCAGAAGTTCCAAACAGAAGTATGAATCAGGCATGTACAGAGGACAAGAAGAGCCACAGCAGTAAAAAATGCGTCAGGATCAGATCAGGCAGCAGGAGCACACATTCAGTTACTTGGGTGTGAATTCAGTCCACACATAGAGAAGGCTTTTTTTCTGTTCAACAGTCTACAACATGCCTTTCCTTGTGAAACTTGAAAAAGGAAGCAATGTGCCAAATTAAAACAGTTATTCAGTGGATTGCTTTCACACATGGCCTTCGCTTAGTGTTAAACCAAGATCTACATTTACACGTAAAGCAAAGATCTTAGGAAATGGATAGAAGGAAGAACAAAAAAAATTCACACCCGCCGAAACATAATGAACTTTCAGTGCCAACAGTCTCGCCTGAGAAACAAGAACAATGCAGAAGTAATGTCTTCCAAGACATGTGAGAGATGCCAGTGCCCACACATCACTGATGCAAACAACTATTACAAAGACAAATATGCAGCCCAACCCACAGAAAAATAATTATCACTCATGTCATAATTAAGGAGTAAGATGGTTGCTACTTTTGGCTCAACTGAGCCACAATGAAACCTCTGGCTTGGTATGACAATATAGGCAACATTTTACACCTTCCTGTGAGTGCAAATCTCTGTTCAAATTTCTCTTGTAATTGTGAACTAATATAGGAAAGGTGTGTGTGTGAGACAGAGAGAGAGAGAGAGAGAGAAAAAGAGAGAGCAAGAGAGAGAGAGAGAGAGAAAGAGAGAGCAAGAGAGAGAAGAGAGAGAGAGAGAGAGAGAGAGAGAGAGAGAGAGAGAGAGAGAGATGTGAGGTGTACAAAGCCACAGAGAGGCCATGAAATGTTTTTTGAGCCACGCTTTTTCACGTGAGTCACGTGAAAAAAATATTGAGGTTGCAATATTGTAATGTGTGCACAATTTCCTATATTCATGCTTTTAATCTTGTTTTGAATTAATTGAATTTATTGTAAATCATCTGCAAGGGAATGGCAGATTGAACAGCTATCGATGGATGTACACAAAATATTACATTTAGAGCACAAATTAAGCAAAAGCATAGGCACAATTACAATTTTGAGCATTATTTAGCTACATCTTTCACACAAAATAAAAAGATGCTTTTCTTGGCCTGTCCAGAGGTGAGAGGCATTATGGGCCACAGGACATGTTAAGTGTCTATTTCTGACAGGAACTGTGGTATTGAATTCACTGTCCAAGGTGACTTCAAAGCTGAAACAGGAGTCCAGGAGGCACCTGGGCTCACTATCTCGGTCACGTACAGGTGTAAATCAAACTCAAACCTAATTTAGGACCTTTGAAAGAGACTTTAGGACAATTAATAAAACTTGCATATAGTCGAGACTAGATTCACAGCCACATTCACACCTGATGTATTCATTAAACACGAACTACTTGTCTAGATTTTGACTGACAGATAAGAAGGGATTGTATTTTAAGCCTCTTAGAATGATACCTGGTCAACCTTTGTATGGTGTTAAATTGAATCTATTTTTGAATTGTGCAGTCAGTCATCTACATATTTGATCTAATGTAAAACTGAAAGGCACTCAAACATTGTGAGGAAAACATATTGTATGGAAAACATAACTTTGTGATTAATGGTGAATACATTTATTTGTTAAGAAATTCATAACAGTAAATAACAGGAAAATTACACTACTTTCATTAACTAAATATTGGCTAGTGATATTTCAGCTAATGTACTATATGTATGTATTGAAAAAATACATAGTAACTGCTTTAGAGCATTGAGATGACATGTTGTAATTAGCCAAATACAATATACAGCTAATAAACAACCCCAACACATAAGATTAATAAAATACCAGGCTTTTAAGAAGTTTAGATGTGCAAAGGTTATTAATAAAAGATGTTCCATTATGATCACAAGCACAAAATTGTTGAAAAGATCTTAACAGTGAGACAATCAAAATGATATTTCTGAATGTGATTTAACGGTGTATGTTTTAACCAGTTCTCCTGCTGTTTGTTTGGGATTTTTGTGAATGTCTCTGGCAGTTTATTCCCCGGTTATTTTTCTTCCAATTTTGGTTGTTTCTTTGCATCTGTGTTTCTTCCTTTTCTGAATGATTGCTTTCACCATTGGTAATGGTATCCACAAATACTACTTATCTTTATAAACACTTCTCCAGCTCTGTAAAAGGTCAATATTTTTACACACAGATGTTTTGCTGACCCCATTAACACCACTCACAGGAAGCTACTTAAGAGTTTGGGCTTGTGTTGCCTGCTTTAAGTCATTAGTCTTTTTTAATGAGGAGTATTCAAATAAAGTCAAGCATGTTAATGGGAAAGCAAACTTTTGAGCTTGCTTAAAAAGATAATCGTTGACTCAATCACTGTAATATTTATGCCATGCTCAACAGCATAAATATAGGAGTGAAAATGGATTCATCTGAAAAAGCAATGAATGACCAAACAGGGAGAGAGATGGTCATGTAGGATTCGTGATTAAAGTAAGTGTCTGAATGTATACGGTTTAATAATTCATTTTAACCGCTACCCTCCAGCGAAAGTGAAAGAATTAAATTTAATAAAAGCATTGAAAAAAGGGGAAGGGTGATGGATTGAGGAGAGATAGAAACTTCATTTCACACAAACGGCCTTTAACGGCCTGCTGCAGTATTTATGGGGAGATGAGACTCTGATTAGGGCAGAGAGAAGAAGAGAAAAAAGAAGAACAGGAGGCTTGGTAGATCTCACTGGGAATCCCAGGTTTTTCTGCCACTTAGATGACTGCTCTGATTTGAGGGGCTGATGGATGAGTCTGCATCATGTGAAGTTATCAGGCCTCAGACATCACAGATGGCTCAAGCAAGTAAGGGTGACACAATTTTATAGCAACGTGAGGATACAAGAGGACTTTGTTGTAGAAATGGGACACTGAAAGTTAAATGTAGCTGGTGACCCTAAATCAGAATCTGTGTGACGTATAAGCAACTGGGGTGTGAAAAAAAGTCTGAGGGGAGTAAAAGACTCATAATGTTACACTATAAACAGAATCAAAGGACAGAGCATGAAACACTGACTATCAGACAATGTGAATTGCAGACATTAGTCAGTATGTTGCATAAGTTTGAAAAAAATAGAAACATATTATTTTCCAGTCACATATCTTCTGACACACCCACCACGCTTCTACACCATAATAATCATAATAAACCAAATAAGCTTATTTATCGTAAACAATACGCACATACATAACTCCGACCAACCACAATGCAGCCTCTCAACTGCAAAGCCTCTTCCTTTTGCTCTCATTTTCTTGCTCCATTTTACAGTCATTCTCCTCACATTGTTTTTTTAAACAGTTATTATAGACGTAGGTCTGACAGGAGGAAATGACTGGGCTACACTGGACAGGTTTATAAAGATCAGCATCATCAGCAGATCCACTGATTTGTTAGAGGAAGATTAAACGGCTGCCGAGTCAGTAACAATCAGAGGAGGCTGGAAGCTAGGTCAATAGCAGACAGATGTAATGTGCTACCAGAAATGGCCATCAGTTATTTTCCTGTATGGAGCAGGTAAAGGAAATGCAAGTGTATTTGCTTGATGCCATCATACCGACAACGATGAAGATTTTACTGGCTGAGAAATCTCAGGGTCAAATTTGTAGACATGTAATTTGCAGATAACACATGACATAAAACACTAGTAACAAATATAAATGAGCTTGAGGAGTGCCTCACGGCTTCATTTGCAGAACTGTATAGCCTGGGGATTAAAACTGAGTCTGATCATTCTATCACCTAATGAGAAAACAAATATTTTGTATAGTAAACAAAAAAAGCAATAAAGGAGGAAAAACTGATCCTGTCAATTTTCTATGTATTTAGGTTTTTTTCTCATAGCAATATACTCTATTTGTAAATTGGTCAGGCATAAGGTAAACTAACACTAATGAGTTATTTGCTTAGATAATTACTACTCATTTAATTGGTTAATTCATTCATATTAGTTATGTAATTGTTTAATTAAAGAATTAATTAATCTCCAGTTTCGTCCTTAACCAGGACAGGGCTGCAGTAAATACGGAGCCTGTCCCGGGAACACTGGTTGTAAGGAAAGAGAATTTCTCCAGGATGGGATGCCAATACATCACTGGGTACCATGCATGTACTCGTTCACATACTCATTCATACACTCATTCAGACCTAGGGGCAATTTAGCATAAATAAGCTATCTATAAGCATGTTTTTGGGAGGTGGGAGGAAACCGGAGAACATAGCAGAAACCTGCACAAACATGGGGTGAACATAGGAGATCTTTACACACAGACATTAACCTGAGCTCAAGATCACCCCAGGGACCGTGAAGCTGTGAGGCAACAACACTACCCATTGTTAATTAGTTTAGTTAATTAATAACCTAGTTAACATTAACAAACTTCAACATGAGTACACCATGTTAATCAGATAAAAAGAATCAGATTAATCACATTAGTTAAATTTGAAAATAATCAGTTTGTATTAACTTTAAAAAAAATTTTTCAAACAATGAATCAATTAAACCAAATACATAATGCACACAAATTATGTTCTTTCATTACATCCATGATTAAAACCAAGTCCAGCACTATGAACTGATAAATCTGTTTGTGGTGATTAATTGGCAAAATTGATAAGCGGGTTGCCATATTTACACCCACTGACCTGATTGTCAACTTTTGGTAACATTCATCCATTCATTTTCAGTAACTGCTTTGTCTTGATCAGGGTGATTCGGAGTCTATCCTAGACCAATGGATGCAGTCCATCACAGGGTACCATGCACACACACATTTATAACCTAGAGTAAACCCACATGGATATCGCCACACAGACCTTAGGATTGAATTGTGGACCCTGTAGCTGCAGCAACGCTACCTATTGCACCAGCATTTCACCATTTTGCTGACATGTTATGATTCATTTGTGATTCACAGCAGAATAAGCTGAAGGTTTTACCGTAATTAACTATGAAAGCTCACACACAAACTTTACACACAAATTTCATTCTACCTAAAGAATAAACAGGTAATAAGTAATCAGACCTAAAGTATTAATAGTATTTCTTTTGACTGGAAAACAAAATCAATTTCACTGGAAGTCTGAAAAATGGACCTGGCCAAGCCGCAGTATTTTCATCAATAGCAGCAGCTCACAGTGATCATTGCTCTGGCAAACCTATTAAGTCTCCCAACAGCTCGATAAGAAATATTTCTTAAACAAATTTCCAGCCCCTTAAAAATCATGAGATATATATAAGGTTATATATATATATATATATATATATATATATATATATATATATATATATATATATATATATATATATATATATATATATATTCCCATTTGCCATAACAGCCATTTATTAAATACAACCAATTCTTTCTAATTACCTTTTTCATGCTCTGAAAACAGCATGGCCTTATGGTTTTGTCGTATTAGAAAGCTTGACTAATTCACACTGTCTATCTGACCCCAGTATTAATGGAAATAAAATGACAGGCTAAAGTAGTGCGGCTCAATTCAAGTCATGTGGATCTCTATGACTGACTGGTCAGCTAATTATCAAGTCCTCTATGAGCTGATTCAGGACAGTTAGAGGGCAGGGAAAACATTAGGTGCAGATCAAGAGATTCTCAGCATTGGGAACAAAAACCAGTGGACAAGATCAGAAAACCTATAGTTAAAAGAGATATTTTTTCTTCTTCTAATACAACCTATTCAGCCAAAAAAAAGTCTTGGTAATCAGCTGATGAGTTGTATCAGTAATTAAATGAGCTATAATTCTGTGACCTTCCAGGGCTGTAACTGCACATGTGCACATTTCTTTATTACTATGAATTAGATCTCATGTGCCCGATGTTCCCTGGGATAGGCTCCAGGTTCCCCCGCGACCCTGAAGAAGGAGTAAGCGGTAGAGGATGGATGGATGGATGGATTGATGGTAAATGCTCTGGAACTGAAAATCTGAAAATGTTTTTTTCCCCTCAGAAATGTCCTGAAAGAATAACAAAAATGATTTGCAAAGTCCATGCAGTGTATCACCACAGAAGTTTACATTTACATTTTTTGCATTTACCAGATGCTTCCCAGAGCCAGAGCTATAGAAGTGCTTTGAACTCCATCCATCCATCCATCCATCTTCAACCGCTTATTCCTGCTTCAGGGTCGCGGGGAACCTGGAGCCTATCCCAGGAAGCATCGGGCACAAGGCGGGGTACACCCTGGACAGGGTGCCAGTCCATCGCAGGGCATGCTTTGAACTCTTTATGAAAAAATATTCTCATGCTAGTGCAGAAAATAATATAGGGCTAAACTGTGTCACATAGGAATCTTGTTTTAGTAGGTGCTTTATCCTGGTCTGGGTCACAGTGAATAAGGAGCCTATCATGGCAACACTGGGCGTAAGATGGGAGAATTCACAGTGGATGGGAAAACGACGCAAACTTATGCAAATGCTTACTGAAATCATGCATATTGCATGACCATTTTCCCATTATCAAATAATTACCATGCATAGGCTACAATATTTTTACCTTGTAATGTCACTGCACTATTTTCACAATTTATCTGCACATTTTAAAATGTAATGTTTACTAGTTTACTTTGCTCATGTACAGTGCTTTGAAAAGTATTTGATGATTTCTTCTGTTTCTGTGTACAAATTAAAACAAAATCTAAGATAAAACAAAGGCAACCTGAGTAAACACAAAACACAGTTTTTAAATGATAATGTTATTTGTTGAAGCAAAAAGTTATCTAATACCACCTGGGCCTGTGTGAAAATGTATTTGCCCCCATAGTTACTAATTCCCCAAATCTATGAAACTGCACTAATAATGGGGTTCAGCTGGTCTAGACTCAACCAGGCCTGATTACTACAAACCCTGTGTGATGGTGTGGGGGTGTTTTGCTGCTTCAGGATCTGGGCAACTTGAAATAATTGAGTGAAACATTAATTCTTTTTACCAGAAAATCCTAAAGGAGAATATCCGGTCTTCAGTCTGTAAATTGAAACTCAAGCGCAACTGGATTATGCAGTAAGACAATGATCCAAAGCATAGGATCAAATCCTAGTCCTAGAAGTAAGTGAAAGTCTAATCTCCAGTTATCGGAAGCATTTGATTGCAGTTATTGCTGGTAAAGGTGGCACAAACAGATTTAAAGTTTAAGGGGGCAATTACTTTTTCACATTTGTGATAGGTTGTGATAACCTTTTTTATTTCTTCAATAAAAAAATTAATAAATAAAAACTGTATTGAGTGTTTACTCGGGTTGCCTTTGTTTTATGTTGTATTTCATTTGAAGATCTAAAACTATTTCGAATGAGATATACACAAAAACAGAAGAAATCAGGGCAAATACTTTTTCACAGAACTGTACAAAAGCATTACTAAGAGTTATTTGTACATAGTTAACATGTATATTTGCAAAGATCTCTTTATCTATACTTCTGTACTTATCTATATAACTCTGCACAGCTGTCTTTATATTCTCTCTTACATTCTTTGTATCTATCTTAATTAGTTTTTTTTTTTTTTTTTAAATATAGTACTCATGTTGCTTAATATTGTCTGTATGCTGCTGGAACATGTAAATGACCTTGCTGGGATCAGTAAAGTGTTATCTCATCTTATCTCATTTCCTTTCATAATCTACTGTAGATTGAAAAGACCGAACATTTTTATTTTGCACCTTGCACCTTGAATAATATTATTGAACATTATTTAATGTACACTGAACATGACCAATGCAAAGTTTAAATGGATTTAAAATATAAATGGTCATTGATATGTAATGTGATAAGAAAATGGAACAGAATGTCTAATGTGCAAAGTCTGATGTGCAATGAATATCCATCAACTGTACCGGATCTATATACTAAAACAAGGTTCCTGAAAGTAAATCTTAACCTCAGCCAATGGAAAAACAAAACAAAAACAAACAAAAAAAA
Organism: Ameiurus melas; assembly: GCA_012411365.1. Taxonomy (NCBI): domain Eukaryota; kingdom Metazoa; phylum Chordata; class Actinopteri; order Siluriformes; family Ictaluridae; genus Ameiurus; species Ameiurus melas. Next base: position 16,114,270 of record CM022764.1, on the reverse strand, counting down.
GCCCAACAATAACAAAAAAAGTTAAAATCTATGTCATTTAAAATCGAACAAGGAAAATGTCCACTAGCTTGCTTTAGCACATAATTTCAAAGCTACGGGACCAGGCAAGAAAAGAGAAACAATGATAAATGTGTTCATCCCAGTGTCAAAAAGCACTTACAAACCTCAACAATTCAGCAAGCATGGGACAGAAGGAGACAAAAAAAAACTTCTAGGACTAAGCAATATATGTGCTGAATGTACTTCTGCTGCGGCTATCCCAGCTAATCAATTTTACATTTGAGAGGTTCTTTATTAGACATGCCACTACACACCATTACTCTCGCAAATATATCACAGGACTGTGAAACCAGTAAAAAGTATTTATCCCTTAATTCCTTAAACCACCATAAATAATGGGTCAGTTGGGAGAAATCCTCAGTGATTTGTGAAATGAAGACAGTTGCTTTCACAATGCAATCCTGACAGAAGACTGTTCACACTTCACAGCTATAGTCAAAGGTGAACAGATACAGAGTAGATACAGAGTAGTCAGTGTGTAACAGTAGCTGCTCTAAGCAAGCCTTTCAGGATCTTTATGCAGTAATTGAGATTGCACCATGCTGATCTTCATACCTGAACTTGAACAAACACAAAAAACAAACAGCTTGCATAAACTAATCTTTCTACTTTATCAAAGGAAATGCTTTACAGGCACTCAACCACTCAGAGAAGTACCAGAATTCAGGCCTGCTCTTTCGGAGGGAAATTGGCTTTTAATGCACAGAAAATGGAAATAGATCTAGCCTGCATCTGCCTTGCAGTCAACCAGATGTTTTCAATTAAGTGTAAGTTTCCAGGACATTTGGCCCTTTCAGCTGGAAAAGCAAACTTCATGAATAATAACAAACCCTCACCTACTACCAAAATGTCACCCATACTGAGTGGTCCCAAATGAAATCAAAGCAGCCTGCAATATTTACAACGATAAACTAATTGACATCAAATGCTATTTCTTCAGGTTAGTGTTCTTGAGGAATAAGTATTCCTGTAAGAGCAGAATGTGGGAGATATCAAGACTAAATAACTAAATAACTAAATTACTAAATTACTTTAATAACTTTAAAAGAAGGAATTCCATATATTTAAAAAAATCTAGTTATAATATCCTATTTGAAACTAATGCATAGAAATGAATGTACATGGAAAATTTGGGTGGCTAATCCTGCAAGATTCAGATGCGTGTAGCTAGCTTCAAAGGGTCAAATGTGTGAGGCTAAGACTGGCCTTCTAAATAAAAAAAGATAAAGGTGTTAATAGAGCTGGACATATACAGTCCCCTCTGAAAGTATTGAAAGGACAAGGCCAAATCTATTGTTTTTGCTATATTTGGGTTTGAGATCAAATGATTAATATGGGATGATAGATCAGAATTTCCTTATATTTACATTTAGATGTGTTAAACAACATAGAACATGGCACCTTTGGTGGCAGACCATACAAATTTTAGGTGAGCAAACATATTGGAACAGACAGTCTTAAATGAAGGTAAATATCAATTAATATTTGGTTGCATGTCCCTTGCTTTTAATAACTGCATCAAGCCAGTGACCCACTGACATCATCATACTGTTACATTCTTCTTTTGCGATGCTTTTCCAGGCTTGTACTACAGCTTTTCAATTGTTGTTTGTTTTCAGGGCTTTCTCCCTTCACTCACATTCAGGAGGTGAAATGCATGCTCAATTGGATTAAGGTCTGGTGACTGACTTGGCCAGTCTACAATCTTTCACTTTTTTCCCCTGATGAAGTGTTTTGTTGAGTTGGAAGTGTGTTTTAAGTCATTGTCTTGCTGCATGATGAAGTTCCTTCCAATTAGATTAGATGCAATTAGATTCTCTGTAAACTGGCAGACTAAATGTTTCTGTAGACTTCTGAAATCATTTTGCTACCATCATGAGTTACATCATCAATAAAGATTAGTGAGCCCTTGTGTCCGATGCTCCCTGGGATAGGCTACAGGTTCCCCCGCAACCCTGCAAAGGAGTAAGCGGTTGAAGATGGTTGGATGGATGGATGGAGCCCATTTCAGAAGTCCAAACCCTGCTTGCCTGATGAGCTTGTGTTTTGGATCATTTGGAATTTTTTTTCTCCTCACTTTGGCATTTCTATCACTTTGGTAGACGTTAAAATTGGTTCCTGAACTTTTATGTCTCATCTCTGTATTTCTTTGCAAATTTGTATCTGGCCTGATTCTTATGGATGATGAGTAGTTTGCATCTTGTGGGATGGCCTTATATTACATTTCTGTTCTCAAAGTCTTCTTTGAATGGTGGATTGTGAAACCTGACCGACCTATACAATGCCCTCTTTTCTCAACTTCAAAATAGCCTACTTTTCTCCCATAGTCAGCTCTTTGGCCTTGATGTTGGTTTATACTTTTTTTTATCAACAAATGCAGTCTTCACAGATGAAATCCAGGGCTCAAACGAAGAGTAGACATTCAGAGCTATTGACTGTTTAAACAATAAATCTAACAGGGCACACTTGGGCAACAGGAAGTACCTGTCAGTCACATGTTCCAATATTTTTGATCACTTGAAAAATAGGTGGGTTCACATAAAAAGGTTGACACATCTATAACACACCTAGATGTAAATATCAGGAAATGAAAACTGAAATTCTGATAAATCGTCTCATATTCATTTTTCAATCTCAAACCCAAATGTCTTCAGTGTTTAGCAAAAACAAAAGCAATTGGTCTTACCATTCCATTACTTTCGGAGAGACCAGTATACACACACCCCCTGATATCAGGCTCTGCAGTATGCTCTGGTCAGGAAGCCCTTCTGTCAAAGCACACTATATATACATTAAAGATTGCCATCTTTAACCCTGCATTCAGTTCCGTAAGATCTGTAAGCACCCCCTGAAGTTAGAACAGCCACCTTCCCACACAGCTACCCATTGTGACCAACCAGACCACACACAAATAGCACTAATGTGGAGCTCCTTTTTTATGGTAACATGGTATAGCACAATTTGGCTGAAGGTCGTTCAGAGTAAAGAACAGGTCTCAGATCAGCAAACTTCCAGATATGGTAAAAATAATGTTCAGTTCACATAAACTTGAAAATATAAATCAGTTCAACAGGTTACATTATATTATTGCATATCTAACACTTGTGTACAAGTGTGGTAGATGGTCTGCACTTACATAGTGCCTTTTAACCTTAAATGGTTCTGCAAAGCACTTTACACTGTGTCTAATTCAACCATTCACACACACACACACACACACACACACACACACACACACACAACACACACACGCACACACTCATAAACCAATCATAGCAGAACTGCCATGTAAGTCACTAGCTGGCCATTGGGAGCAACTTGGGGTTCAGTGTCTTGCCCAAGGACACTTCGGCATGTGGAGTGCGATTAGTGGACAACCCGCTCTACCACAGCTGCCAACTATAATTTAAAGCCACTATTAATTAATAGCATGCCAGTGCCACAGCTGCAGCAGTGTGAGTCGGATATTGTGAAAATGGCCAAGATAATACATGCTTGATGTAGGGCACTGATAGTGTTTGAAAGTTCTAAAAAACAATCTGACTGATGCAGCTTATTACTTTAAAGTCAGACAAAACAAAGGTTTGAAATAAAGATGTTGCAATTGCACAGCTTTAAATCTAATGAATGATGTACCACTGTTGGTGCTAAATGTATTTGTCTTGATATTACAAAGAGCAACTAAACACAGTATAATGTTGTTTCTGTACAGCTGATTATACAAAACAATATTTGAAATGATTTACCCTTCAAGATAAATTAATTTCAGGTGTATTGTTCAGCAGATGACATGACAACAAAATATGGTTCAACTTCCCTGAAAGCTTGTCTACTACATACAATAAGGCAATCACTGTGCAAATACCAAACATTTTGTACATGCTGTTTTGTCAGTATTCCAAAGAAAACTCTGTCCCATCAAAGAAATAAAAAAGAGAGGAACAGAAAAACAACAGAGGAAGTAAAAATGCCTCAGTGTACAACTACATAGCTAAAAACAGTTCCATAAATACTAGTCATTATGTTGCTTATTCAATAAACCAATTAAAGGCTGGAATCCATTGGAGGACATAATAAAGATGCAAAAATATATGTATATGCTGCAGCTGGTGCAAGAACTTCTTTGGGGGAACTTTAAAGTCCTAACATTTCTGTTTTGCTTAACTTTTACTATGTCTTTTTTTTTCTTTTCTTTTCTTGAGATCATTAAATAAACCATTCCTTCACCCATATACAGTACATATGTCATGTTCAGATTTGTGGTGAATCTAATGCCTATCCTGGGAATACTGGGTGCAAGGCTCAACTACAGTTGAGGTCATCCTTCTTTTGCCAAGTCAATTAGGGCATCTCAGAGGTCATTTTAAAACAACTGATTATTCATCTGATATCAGAATTCTAGTAGGTCAAAGGTTTATATACACTGAACTGCCTGTCTTTAAACAGTCTGAACAATTCCAGAAATGGATGTAATGATCAGTCATGATCTTCTGATTGGATATCATAATTAGGAGTTCATTCAGAGTGGATATGTGGCTGTAAAAGGGCCTACCTTTAGAGACAGTGCCGTGTTGCCCTTGTTACCATGGGAAAGCAACCCAGCCAAGACCTCAGAAAAAAACTACTTATTTCCTGTTTATGAGCAATTTTCAAACCAATGAAGGCTCCTCAAGCATCTGTTCAAACAACTGTAAGCAAAAACAAAATCTGGTGACCTCACAGACACTGCATCATTCAGGAAAGTGGTATAAATTAACTTCCATGGATCAACAAACTTTGGTCCGAAAGGTTCAATTGACAAGACAACAACAAAGGAAAAACTAATGGAGATGGTGGCAACAGGTACCAAAGTATGTTCATCACCCATTAAGAGCATTCTACATGGGCTGAAAGGCTGTTGCAGTAGGACGAAGCCACTACTCCAAGACTGGCATAAAAGGCTTTTTGGAGGAGTATTCTCTGGTCAGATTAAACAAAAATGTAAATGTTTGGCCATAATGAACAGCAATATGTTTGGAGGAAAATGAGGCTTTTAATCCGAGGAACACCATCCCAACTTTGAATCATGGGAGTGGCAGCATCATGTTGAGAGGTTGTCTTGAAGGAAATGGGACTGATGCCATCCATCCATCCATCTTCTACTGCTTACTCCTTTTCAGGGTCGCGGGGGAACCTTGAGCCTATCCCAGGGAGCATCGGGCATAAGGCGGGGTACACCCTGGACAGGGTGCCAGTGGGACTGATGCACTTCAGAAAATAGATGGCATGGTGAGGAGGGAGTATATTCTAGAAATACTAAAGCAAAACCTCAAGACATCAGCCAGAAAGTTAAAACTTGGTCACTACCGCGTCTTCCACCAGCATAGCTAATCATACCTCCAACGTTGTAACAAAATGGCTTAAGGACAATAAAGTGAAAGCATCAGAGTGGCCATCACAAGCCCTCACATGAATCCTACAGAAAATGTGTGGAACTGATAAAGTATTATGAGAAGCTGTTTGATTCAAGTTAAGCAATTAAAACACAATTCCATGACATACCATCAAAGTGTGTGTAAACTTTTGACCAACTGAAAGTCTGATATAGTAAATAAAACCTGAAATAAATCTCTTAGCTATTAAAGTCTTTAAGCTATTATTTTGAAATAACCTATCATGGAAATAATGTAGATACCATAAGTAACCCAGGAAATGTGTAACATGACATGAGTTGTTGTGAAAAATGTGTTTGAAAGTCTTAGGTGTATGTAACTTTTGGCCTCAACTGTACACCCTAAAATGGATACCAGTCTATCACAGAGGATTAACAAGGTAATGTGTGCGCGCAGACACACACACACACACACACACACACACACACACACACACACACACACACACACACACACACACACACACACACACTCTCTCTCTCTCTTACATCTAGTCTAGATTTGGAGTAAATTATCTCAAAAATGAACAAAGAAGCAGTTCACAGAGGAGACAAAGCAATAAAAAAATTAGAAATGAAAAATGCCTTAATAAGGTTAAACTGGATGTGTACTTCAAGCAATGAAAGAACTAACTAAAAAAAACAGGCAGTTGTCAGTTTACTCAAAAAGAACTCTGTGTACATTTCTACTGTTTGCACAGTTACAGAATGGTTTAGAGAGGGCTGTGAGCTGATCAGACTTCATAACTTTGCAGTGTTGCCATGAACTATTTTTGCTTGAACATATTTGTGATATTGCTTCTACAACTGTAAGCAAATGTAGACCCAGAAATCAACAAAAGATGCAGTGATTTTGAAGAAGAGAGTCACTTTGATGCAAATCCGAGTCGTCACAAATCTCTGATCTGAAATCCAAGTCAAGTCAACCTTAAATGGGACACCAATCCATCGCATGGGAGCGGACACACACACACACACACACCACACACACACACACACACACACACACACACACACATGAACACACACACACACACACACACATCTAGATGGACAAAGAAGCTGTTTATAGAAAATACAAAACAATAATAAATGAAAAAAGATCTTAATAAAGTTAAGCTGGAGGTATACTTCACACAATTAAATATTTAAATGGAAAAGAAATCTGTCAAACATGCAGTTGTCAGTTTACTCAAAAGAACTCTGAGTATGGTTCAGGGAGGGCTGCAAGCTGATCAGGCTTCATAACATTGCAGCGTTTCCAGGTGCATAAGTCACTAGGCTGATGTCTGAGTCAAGTGCAAGTATTTAGTCATGCACTTTAGCATTTTATTCCAAATAAGGAAAACACTGATATATTATTTCTAGGGAAAGCACTTCAGTGCACAGTGTGCAGGGTACAGCTTTACTCCTGGTTAATGTCAGAAACTCTATGCACGATATGTAACGAAATGACACTGTTTTTTTTTCACAATTTGAATGCACATATTAAAAAGTTATAAAACAACAACCACAACAACATAATTTGTTACATACTGGGCTAGACAGAGAACACACTTGCTATCCAAGCTAATCAACAATTCTGGGTGTGTTTTACTGAGTCTTATACAGAAGTTATTTTGGCAATGTCTATTTAGATGATAAATAGCAATATGCAACATAAGGTATATAAGATGTGTATGCAAATTTGATAATATATAGTGCTATGTCTCATAGCAGCATGACCTTACAGTTCTGGGCAATAAGACAGTTCCATTTAAATTACAGGAGAAGGCATAGCTGACTCATTGACAAAATAACATTTTGCGTAGATATTGAGTTTTTTTTTCTTTTCTTCATGCTGAATAAATATGTAATAAGGAAGTCTATCTTTTACACAGTGGAAATATAATGTGTACTATTCTTTACTGTATGATTTATAAGATCCCCGCAGCTGTTCGTCTTTACTTCATTTGGGAGGATTGTCTTAATTTCCTGTCCCACATAACTTGTACTGCATAAATGAGTGTCACTGCATGATCAAATATGTTCAGACCCTTAAGGAAGAGTTTGTGAATTATCTGGTTTTTAGATTAAAACAGCTGATATTGATGTCTGAATATCTTTAAGGTGTAATTTGCTGTGTGTGTTGCATCCAGCCACTTTTAAATGCTCAGTGGTGACCTTAAAACATTTGAATATAACATTTGACCACTTTCATACTTTGGTTAAACCCTGCATTTGCATCTGCATTTAACTCATACTTTAAAATTTGACTTAACACTAAATAGTTTAATCAGCAGTTCAACCATCAGGTACAGGCCAATGATAGATTGTGACCACACACACACACACACACACACAAACCAAGGAGTGTACATAGGCCATCTGGTCTTGCGCACACACACACACACACACACACACACACACACACACACACACACACACACACACACACACACACACACACACACACACACACACACTCACAAACACGCAGGTAGGTGTGGCCCGTGGATGCTGTGACGCTTGCCATAATTAAGCTTATGGTGTTTGTCTACTCCCCCAGCATGAAGCAGAGCACTGCACAGTGCCTGTCCAGCATGACTCACACTGTCCAGACCGGACAGCAGAGACGAAAAGGCCAACAACCGAGTGCATAACCCTCACACTGCAGAGCGACACAGACCCACTATACTCGACACATCATAGGTAAAAAAAAAAGAGTCACAGGTGAAAGAGTCACAGGGTTAGTTTGTAAAAATGACATTCTACACTCTATATGTCTGTAATTATTTGTATTAAAAACATGTCAGAAACATGCCTGGAAAATCAGATGCTGCATCCAGACATAGGAGATAGTATACTCCTCTACGCTACTTTTCAAAAATGTCTGCCATTTGGGTTTCATTATAATAAAATGCTGTGTTGCAAGTAAGGTTCAAATGTTACAGCTTGAAAGTAGATCTCCACTCACTGAAATTGAAACAATTCAATTCACAGGTGTCGAGGTAATGGTTATTTTTTAATACCATCAGTTACGCACTTTGGCAAATGAATATTTTTGGGCAAACTGAACAGTTGAAAATTAGAAAAGAAAAATCACAAATGGTAATTTTTCCAGTCTTCAACTGTTCAGCTTCAGTGAGTCTGTGTTCATGATAGCCTCAGATTCCTGTTCTTGGTTGACAGGAGTGGAACCTGATATGGGCTTCTGTAAAGTGTAAAGGGTTGTAAAGTGGGCTTATTTGAGTTACTATGGACTATCTGTCAGCTCAGAGCATCCTCCTCTGATCTCCAAGGTGTTTCAGCCTGCAGACAGGCTGCTCACAGATGTTTTTTGTTTTCCGAACCATTCTGTGTAAACTCTAGAGACTGGTGTGAAATTGATACAATTGATATCAGCAATTGATACTTGCAATTTTGATGGAGATGTGAATGGTTTCTTGATTTTTTCCCCCACATAACTTCACATCTATTCAGCAACTTGATGAAAATATCTACTTTAAGTTGAAGAGTGGGTGGCATCTCTATACATTTCATTGTCCACATTCAGGCGTCATGTTGGCTAAGAAAACAATGAATGACATTGTTTCTCAGCTCAATATTAGTGAGATCATTTTCACATTATAACAACATTCTGCTGGAGTTTCTATTTGGGTTTCAGTGTAACTAAGATTATGATCAGTCCAATACTACGCACAGAGACAGAAGAGTGGTTTACATAACAATCTATTGTTTTATCTCACATCTAGCGAAACATTCAATAAATTCCAGAAATACCATGTAAAAGTCAGTATCGTTGATCTGGGTATGAATTGCTTAGTATGTTGTTCCTCTTGATTTTTTGGATGGTTGGTCTTTTAGTAGGGTCTGAATAGGCCTAACTGCAAGGACATAAAAAGTGTAGTAAATGTTATTGGAAAATGTATAATATATTTTCAGATTTTATGTTCAACATGGATCCTATGAGCCATAGAAACTGTCTATTATAATTTATAACCAGTGCACAGTAGTTTAGCACAATGATCACATGAAGTCACTTTGTCATCACCTATGTCAGTGTTTGTGTTTTGGTGAATTTATTACAATAATGCAGGTGTACATGAGTTGGAGTATAAAGTAAGATGGGTATAAGTTATTCTCCTACCCTTCTCTAGTCTCCTCTTCATCCAGGTTGGAGATAAGCTGAGAGCCAGCCAGTGAGATGTCGAGTGCAGCCAGAGGGAGATCTCGGTAAGCAAAGCTGACCAGTTGCACTGGAGCCATGCACTGGCCTTCATCCTCCACCTGCTGCGAGATCACTTCCAGGTCAGGTGCTGCGGACGGCTGAGATGGCCTGCACACACAGGGGGCTCAGTCACACACCGGGCTGCTGGAAAAGAATGCTGAAGAATCTCACACTTGACCTCTAAAGATGAAACCAGAAAGCTACTGACTTGAGCAACCATGACCACATTAGTCATCAAACAGCCTACAATACACCAAAGCATATACTGTACTTTTTTTAAACACATTATTACAATACGAATCAGTTCTAACTAATAATAGAAAGACAGAAAGACCAGAGTTAGTGTGTTGCTATGATGTCCACAGCATAGTAAAAGAGAGAGAAAAAAATAGCATTAATTTGACCCTGACCACCATCAAAGTGGAAGATTTCAGACAGGACGCAGACACTGCACGACTAAAAACAGCAGTGCATCTGTGTGTCATACCACAGCAAACTTCATAAAACAAATCCAGCAAAATATATCCTGGGGTCAGTCAATGGAAATCGCACGCTTCATTACAAATGACGAATAATAAATCACTGCTCATAGTGTGGATATACATTCAGCAGAAGTTATGGATGAGGAGTGTACCTTATAACTGTACATGAAACCTGAGATATGAAAACAAACGTAGCAAAGAGAGGGGAGTACAGTCCCATTTAATGAAACACATTTTTGTGCATTATAGGGTAAAACGAGGCAGAGACCAGACCCAGAACAGAATTAAAGCTATAGGGTAAATGAGGAAAGAAATGTTTGATGTTTCATTGAAATATGGGAATGTCTGCATAATTAAAATGGACAAAGCACCTCTTCTCAAAATATAATGTGAAAATTGGACAATGTTACAAAATGTTACATTCTAACACAATCAGTGTATGCATCAGGATAACATCTTGAGTTTGCCCAAAGGAATACTGTTTTGAACATGATACTGTATATTTTAAGGAAGGTCTGGGCAATGTAGTGACATATCGATATAGTGATATAGTGGATATAAAAAGTCTACACACCCCTGAAAATATCGTTTTTTTATGTAAAATAAAATAATTAAATAAAGATAAATAATTTTATATCTGTAATGTAAGGAAGCCCTAAAAGGACATGCATTATTTTTTCTTTATTGTTTCCTCATGATTCTTGTTATCTTGACTTGTTTTTCTCATGCTCTTGACATAGCAAAAGTTGTTTTCTCACAAGGTAATTTTATCACAAGCTTTAGTGAGTCCCTGATCAAAGTAAAAACTAATTTGCTCATCAATGATGCTACAGGATTGCACCAAGCTTTTGCTGTCTCCAGAACAATAATGTTGTTATGTCTTGATCACAAGAAAATTAAGTAAAAAAAACAAGAAAAAAGAGTGATATAGCAACCAACAAGATTGAAGTGAAAATAGAAACACTTTATGGGGAAAAAAAGACTAAAATTATATTAACCTGGTTGCACAAGTGTGCACACCCTTTTATAATGGGGCATGTGACTGTGGCATCGTAGTTGTCATATTTATTTCAATTTATTAACAATTTTGAAAACAAAAGAAAGAAATATGCAAAAACTACACAACAGGGAGCACAACCAAGAAAAGACACAAGAAATCATGCTTGGTTCTAGCCAGGGCTTGCTAATAATTGCTTTGGAAATCCTTTTTTTATTCTCAGTGCAAACAATAGTATAAATTACATTAATCCACATACAGCATTTCCACTGCTGAACACCCCTAACATCATACACTACTTCAGATATCAAATTTAGCAGAAATAAGTGGTTATTAAAGATGAATGAATGAACAAATAATCCAGTACAATCCAAGCACTAAACAAATCCTGAAGTGACTAGGACCTGGCTTATATACCTTTACCGCTCTTTACATTGTAATAACAGTTATAATCCTACATGCCTGTACTGCGCTCATAATGAAATCAATATGGCAATACTTAAAATGGATCAATCAAGGACAGAGGAGGCAAGCAGGAGCAGGAGCTGCTGCCTGGCACTCGTCCCAGTCCCTCTGGGTGAAGACATCAATAATGACACTGTGCGAAAAAAAGGAGGAGGGACTGATTAAATGTAAGGAGGAACAAAAGGAAGTCATGTAGTAAGCATACAGATAGAGGAAGATGTAGAGGTTAAAGAAAGTCTTTTGCAATTAAAGTAGGAGAGAGAGAGACAAGACACTTTCTACACACATTCAGTGTATGGTTGTGTGTCGGGTTTGACCCACTCTGAAATGTTAATGCAGTTGGAGTTAGAGAGTCAAATGTCCCCAACTTTGTGTATGCTTTATGCCTAATTCCTACTTAACACACTCTTTTTAAAGGTCATGCTCACATTTTCTCTGCCCAGTGTGATTTAAAAGATAAGGAGTAAGGCGGCAACTCTGTCACCATTCAAAACATATTTTTAAAAATGAAAAAAGATGCAACAGTCTTGTGATTGTATGTGAAAGTTAAAGCCATACAGGATAGAAGTTATAAAAGACTATAAACAAGAGATCTGAATTACCATGTTTGGCAAAGGAGCATGAAAATCTGTTATGCTACTAAAAAGACCAGAATAAAAGCAGTACTGCAGGATACTGTACAGTAGGACTGTGTAGTGATGCAGGCAGCATATTCCCCTCTGAAGAGCAATGTTCTGGCTGTAGCGTTTGCCTCCTCTGCTCAACTGACCTCCACGTCTGGGAAACAGCAGCTTCAGCACGCCCTGCCCTCATCCTGATGCTATATGCACACTTGGCACTCCTCCCTACTGATCACCGGCAGTGCTTTAATCACACCCGACACACACACACTTCTCGGAGTAACAAATTCACATTTCTAAATTATCATATGCAAATGGATGGAGCTGTCAAGTCCTCATGTGGGCTTGATGCCATTTTAATGGCACTGGTGGGATGACAGTTAGATGCTAGCCTTAACTCTACAGGACAGTCAAAAGAGATATTAGCTCTCATGATATAGACTAGATATTCAGAGCTATCAATACATGATAAGAAGCCATACTGATATTACTATTTAAAAACAGATCAAAATCACTTCTGAAAAGATAACTGGGCATCAATATGATGTAGCAAGGTCTACGAGATATATAAGCACATTAGAGATGCTAGCATGACAAATATTTTATAAATAAATCCAGTTTACAAGCTGCACATATCCTCCTTAATAATGCTCATTCTCATAGCTGTCCCAAATCAAACAAATACCTATCTGCCCCTGGTGAGTGTACAGCCCACTGCAATTAATCAGCCAAAGAGAATCAATAGAAAGAGAAAAAGAAAGAACCCCAATGGGAGTTAACTTGATTTTAACTTTAAAGTGCATACACAGCAAACACACACTTTTTACCTTTTAGAAATGCTGGGAAAATAATAAAGGTGCATGAGATCCTATACAGTAAAAATTGCAGAAAATTGTGCAGTGTAAAGTCAGGGAAGGACGACCAATTCCCTTCACAAACCACATAATAAAAGATTATATCTGATAACATAAAATGATCAAATGCCTCCTCATTAATTACTATGAGATTTACAATGCCATTGCCACTACTCAAATGAGTCAGGTACAGAAAAAAAGAGTTACTTAGTGGGACTAAGGCCAGTTATCATTCACTACAAATGTTAGAAGCCTGTATAATATATTAACTAATTCAATAACATACCAAGGTCATTAGTTTGTCAAAATTAGGATGAACATGGTGGGGGGAAATATGCTAAGTAAGGAATAAAAAAACGAAGGGTATGCTGTTATAAGAAAATTAAACAGGGGTGTGATGCGGTCCGACATGAAGGTGAGTTACAGTTACCAACCCAAAGTTGATTTATTTTCCTACATCATGTGATTAATTCCTCTTATACCTCAGCAATTTATCAATTATTACATTTTTTAAAAACTTAATTAAAGAACGAGACACCATACTCCATTAAACAGTATGGTTAGGTCCTCTTAACACTTATGGTATAATAACTATATTATAATAGCTTCGCATATAAAACCTCACCATATCAACAATTACACATTTTTATACCACCTACTGATGATAATTGAGCAATAAACAATGTAATGCTATTGAATATAGGGCTTCAGAAATAAAAAGTTGAACTTTTGTTGACTTAATACACATGCAATCACAAACTAGTATATTGTGCTTAATGACATATCATATTATGCATTACAGTACACTGGTATAAAATCTACCTTTTGAAATATCTCCTCAAACTGTAAAATTATGAATAGAACTAAGTAATAACCATCTGTCAGCTCATACGAGAGAGAACTGCTGTTTCAGCACACTGTGTGAGATGGGGAGGGCATCCAAGTCATTGGCATTCTGGCTGCTTCCTGCCACACTCTCCTAGCCAGCTGCCCACAGCACCACGCGGATGTTTTACTTAACAACCACAACTCAGTAATCAGCAACAAAAAATCTCTATGTGGGATTTCATATTTAATGCTCAAAAAACACATTCCTTTCTTCAAACCATTAATACAGAAATATGTTGTGGCCAAGTAAACAGTCAGACATGCTCTAACAATCAAAACACAAAACATACATGAACAACTAAAGGACATTGTTTCAGGGAATGAATCTATTCATCTTCAGTAGCCACTTTATCCTGTTTAAGGTCATAGTGAATCCAATCCCAGGGAGCACTCGGAGAAAAACAGGAATAAATCCTGGATGGGACATCAGTCCATCACAGAGCAGCATACACACTCATACCTAGTGGCAATTAAAAAGAATTAATCATCAAGCTTTTGGGAGGTGGAAGGAAACCAGAGAACCTGGTGGAAACCTGTGTGGATTTAACCTATGATCCCAGAGCTGGTATTTTCAGTTAATGAGAGCTCATTCCCAAGCTAAACTAACTGCACAAGCTACCTAACAGGCCACACAGCCACCTGCACTAAGCAAACCATGAACACTCTATGGAGAGCTAAACGTTATGTGTCCTGCGCACATCTGTTGTGCCATCAAAGCCAGATGCTGTAGAAAGCACTCAAGCAACAATCTGTCAGGATGAGTTAACAGATCTCCACACCTATACAGAGTGTCAGGTACCTTGAAAATATGGACCCACACACCCAAAATATCAATCTCTCATACAGGTCAGATAATGATATAGGATGTACTGGCGTCATCCAATCTTACACTGGATTAAGACAAACCAACAAGACTAACTAGCAATATTATTGTTGCATCACTGTTATGTCTTTCATATTTATTTCTGTAAAGCCACTATGATGAATATCTGCCAATTTGAAAGTGGGCAGTATAAAAAGAAAAACCTTACCAGTTCTAACCAAATGTGATCTATGTTTGAGAACTGTCCTACATAAACGTGTTTGTTTATCAAAGAAATTATGTAATGTAATGCAATATAGCTATTGTGTGGGTGGTTAAAGCTTTGGCTTCCCCAGATGAACAGACTGAGAGAGTCGACTGCAAAAAAACTAAAAAATAAAGACCTCATTAGTTAGAATGGTCCAAGCTAAATGTTAGTTGACCTTTTTCAAACACAAAACCACCTTCACAGTATATAGCAGTGTCTAAGCATGTGTACATTTCCAGCACACACACACACACACACACACACACAACACACACACACACACACACACACACACACAGAAAGTGGGGACAATGCAAAGAATCCATGTAGGCACATTAAGTAAGCTAGTTAAATCAGTAGAGATGGAAATTGAATTACTGAGGTGCAACCACTGTATGTTGTATAAGGATTGTGCCAATGATGCAAAAACCTACTGCAAGAACCTACTGCTTAAGCAACCCAGTCTCAGCAAAAAGCATTCAACCTATCTGCAGCACCTTCTATACGTTAAATATCAATTTTCTGGATATGTTGCATAGAGATGTATCAAACTTTCACTTAAATGCTCTGTATGCTACATTCTGCACCAACATATTGTAACTGAGTTAATCTCTCTCACTATGCTATTTGAAAGATGTTACCTCTTTTTTTTGTTTCTTTCTTTCTTTCTTTTTTTTTTAAATATTGAGCATAGCCCACTTTATTCGTAAAGGTTGTGCTTTTCACAACATGTGATTACACTTACCAGGCTCTTGAAACTTGTCTGCAAACACAATCAGGCTTGAAAGTCACATGGTAACAATGTATGTTAACAGATATTTTCCAAATGCAGATAGTTTTAGGCTGTAAATTCTTTAGGCTATTGAAAATACAGAGACGTTAAAAATATCCATTACTGTACCATTTTATACACACATGGGAAAATATCCACATTACTGTACCATGTTAATGTGTGATTTACAAGCCTGACTGTGTTTTATTTTCTTATTCACATTAAATTAAGTCCAGGATAGCACCAAGAAAAGAAAAGCCCTATAAAGAGAAAGAAAAAAAAATTATAACAGTTGTACACAGTATGTCCCTACAAGGACAGGATCTGACAGTTTTTGGTTACTGAGGTCAAGGTCAGGTGAGTGTGTATGTGTGTGTGTGTGTGTGTGTGTGTGTGTGTGTGTGTGTGTGTGTGTGTGTGTGTGTGTGTGTAATTGTGTGGTTGTAGAGTGTAAATGTAGATTGTAGATTTACCAGTGATATTGACCAGTGATATAAAAATACAAGCTCATTTTATTGTGGATATTAGGTGTATTACTATGTAAAAATGAAAAGTATGCTTTTAGAGCTGTCTGTCCAAAAATCACTGTTGAGTAATAAAAAACTTCTAATAGCCAACAATGAACCATACATATGATCCCAATTCTGTGGGTCAGTCTGTTTCCTGTTCACACTGAATATGAGTAGCACTTCATCCATCAGAGAAAGAGGAAGCTAAACAGAAAAAAGATAGAGAGAAAGATGAGAGAGGAGGAAAGGGATGGAGGAAGAGAATACCAACTCCTCTAGCCCAAGAGACTCTTCAGGAGCACAAAAATAACTGGCCTGAGATAATACTGCAGGAGAACTTCCCATCTGTTTTTACACAGCAGCTCCACTGAGGAAACAAAGTTCAGCAGCATAAGCCGCATCAATTCACAGTTCTGTCCAACAGGGAGGACATTATAATGGGTTTCCCCCATTCACTAGATACAGTGTTTTCCTTCTACTTTTCTTTCTTGTCACCCTGCTTTGTCACACCCTGCTTGGTTTATATAATCGATTCTTCATTGTAATGAACCACTTCATTTCTCATTGACCTGTGAAATCTCTAACTGCATTCTGTCCCCTTACACTATCCTTCTCACCCTCTATCACTGTTCACCATGGCTGTCTTCAAAATGCTGTCTGGCAGGTACACAACCATTACTGATAAGATAATATGACAAACAGCGGTGATAAAATAGAACTGGGTAGAGGATCCCCTTTTGTATTTATCAGAGATATGTTCTGGGACTTTTACTGGATGAGGGTAGTTTGAGTAAGGATGGCTAGAGGGAACAACTACAAATAGTCTCCAGGCAATATGGCTGCTGATCTTGCTAAGGTTGGTTCAGCGACATAGGATCTCGAAGGATGAAGAAAGGGCATGGACCGAACAGGTGTTTCATATGAATCTAACAGCACACTGAGAATCTGATGGTACATCAGTGTGGGGCTATAAATGATGATATCAACTCCTCAGGCAGCAAACTGAATAAGGCGGAAATGAGTCCAAGGACCAGGACACCACAGTGTCACTCTTGAGTGAGGTGTCACATTAAAGAGCTGTCATGCTGCCTTGACCTTGATATTAACTTCGTGCAACTGGATGCAGATTGAAATATTGTGCAAAAATGTCATAAAACCAACTTATTTTTAATCTTAAAAAATATATATAATTTAGTAGATAAATCTGTAATTCATTACATACACTCACAGACCACTTGATTAGAAACACCTGCACACCTGCTCATTCATGCAATTATCCAATCAGCCAATCATGTGGCAGCATCACAGGAGATATTTTTCCTGTTTATCTATGCGATATCTTCAACTGCCTAGTTCAATGATCCTGTGCCCACTGTAGCCTCAGATACCTCCCTTTGGCTGACAGGAGTGGAAGGTGATATGGTCTTGTGCCATAGTAGCACACCTGCCTCAAGGATTGACGTAAAAAGTGGTTATTTTAGCTACCTTCCTGTCCGCTCAAAACAGTCTGGCCATTCTCCTGTGACCTCTTTCATCAACAAAGCATTTTCAATCCAAGAAGATCAGAAATTTCTGAAATACTCAAACCAGCCCATTGGCATCAACAACCATGCCATGGTCAAAGCGACTGAGATAACAATTCCCCCCATTCTGATATATGACTTGAACAGTAACTGAAGCTCTTCACCTGTATCTGCATGATTCTATGCATTGTGCTGCTGCCACATTATTGGCTGATTTTATAATTGCATGAAGGAGCAGATGTACAGGTGTTCTGAATAAAGTGTCTGTTTAGTGTATGTTTTACTATACTGTATATGTGATTTTGACTTAATTTGTCCAGTGAATTCAGACAAATCACCGTTTCACAGCTTTATGGTAATATCAATCCACACAGAAAAAAAAGAAATAAAGCAAGGAAATACTCTGATGGTGTGAAACATAATACAATCAGCTCAAGGTAACCAATTCCCAAACATACTCCACAAAAGCAAAAGGATAAGCACATTGATTTATAAAGTCAAACACCATCCTATCCAGACACACAAAGCTGTTCAAAAGCAATAAATGTGCCAAGCTCTAGACACACACCCCATATGCAACAACCTCAATTACAAAATAATTGGGACAGTATGGAAAATGTTCATAAAAACAAAGAGGAGTGATTTGTAAATGTACTTTGACTTGTATTTAAACAAAAAACTTATAAAGACAAGGTATTTGATGTTTTACCTAATTAATAAAGCATAGTTTTTTGAAGGTAAACATTTATTTTGAAATTGATGCATGCAACATGATCCAAAAAAAAGTTGGTATGGGGCAGATTAGGACTAATAGCAATAGTGACAAGTGGAAATAGGAAGATGATGTGAAATAGTTGGGGCAATCGTCTAATCATAGTATATAAGGAGCCTCCAAAAAAGGCCTAGTCCTTCAAGAGCAAGGATGGGTTTAGACTCGCCAATCTGCCAACAGATGTATCAGCGAATAATCCAACACTTTGAGAACAACATTCCCCAAAGACAATCGGTAGGGTTTTGGGCATTTCACTTTGTACAGTGCACAATATAATTAAAAGATTCAAGGTGCATAAAAGGCAAGGCCGAAAACCACTTCTGAATGCGGGTGATCTCCGATTCCTCAGACGTCACTGACTTAAAAACCATCATGAGTCTGTAATGGATATCCTGACATGGGCTCGGGAATACTTTGTTAAACCTTTGTCATCAACACCATTCGCCACTGCATCTACAGATGCAAGTTAAGGCTTTACTATGCAAAGCAGAAGCCCTACATCAACACTGTACAGAAGCACCGCCGACTTCTCTGGGCTCGGTCTCATCTGAGATGGACAATGGCACAGTGGAATCGTGTTTTGTAGTCTGACAAGTCAACATTGCAGATATATTTTGGACAAAACAGCTGTCGTGTTCTCCAGGTCAAAGAGGAAAAGGAGCATCCAAGCTGTTATTAGCATCAGGTCCAAAAGCCAGAGTCTGTCATGGTGTGGAGGTGTGTCAGTGCCCATGGCCTGGGTAACTTGCACATCTGAGACGGCAACATTAATGCAGAAAAATATGTACACATTTTGGAGCAACCTATGCTGCCATCCAGAGCAGGACAACACCAAACCACATTCTACCTAGATTACAAGCGAATGGTTGCATAAATAGAGAGACATTTTTGGAGTGTTGCACTCATCAGATTTGACGTGAGTGTATATTTTCAAAATAAATTTAATTCACAAAGTAAAACATCAAATAATGTGTTAATAACGTGCTTTCAGTATAGTACAGGGTAAACTGAATTTTAAATGACTCTTTTTGTTTGTTTTTTTGCATTCTCCATACTGTCCCAACTTTTTGGAACTGGGGTTGTACATATGTACACATATATTCATGGACATACTGCTATGTTTGAGTGTGCAATGCAGACAATAGCATTTTTCATTTTAACTTGCTCTTGGTAGCTTACCTGACATATTTCTTTATCAGATAGATGGTGCAAACTGTAGCCTACTTACTGTGGATGGCTCATGATGAAGACTGCAGTGGACAGGGACCAGACTTCCTCCCCACAAAAATAATAAATAAATAAATAAATAAAATTTAAAATAATAAATAATAATAATAAAAAAAAGTTATCCTAAATTGAAGATCCTAGTTGTTCCAGATGGGGGTGACCACATGCATACCAAACCTGTAATGAGAACAAAACATATATTTAGACGTTCAAATAAAAAAATGCTTAACAAAATCAAGATATATGTGCCCCAGTAACATGAGTGTGATAGATAACTGTGCAACTAAAGCTACATACTCAGGTTAAAACACATTTGTGGCTTAGATTATTTAATCAGTCAAGGGAAATGAGGTACTGGCTTGTGAAATTGAACCATCAGTATAATGAATACAGCTTTTCCTTTACAACTGAGATTATAATAAAGTTATAGTAGCTTTATGCTGGAACTCACCCAGCCTTTATTGATTCTACAAAAGAGCGTACAATTACAAATGCAATGATTTGATATTAGATTGAGACACTGTATTTCATCTGACCTTGCTGACACATGGAAATTAGGAAATAGGCTCTTATCTCCTCTTGCAGCACTTATGTGATACTCGCCATGCACACATTTATATATATATATATATATATATATATATATATATATATATATATATATATATATATATATGTATTAATTCTAGTTAGATTACTGAAACTTCATGTAAAATTCTTCAGCTCCTCTGGATAAATCCTAACCTGGCCATGCCACATTTGAGCTCTTGCCAAATCAGCCTATTGAGAATTCCCCATACTCCTTTCCTCTTACTGCGCTTAGTATAAAATGCATGTGTGAGCACCGAGTGAGTGCATAAGGGCTTTAGTGACGTTTGATCACAGAACTGCCATGAGGGAAATGGTGGCATATTATTGTACAAACAGCACTATTTTCAGCATAGCAAGCTTTATCCAAAGCCTGAGCCGGTGGTGTGACACTCTTTCTTCTAGGTGTGATGAAGGTGTCAAACTCAATCTGGATCGGCATCCATAAGCATCTGTGGAACTCATTTACCACTCGTTTCAATTATTTAAGTGTTGTGATGAAAGTTTAGTGAATTGTGAAATCCAAGCGTCCAAAGCTGAGCTCAAAATCATAAGCTGAATAATAGCAAAGTTGAAACTGAGAGTGAATTAGTGCAGAAATTAGGCCCGGACCTTTCAATTACGGATGATCATGCAGTCGTATATAGTTGTACAGTTATTTAAAAGTGCAACAGTAGTATTAGGAATGACAGGACATGTATAATGGTTCATAACATGAGAGCAGAATAAGGAGAAAACAGACCACTGTTGAATCTGTTGAACAAGTTGAAATAAAAATTATCACAGGTGTAAAATAATGTGATCATCACACATGGCCTGCACTCTATCCACTGGCTTAAGTCAAATTGATGTCTGAAATGTTTTATTTGCTGGGCTGTACTGAGTATCGGTATTGAAACCCATACTCACATGAAGCACTGCAATGGGACCAAATTATATTTTACATGTTTGGTGATCTGATCCACTGATATATTTTATGCCATGAATGTGTGTGATGTTGACTGACATGACACACATCATGCACATAAACAGAGGACACAAAATGTCTTAAAGCAGGCCATCACTACACCTCTGGTGTTTTGCATTTGCAACTTGTCATCAGATGATTGCAAACTGTCAGCATGGTTACTCTGAGGTCAGTATGAGTAGGTAACACTTTAGGATATGGATCCATCATTAATGACTAACTACACAGGAAAAAAATTATAATGCAATATTAACTTTCTAGTAACTACTATTAACTAACTAAAAATGCTGATTAATGAATTAGTACGTAATAGTACACAGATAAATGCGGTAGTTCACTATTAGCTAATCAATAACTACTATTTCTTTCATGCCTCCCGGAGAACTACTAAAAAATTATATACAGTTTCATAATTAATATGAAACTGCTACTGTTAACAAATAGACAAGATTATTTACATGATCAATAGATAATAGCAGACTTATGATTTGGGTAAGCTGTTTGTGAGGGACCAGGGCGGTCAAGGCACAAGAGACACAGTTTCCCTAAAAAAGTTTAATTAATCAAAATATATATTTACAATGAATTCAAATTATCAAAATCAATATTTAGACATATAAAAGAGATTCGTGGGTCACACCATACAAACTGAACAGAACTAAATTGAAATAGCTGAGGACTGAACAGAACCAAACAAATAAATCAACAAAGGAGGCAATACAGACAGACTAGTCCATTTTATACACACATGGGGGAAACAAAACACTTCAACTAAAAATAGCAGTGTATGCGGTGTGTCGGCCTTTAATGCGCACCGACCCCATCGAAGATTCCACAAGGCAACTATACACCAGCCATTTACTCCTCAGCTCATCCAACACAATGGTAACTTAAGGAAAACTGTTTTAACAAAAGTGTGTAAAAACATAAAGTAGAATGTGTGCACTCCAACAAGTTCAATGATGCACTGGAATCAATAAAGTATTTGAATGAAACAAACTGAGTCTGAGTCTTAATATGTCATGATTACTGGTTTGATTTGTATAGTGCTTTTAACAATGGACATTGTCTCAAAAAAGCTTTCCAGTAACATAAAAATACAGGATACAGATTTTAAGTGTGTGAATTTATTGCTATTGAGCAAGCCGGTGGCAACGGTGGCAAAGAAAACTCCCTAAGATGAAATGAGGAAGAAACCTTGAGAGGAACCAGACTCAGAAAGGAACCCATCCTCATCTGGGTAAAGTTCAAAGGCATTACGGAAAAGTGGCCACAGGAGTATGGTCCCAAAATGTGCATTTAAATAGTAATTTCTTACAAATTACATTGATCCATAGTTAGTAAATCATTCTCTAGGAGGAATGATAAAATGCACTAATTATTAACAGCTTACCCAAATCATAAGTCTGCTAGTACCTATTGATTATGTAAACAATATTGTCTATTCGTTAACAATAGTGGTTTCAAATTAATTATGAAACTGTATATAGTTTCTTAGTAGTTCTCCAGAAGGCATGAAAGAAATAGTAGTTATTAATATAGTTTCTTAGTACATTCACATTTATGACATTTGGCAGACACCCTTATCCAGAGCAACTTACAGAAGTGCTTTGAAGTCTCTATCAATAAATACAGCCTCATACTGGTTCACTAGGTCATGGACTAAAAATACCATCAGTCTTAAAACTCTCTTGGGAGGTAATATAGTAAGAAAACACACAAACAATTTTTTAAATGAAAAGTGAATAATTTAAGTACTTTAGGAAGAGGTAGGTTTTTATGACGTGGTTTGAAGACCGCCAGTGAGTCAGCTGTTTGGACATCTAGGGGAAGTTCATTCCACCACCTAGGTGCCAGAACAGAGAAGAGTCTTGATGCATGCATTCCTTGTACCCTTATAGATGGTGGCACCAATTTAGCAGTGTTAAAGGTTCAGAGGGAGCGTGGGAGCGAGGGAGCGTGGGGCAGTGCGGGGTGTGATAAGTGATTTGAGGTAAGTGGGTGCTGGACCATTTTTGGCTTTGTAGGCAAGCATCAGTGTTTTCTATCTGATGCGGACAGCTTCAGGAAGTCAGTGGAGGGAGCTTAGCAATGTGGTGGTGTTGAAGGTAGGAAGGTTGAAAACCAGTCATGCAGCTGCATTCTGGATCAGTTGCAGATGTCAAATAGCGTTCAGAGTCAGACCTGTGAGGAGTGAGTTGCAGTAGTCCAGCATCAAAATGACCAGAGACTGAACCAGCACCTGAGTGGCCTATATGGATAGAAATGGACGAATCCTTCTGATGTTGTAAAGGAGAAATCGACATGAGCGTGTCAGATTAGCAATGTGAGAGGAAAAGGACAGATTTTCCATGGTTACCCCAAGGTTGTGTGCAGTAACTGAATTTCTCTGGGAGGCATGAAAGAAATAGTAGTTATTAATAGTTTCTTAGCAGTTCTCTGGGAGGAATCAAAGAAATAGTAGAAATCGTTCGCTAATAGTGAACTACAGCATTCATCTGTGCGCTATTACTTACTAATTTGTTAATCAGAGTTTCTAGTTAGTTAATAGTAGTTAGTAGAATGTTAATATTGCGTTATTCATTTCTTCCTGTGTAGTTAATCATTAATGACGTATCCATATTCTAAAGTGTTACCTATGAGTATTCACAGCTCTGAGTCTTGGTATTGTATTCAATTGGGGAAACACTGGATTCGCATTGTTCTTTACGAGCATTGCAACTGATGGAACCAAGACAGATTAACAGTAAAAAGCTAAATTTAAAATTCTACTCTCCAGCATATATACAAAGCGCCTTTCTATCACATGCATACAATTTTCTGTCAGAGGTAAAAAGAGAGGAAGATGACCTATTTTTGATAGTGGCACTATCAGGTCTGGGCAGTATACTAGCACACACAGCTCCCTCTCCTGCCTCCACATCACACTGAAACTTTAGCAGCTGATCACTGATCCACACACTGTCACACTTCAGCTGGCACAAATGAAATGCAAAAAACAGGACTCTTTGCTGTAGGAAATAGGGCAACGCTTTTATTTCATAGTGCTTATATACCTTTACTTGCCTTTCCTGATCACAACACAAGCGTAACATTTTACAGCAACTCATATCGCCCAGGTGACAAGCCATGTCTGAAGTTTTCCCTGTGAAGCCTAATTTCAGACCAAACCCAAAATATATGCCAGTGATGAAAGGGATTTCTTTAAATATCTTTCATTTCCCAAGGCCTAAAGCATCGAATGACTGTGTTTGTGATTAAATGCATTACCACCAACGAGTAAAAGAGCCAAGGATGTGTGGCTATTAAAGGCCATGGTTTCCTGACACGGTTTAGTCGTCGACATTGGGTTTAATGAAATAACATGACGACAAACGGTCACTGATGAAAGCAATTATGGGTACAATAAGAGGGGGAGGCAGAGAAGACGGGAGAGGAGGAGGAGGAGGAAGAGTAATTATCACACTCACTAGATGAAGAAATCATAAAATAAGTAGCCTATTTAAAAACCAATAAACCTACCTTTTTTGTTAAATACATCATCGGAAGTTCAGTCGTGTCTCTCTTGCTCTAGTAATACTGATGATGAAATTGAGGAGGAGGAGGAGGAGGAGGAGGATGATAGAGATGTGTGCCTAGCCGATGCTCGGTGCTCAGAGCTTTCTGTGTGTAGGCTGCTACTGTTATCCTTGCCAAGCATCCGCTCTGATTCTGCTTCTTCTGCACCTCCGAAGAAAAAAAGGGCAAGACTACCGAGCCCGATCTGTAATGCGATCATCGTTCACCGAGATGCTGTGAGCAGTCCGCTGGCGAGTAAACGGAGAGGATCAGCATCAGCAGAATCCGTGAGCGCGGAGGAGGAGGAGGAGGAGGAGGGGGAGGGGGGGGCCATTGTGTGCCTGCTCGGCTCAGTGTGAGGATGAGGGATGAGGGCTTCCCCGACAATCACTCTGGGGACTCCGCGTGTCCAACCGAGCATTAAAACCTCGAGTCCAGCTGCTCAAAAATAACAAACAGCTGTCCGCTGTATTACGAGTGCGCCTGGTAAACACGCAGTCAGCATCACGGCATGCTGGAGTGTCGACCAGTTGAGTTCAACGTGCGTTTCTCAGTAAGCTCGAGTCCTTCAGAATACGGTCCAGCTCATTGAAAGTGAGTAGTCGAGCTGCGTATCTACAGACGTTTCCCCTCCTTCGCCTGGTGGAGAAGAAAACATGATGACAGCCACTTCTCTATGCCAATTGGTGTAAACGTTTGTCATTCGATCACAATCACTACTCCGTGGATAAAAGAAGTCGTGATTCAACTGACATCACGCAAAGAAATGCTTCTGTAATTATTTATAAACGGCTAACGTGTGTGTGCGCGCGCATGGAATTGAACGTCCACATATTCTACGTGAGAAATAAAGAACATTAACGCAGAACTCAACGGGTGACAGTCGGTAAACGTCAAGCCAACGTTGCCATGGTGATTTGGCGGGAAAAGCTTCATTTTTTTAAATAGTCCCCACTTAAACCAGTGTAGAATAGACATACATTCATCTGTAGTACCTCCCTGTCTGAGTTGATGCTTTTCTAAACTGTGCCTGATCCTGACACGCTTCTTCTGTGTGTCTTCTCACACTCTTTGGACTTGTCTTGATTCATATTAATGCTCTACTTTCTGCACTTGTGACTCACCTTCTGCTGCTCTGGACGGTCCCACATAGATACCCTAAATATTTCCCGAAACCTGTTTTTGCCCGCTACTCACCCTTGATTCAGTGGACACTTTCGTCTGGATACTGTAGACTTGTACCTAAGATCTGCTGCTGTAATGATAATGACTATCCTGTGCTCATCCAGGACTATTATTTAGAATATGCTCATACTGAACGTCCGTACAGGAATTTACACAGGAGTTTTGCAGCCAAAAATGCTTCATTTTGATTTTGTGCTCTTTTTGTGTTAAAATACTTGAATTGGCAGTGATGTTTGTTGGTAGCTAAATGAGACCTTTTAGCTGTACTCATGTTTTATGCACCTGAATTGAAGAGGGCTTTTGCTGAATGTGCATTGTGATGACATCACACACCGCTTCTTATTCCAAATCTGCAGAAAATCTGTGGTCATTAAAAGACAAATTGCAAAAGTGTGTGTGTGTGTGTTTGTGTGTGCGTGATTGTGCCCTGCAATAGGCTGGCACCCCATCCAGGTTGCCCTGGTTGTGCTCAAAGTCCCCTGGGATAGACTCCAGACTCCCCATGAACCTGTGTAGGATACACGGCACAGAAAATGGATGGATGGATGGATGGATGGATAAAGTGATCAGTCAGAATAACGTCATGTTGATTCACAGTAACTCTTTTCTCTATGGAGACAAGTGAACCCAAACAGTGGCAGCAAAATACAGAAGAGATACAAATTTTTTCTGTTAATTTGTCATCCAGCTGCATGTTTCTTATTCGGTGTAATTAATGTATATTTATACTTTCATCAATGCAGATTACACACACACACACACACACACACACACACACACACACACACACACACACACACACGTATTTAATCATGTTGTGGATATCTTGTAATGTTTGATAGTGAGCTCTGTCTGTGGAAGCACATCAGGAATATCTGTGAAATGGTATACTGTCATTTCCCTAATATTTCTGATGTCTATACAATCTTCCTTATTGCCAACTGTCAGACACATACATCAGCTGGAGTACCATAATCCTATATAATAAGGTTTAAACATCAAAAGCCCCACTGAAGGCACACCTACAGAACATAACATTTACAAGATTCGTAAAATATTAAATTCAGTTCAATATAAAGTTCAGAATGTTATTGCCAAAATGGTGATATGTATCATAGTGAGAGATTGGCTCTTTATTCCCATAAATGGTTACTTGCATATCATATCTTACATCTAATATCAAGATATTCATTTACATTCATTGTTTAATATCTTCATGAACTTCAAGATCACTCATCATCAAGACGCGATATACTGGTGACACCTGAAATATGGCTGAAGGTCTACAATTTGAGTACTTTCTGCTTTATGTCCTTTTATAATACATATTGAACATAATAAATATACTGAACATAGTGTTGAATGACAACCAGGAGCTTCACTATGTTAAATGCAGGCCCAGTGGTGAAGTGCATCATACTGACTAATCAGAAAGGTTACAAAACACCTAACTTATGTTTGTCTAATGTCCTTTTTTAAACAAGTCAATCCACAAAAGGTTTTAGCTGTGTTTGACTGCCCTTTCTAACGGTTTTAGTTAAGAAAGTTCCTAAAATTCCATACATACCTGTCATGTTCACAGGATTTATCTTTAACCATAGCAGTCATAACTATCACTTGACATAGTTGACATGCTTAAAGCCTGGAGTAAAGTCTCGATACAAGCAGGTGTTTAACCAACCACACCTGAATGAAAGTAGTGTAAATATTTTCTCATTGCTTCCACCCTGATTCAAGATCTGTCTCAAAACGACAGCCATCAGCCCTTTTTAATTAATTATTCAACACATCCTGGCTGATTAATAGCTAAAATGTTCAATTTTCCATGTAAAAAGAAGAGTCCAAAAAGTGTGTGAAGTAATGAGACAAATGATCATTGTTAGTTCACACTGCATTTTTCTCATGATAGGAAGTGTAAACTGAACCTTGAAGTAATGTGGACAAACAGCAACCACAACATTTCTGGGCTCAAACGTCTACGCCCAGGACATGCTTGTGTGACTCTGAGTGCCACAATGACATTCTTATTGATATGTCACTCTGAAGAAACTTGCCTACAGTCGCTCTATCTGGTAAGTCATTCTCTATTGTGATTTTCATAAAAATCTCATTCTATTTCACACCAGAGTTTACTGCTAAAACTGCAAAACTTCTCTGTAAAGAGAACACAGAACAAGTTGATACAAAGACACACCTCTTTCATTTCAATAGAGAAGTTTCTATTTTGGCAGAAATGTTTACTTCAATGGAAAATATTAATGCATGTGAGCTTTTGTCAAAATGTTTTGCTTCAATAAGAAACATTTCGGTATTGAGAACTAGTTTGGATGAGTATTGTGTATTTTGAAGATATTGAAGCATACAGTTTTGATTATCAATAAAGTCAAATCAGAAACAAACTTTTAACTTGTCTTTTTATACTTTAAGCAATATTTTTGTGTAAAATGTCTCACATACTGTCTGTCTGGTCACATGTAAACAATTAATTTATAAAATCATCTCATTGTTGCCCATAAAGTCAGATATAACCTTATCATTATATATATTACACTTTGCTACAATGTAAAGTAGTGAGTGTACAGCTTGTAAAACAGTGTAAATTTGCTGTCCCCTCAAAATAACTCAAAACACAGCCATTAATGTCTAAACCGCTGGCAACAAAAGTGAGTACATCCCTAAGAGAAAATGTCCAAATTGGGCCCAAAGTGTCAATATTTTCTGTGGCCACCATTATTTTACAGCACTGCCTTAACCCTCTTGGGCATGGAGTTTACCAGAGCTTCACAGGTTGCCACTGGAGTCCTCTTCCACTCCTCCATGACGACATCACGGAGCTGGTGGAGGTTTGAGACCTTGTGCTCCTTGACCTTCTGTTTGAGGATGCCCCACAGATGCTCAATAGGGTTTAGTCTCTGAAGGGAGGGGATCATGCTCTGCTTCAATATGTCACAGTACATGTTGGCATTCATGGTTCCCTCAATGAACTGTAGCTCCAGGGTGCCAGCAGCACTCATGCAGTCCCAGACCATGACACTCCCACCGCCATGCTTGACAGTAGGCAAGACATACTTGTCTTTGTACTCCTCACCTGGTTGTAGCCAAACACGCTTGACAAGCTCTGGCGAACTCCATACCCAAGGAGGTTAAGGCAGCGCTGGAAAGTAATGTTGACCACACAACAATATATTGACACTTTGGGCCCAATTTGGACATTTTCACAATGAGGGGTGTACTCACTTTTGTGAGATACTGTGTATATATATATATGGCCGATCTGAGATGATAGACTTAACATGATGTTTTGTCAGGTGGAAGCAAAACATAATAACTACATCCGCTGAGACGAGTTCCAGGAATGATGGCAGGTAAAATGAAGAATCATGAAACCATTAAACCTCATATAATCGGTGTAACAAATACACATTTATTATACAGTTGAGTGCAGCAGTTTGCATAAATCAAAATGAT
Organism: Ameiurus melas; assembly: GCA_012411365.1. Taxonomy (NCBI): domain Eukaryota; kingdom Metazoa; phylum Chordata; class Actinopteri; order Siluriformes; family Ictaluridae; genus Ameiurus; species Ameiurus melas. The sequence goes on along the minus strand of CM022764.1, from coordinate 16,084,624 downwards.
GTTTGCCAATGTTTATTTCTCATTTAATGTTCTCATTGTTGCTAATGGTATCCCTAAGCACAGCGATACTTTATTATACTCTGCTCTGTGAAAGGTTAGTACTGTATTAACTGTTTTAAGTATTTTATAGAAGGCCATTAGTGCTTACCTTGACCTGTTCACAGCTCATTAGACACCTCAATGAGTCACATTCAAATATATAAAACTAGACCATGTCAACAGGGATGCAAACTTTTGAGCTTTCTAATAAAGGTAACTGCTGACCTAGACTCCACTGATGTAATAGACAGATTTTTAGATTTTGTAAAGAGTATTCAACAAGAAAACACCATTAAATGAACATAAGGTTCTGATATGTATGGAGAACCTGCAATCAAGTTGTTATATTAAAAACCTAGTAGGCACTCATGATGCAAACATCTGCACACAACTGTACAATAAATTTTAATTATCGTTGTGTTACATTCTAATGCATCACATGCTGTTTACTGCTATCAGACAGTGTGACAGCAATAATCAAATAAATCCAGACTTATGATTTGCTCTTTTGTCTTTTTTAGATCATGGTGAACCCTGCACTGGGTCAGATGCATCCTATTGCATGAATGGAGGAAAATGCTTTAAAATACCCTCAATGTCCATGCTTACCTGTTTGTAAGTAATAGTTTCTCAACCTCACTGTAAAACATGACAGCCACATTATTTTAACTTATTTCTTCTATTTAACTCCAATTGTCATGACAAGTTTTGTAAATTGTACTTAAGTTGATAAGTTTTCACAAAATAAACTTAAAATAATCCATTGTCTTGACTTGTAAAACTTGTAAAAGTAACTTTTTGAGTTGAAACAATGTTTATTTTAAGCTGAGTTCACTAATGTTTTTAAGGCAGCAGGTGAACTTTCATTTCTAAGTTTAACCACCTCAAATGAGGTTGCAGAAGATTTTGACCAACTGTTATTATAGAGTCCTATGCATATAAACTTGGCTTATGGAACATTTCAACGTAATATCTGAAATATATTTACTTCAGGAGCCTAATTTAGAGCAACTCTTAAACACATTTAAGCGGTTATTCCGCATGTAATATGCTCCTGTTTACAAGTTACACCAGTTGCCTGAGAGTTATTTCAGTTGTTTATAGCTAGAAACATGACAAAATACAATGTTCATGCTACTGCAGAATGTGAGCAAAATCTAAACCGCACAAGGGATATTTTAGGCCATAGCATTCTGCAGAAGCATGTGCTTTGGCATTGGTTAAAATATAAATTTTGTGAAAATTCTGTTATAAGCGTAAAAATTAAAAATGCCCTACTCCCTGGTGGGCTTCACGGTCATATACATATTACTGCAAATTACCAACAACTAAGCCAACAAACCCAATTGCTGGTACCATTTACTAGCACTGTGTGATGTATGGTTGGTCGAGTGCCAAAGCTGGATATAACAGCAGAGATGAAATGTGAGCTTCCAAAATACGTCATCCAGCATGGCATGACGTGAGCTTTTATAATACATATTTTATGTAACATAATGATTTATAAATGCATCATTATATGTGTATGAACCCATTCGTGATCTTCCCCTCTTCATTGCAAGACAAATGAATGTAAAGGGTTGGCCTGCATGTGCAGAAACACCACATATATGTTGGAAAATATCAGTGTAATACAGTAACAATGAGGGTGGTTCAGTGATGTAACAGGTAGTGTTGTCACTCACAGCTCCAGGCTCCTTGGTTTGATCATGTGCTCAGGTTACTGTCTGCGTGGAGTTCCTGTGCATGTGCATATTCTCAAATTATCCACATGGGTTTCCTCCGGGTTCTCTGGTTTTCTTCCACCTACCAAAAACATGCCAGTAGGTGGACTGACTCAGATGAATTTTCGGAGTGTGAATGTGTGTGATCAACTTAATATTTAAATGAGAAAATTACCTAACTATGTCTATTTTACAGAAATGCACCTAGAATATTTACACTCCTATCATTTAAGGCCTCATAGAAATGATGGGGGTGTGGGATCATGAGGATTTTGGGGACTTAATATAGGGTCACTGGTCAAAAAAGGTTGAGAACCCCTAGTGTAAATGTTGGCACTGTTTTTTTCTCTCTCAGTAATAGCTGAAAACATATGGTTGCAAACAATAACGTGGAGCTCGGTGATTAAACAGGATTTCAAAATGTTTTAGTTTCAACCCCACAGAATCTGCATTTTTTTTAAATCTGCATTTAACTTAACACAATAACTAATCATCTCATTAGCTAATTAGTTATCACACAAAGTTCTTTTCTATGTACGTGTGTACAGTTCACTGTTCTTCACATACAGAATATTTTATATACACTCATGTTCACACACACACATACACACACACACACACACATATATATATATATATACGTTAATTGTATCACATGTAACATATATCTACGATGCTGCTAGAAAGTTTGTGAACCCTTTACCATTTTCAGTATTTCTGAAAAAACGAAATGTGATGAGATCTTCATCTAAGTCCTAAAACTATATAAAGAGAACCCAATTACACAAATGACGCAAAAACAATATAGTTGTTACATTTATTTATTGAGCAAAATTGAATATTGGATATATAATTACTATATGCAAAATATCTTTCTTGGAAAAAGTATGTGAACCTATGCATTCAGTAACTTGTGTAACCCCCTTGAGCAGCAATAATCAACCAAACATTTCAACAGTTTTACTAAACTGTTTCAACTCAGTGAAGTTAGTGAGCTTCCTTGCAGAAACTGCTCTTTTTAGGTAATTCCACAATGTTCCTATTGGGTCAAGGTCTGTACTTTAGCTTGACCATTCCATAATGTGAAATTTATTTCTGCTTTAAAGATTTCTTTGTAGATTTATTTGTGTGCTTAGGGTCGTTGTCTTGCTGAATGACAGATTTACGGTTAAGCTTCAGTTCACGAACAGATACACTGACATTCTCCTGTAGAATTTGCTGGTACAATTCAGAACTCATAGGTCCATCAATAATGGCAAACTGTCCTGGATCTGAGGCATGATAACTCTACTTCTGAGAACCTAAGGAATCTCATTTGATCGAAGCACGGCACACTTCCTTAAACCTGTGTGGTGAAACCAGACTTTGATAGTGAAGACCCAAGTTTATGTTCTTGAAATATGGGAGGGCATGCTAAACTCACGGCTGATTGCCATCGCCTTGATTGAAACACCTGACTTCAATTACACATATAAATGAACTCATAAATTTCCTCACAATTTTGCTTAAGAAATAAATGTAAAAACATTTTTGAATCATTTGTTTGAGTTCTCTTTAAGATTTAAGACTTATTTAAGATTTATGTAGGTCTGATCACATTTCAGCAGAAATATAGGTCATTATAAAGGGTTCACAAACCTCCTGGTGGCATTGTATATCAAGTTAATTTACCTTAATTATCAACATCTGTTATTGTTACTCACACTGCATGGACCAATGAGATCACTTTCCCTTGCAGATGCAATAACAACTATGTAGGCAGCAGGTGTGAGCAATTCCAACTGGAGAGCACATCAGACAACAGCTTTAACACAGGCATGATCATTGCTATCGTCATCCTCCTCATCCTCATCCTGCTGGTGCTGGCTGTGATCATCTACTGCATCTGCAAGTGAGTGAAAAACAAAATATCACTACTGAACTTGTTAAAAAATGAAAAGCAAAATTCACCAATCCCTTTTTGCATTTCATACAGAGCTGTGTAAAAGTACTTGCTCCATGCTGATTTTCTTGTTTTTATGTATAACAAAATCTAAGATAAAACAAAGGCAACCTGAGTAAACACAAAATGCAGTTTTTAAATGATCTTATTTATTGAAGCAAAAAAGTTCTCCAATACCAACTGAGCCTGTGTGAAAATGTATTTGCCCCCATAGTTACTAATTCCCAAATCTATGAAACTGCATTCATAATGTGGTTCAGCTGGACTAGACACAATCAGGCCTGATTACTGCAAACCCTGCTCAATCAAATCAACAGTTAAATAGAACTTTTTCAAAAGCATGAAGTTGGTTAAAAGTCTTACCAAGTAACACACTATGCCGAAGTTGAAATAAATTCCAGAAATTCCTGGTGATTGAAATACATCAGTCTGGGAAGGGTTACAAAGCTATTTCAAAGGCTCTGGGACTCCAAAGGACCACAGTGAGGGCCATTATCACCAAATGGAAAAACTCTGCACAGTAGTGAACCTTCCCAGAAGTGGCTGATCTTCCAAAATTCCTTCCAGAGCACAGCAACTACTCATCCAGGAAGTAACAAAAGAGCTAAAGACAACATCAAAGGAACTACAGGTCTCTCTTTCATCAGAAAAGGTCTCTGTTCATGACTCAACTATCAGAAAGACATTGGGCAAAAATGGCAATGGAGTGATAAAGCTAAAATCACAGCTAACTGAGAAGAACATTAAGCCTTGTCTGAATTTTGCCAAAACACACCTTGATGATCCTCAAACGTTTTGGGAGAATGTTCTGTGGACTGATAAGTTGAAAGTGGAACTGTTCGGAAGAAAGTGGTTCTGTTAAATGTGGCGTAAACCAAACACAGAATTCCACAAAAAGAACATCATACGTATAGTCATGCATGGTGGTAGAAATGTGATGATGAGGGGATGCTTTGCTGCTTCAGGCCCTGAGAAACTTGCAATAATTGAGGGAAACGTGAATTCTCCTCTCCACCAGAAAATCCTAAAGGAGAATGTCTGGCCTTCAGTCTGTAAATTGAAACTCAAGCGTGACTGGATTATGCAGCAAGACAATGATCTAATGCGTGGGAGTAAATTCTAGAAATACTGATCTCCAATTATTAGAAGTATTTGGTTGCAGTTACAGTGAGGGAAAGAAGTATTTGATCCCCTGCTGATTTTGTACGTTTGCCCACTGACAAAGAAATGATCAGAGAGACAGAATAACAACAAGAAAATCCAGAGAAACGCATGTCAAAAATGTTATAAATTGATTTGCATTTTAATGAGGGAAATAAGTATTTGACCCCTTCTCAATCAGAAAGATTTCTGGTTCCCAGGTGTCTTTTATACAGGTAACGAGCTGAGATTAGGAGCGCACTCTTAAAGGGAGTGCTCCTAATCTCAGTTTGTTGCCTGTATAAAAGACACCTGTCCACAGAAGCAATCAATCAATCAGATTCCAAACTCTCCACCATGGCCAAGAGCTCTCCAAGAGCTCTCCAAGGATGTCAGGGACAAGATTGTAGACCTACACAAGCAGCTTGGTGAGAAGGTGACAACAGTTGGTGCAATTATTCGCAAATGGAAGAAACACAAAAGAACTGTCAATCTCCCTCGGCCTGGGGCTCCATGCAAGATCTCACCTCATGGAGTTGCAATGATCATGAGAACAGTGAGGAATCAGCCCAGAAATACACAGGAGGATCTTGTCAATGATCTCAAGAAAACAATTGGTAACACACTACGCCGTGAAGGACTGAAATCCTGCAGCACCCGCAAGGTCCCCCTGCTCAAGAAAGCACATATTCATGCCCATCTAAAGTTTGCCAATGAACATCTGAATGATTCAGATGATAACTGGGTGAAAGTGTTGTGGTCAGATGAGACCAAAATGGAGCATCAACTCAACTCGCTGTGTTTGGAGGAGGAGGAATGCTGCCTATCACCATCCCCACCGTCAAATATGGAGGTGGAAACATTATGCTTTGGTGGTGTTTTTCTGCTAAGGGGACAGGACAAATTCACAGAATCAAAGGGACGATGGACCGGGCCATGTACCGTCAAATCTTGGGTGAGACCCTCCTTCCCTCAGTCAGGGCATTGAAAATGGGTCGTGGATGGTTATTCCAGAATGACAATGACCCAAAACACACGGCCAAGGCAACAAAGGAGTGTCTCAAGAAGAAGCACATTAAGGTCCTGGAGTGGCCTAGTCAGTCCCATAGAAAATTTGTGGAGGGAGCTGAAGGTTCGAGTTGCCCAATGTCAGCCTCAAAACCTTAATGACTTGGAGAAGATCTGCAAAGAGGAGTGGGACAAAATCCCTCCTGAGATGTGTGCAAACCTGGTGGCCAACTAAAAGAAATGTCTGACCTCTGTGATTGCCAACAAGGGTTGCCAATAAGTCACGTTTTGCAAAGGGGTCAAATACATATTTCCCTCATTAAAATGCAAATCAATTTATAACATTTTTGACATGCGTTTTTCTGGATTTTTTTGTTATTATTTTTTGTTATTCTGTCTCTCACTGTTCAAATAAATCTACCATTAAAATTATAGGCTGATCATTTCTTTGTCAGTGGCCAAAAATCATCAGGGGATCAAATACTTTTTTCCCTCACTGTATTGCTGCTAAAGGTGGCACAACCAGGTTGCTTTTGTTTTTTGTTGTATTTCATTTGAAGATCTAAAACTATTTAGTATGAGAAATACACAAAACAGAAGAAACCAGGGTGGGGGTAAATACTTTTTCATACCACAATATATATATATATTTGGATATTTACCATTTTCATTATAGCAACAGGGGATTATTGTATTAAATTGGATCGTGTAATTGTATTAAAACTGTCAGTTTTTTAAATGAATATCCTGCTGGTAAAGCAAAACATCTTTCAAATGTTTGTTTAAGTGCTGTTTCTAAATCTGGTTTTCTCATTATTAGATGCCATAAAATAATTCAGGATATTGTTTTCTTTTCAGAGTGCAAAGGAAAGCATCAAATACAAGGGGACCATACCATGATCCCAAAATTGAGCAGTATGAAGGATCTCATTGAAGGATATAAATCAACTTCTGAGGCATATCTTAATACTTTCTTAATATTTAAAATGACACATGTAAATAGTTATTTTCAAAAAACAAAATTTTCAAAAAGAATTTAACATACTAATCTCTTAGTCTAAAGATTATAGTCCAGATAAGGAAAATATAATAATGTAATACATTTCAAATAAAGTTATTACTCTCTCCAGTTTGAACCTACTGGCAACATAAACTTTAAGGAAAATGTCTTACTGATGCCACATATAATCATGGATTCTTCAATTTTACACACATATAATAATTTTTGTATACGTTCAAAAACAGACCAAAACACATAATACATTTTATATTTCACTCTTCATTCTGACAGTGAAAAGAAAAATCTTTGAATGTAATGGTTTAATAAAACTGTACAGATGTTTGAAAATCATATGAAGAAAATAAAAATCTAGCAGTATTAACATACCTGTGTGTTTATCGTTGGTTATTTTAGCAAAATAAAGACAATGCGTATTAGCTAGTTCAGTTGAGATAGCTGGAGATTAAAAAGGTTGTTTTTCCGCACAATCCTAAAACAATGCAAGAACATCTATTACAACAAACAAAATTATCATACCTTAATGGTATTTTTTTTTAAATCCAGATTTATAATGTAGGACTACTGTAGCATTCAAACATGTATGATGTTAGTAACATACCTACAGTGGGGTCCAAAAGTCTGAGAACACTAGTGAAAATGCTTTTACTTTGTGTTTTCTTATTTAATACATCAATTTTCATTACAAATTATATTTGTAATATAATTGTCATATAATAGATAATATAATTATACAACTTGAGTGAAAAGTAGAATCTTTAGAATATTTACATGAATTTCAGAGTTTCTTAGTATTTGGTTTGACCCCTTTTTGCTTTATTGACAAGTGTTTACTCGAGCTGGCATAAGTTTGTGTAAAACCATATTATCCATTTTAGATCAAATCCATTGGAGTGTCATCTGATCACATGCTTCAACAGAAGAGATTAAACATGGAATAAAATCTGACCTTTTGTACAAAGCAGTTAACACGGTCAATATCACACGTTTGCTTACATTTTTATAGGGACCTAGAAATAGTGCAGAATCCTGAATATTAAATATTCAAAATACTGAACATTTACTTTCTTTGAACATTTAATTGTATTTCCTTAAAATATTTCAAAATTCTAAAACCTGTTTATTTCCATATTTTAAATCCCAGATTTTCAATGTGTTCCAAACCTTTGGACCCCACTGGATGTGTAACATAAATGACTGTCTCTCTTTAAAACATTTTGCCACCATCATCATAGTTTGGGTATCCGAGTTCAAAGTTTTGCATGTCATCTTACATTCACCATGTTCTTGAAGGAGGTCTTCTAGTTTATAGAAATGAACCTGTAAGAAAGATCTATGTGAGGAGTCTCCCTCTAGAGGGAACATTAACACACTCCAATTTAGATGAAATGTATGACCTCATTTATCATGTACCATAGCATAAACGCTATATTTTCTTACCAAAATTAAAAATAAATAAATAAACAAAATCTTTTTTTCAAAAAAACAGCACAGAACAAAAAACTAAAAGTCAGTCAAATTTTGCAATCATTTATGTATACAATACAAAGTTCATATTTAAAAAGATTAAAATTAGTTTCACAATACAAAGAAACGGTGACGTGTGATTTACTCTCTACACTTAGTGTACACTCACTCATTCATCTTTTAACACTGTAAACAAAGTACACAGGGCAGCATTATGATAAGAAATCTATAAAAGATACATATGAATCACTTACAAATCATACCCTGGCATGTACTACTCCCACTTTAACTGTCTCTGGCCTTCTCAAACTCATGTGCAATCTTCAGTGCAATGGTATTGAGTCCTACAGACTGCATATTTGTCAGGATGGCCACTACAACCCCCTGAGGAGGAGTCCCTGTATGTCCTGGAGCCTTTAGAATCTCACTGGGTAACACCAGTAACACGCTACTAGCCCCTACAGCGCCCCCTGTGTGTGAGATGTAGTGCCTGCGCATGCGACACTGCCCATACTTTTGCAGCTTCTCCACCACCAGCCAGCCCTGAGCATAGCGGCCATCTTTATCCCATGAAGCTTTGGTTTTATCCACAGGAGCCCACAGAGCTTTAGCCGTGTTGGGTTTGAGGAAGCCTGGCAGGAGGCCGCTCGTGTCAGTCATGTCCACTAGCTGATAGCTATAGAGCATGGCATTACCAAACAGCAGCAGATCACTAACTGTGGACAGAAAGCCTCCTCCAGCCCACTTATAAGAGTTGTCAACATAGGGACAGTTCACAATGCGTCCCTTTTTATTGTAATGGTAATACCTGTAGGAAGGAATGAATACAAGGAATTAAATTGAGAACAAGGCAGTCACGTTAACAGGTATTAAGGAACTAGTTACATGACTGAGATCAGAGAAAACCATACTTTCAAATGATGCTGCATTCGACTCACCTCGATGGGGAGTGGGATGTCGGAATTGCATTATTTTGACAGAAGTGATTTTGAGCTACAAAATTGGTGATAAAACATGGACTCCTCCGTCTTTTAATTTTGTTAGCAGCAAGCTAGCCAACTAACTGTGATATGGAATGTCTATTATCATCTTCAAAACCGTGAACTGTATAGTCAATGTTATAGATTGAACAAGCTAACGTCTCTGTATATTCATAGATCTAAAGCAATACTTGTATGTACGGCATACCTCCTTTAAAGGTAAGAAGTGCTGCTTTGTTTACTGTTTATGCTGCCATGTTCATTTGACGCCACTTGCTAAACTCAGGGTCGAGGTCACCATCTCAAGCTCCTGAGTAGGAATTCCAAGTTGAAGGGGTGTTTTCTTTGGTTTTTCCTAGTCGGAGGTCGGAAATGACAGGTTTTCGCCTTTCACCTTTCGCCGAATGCAGCATTAGACTCGAATTACGACATACCAGATAATTTTTAAACATGACACTTGTGATCCCAACTTTAATCCCATCTTCCTTCTTAAGAAGGAACCACTGATTACCTGGATCGGTTGTAGATAATAGGGTCATTCTCATCTGGCACAGTGTTGAGCATGCCTAATTCGCGGAACATGTTCATCATGAGGTCCAGGAAACGCAGACCTGCTGCTTTCTCCAGCACAGCACTCAGCAGGGTGAACGCATGAGTTGAGTATAAGAATGTAGTGCCTACACACAGCAAACAAGACAGTCATATATTACCAGGTGTTTTTATACCCCCCCAACTTGCACATTAATCTTTATAATTACAAAGTGACCTTCAATTGCATCCCAGATTTATTTTATAATGAAATTCTGAGATGACCTTTTCATTTAAAATTCTTTAATCTACAAGTTCATCTATTTTCACTTTGGTTAACTGTTTCTTACATTAACCACAATCCCATTTAACTGCCTGCAAACAGTGGTGCCCATTTCTACCTAAAGAAAGTGATGCAACTGTGCTTAAGTGCTTTAGTCTGTCCAACTCTCTCACCTCCTCATCTGTACACTCTTCTCAAACACAAAGGGTTCCAAAGCTTAAAGATTCATGCTAACACTGGCATCAGCACAATCACGTCCGTCACCTTGTAGATTGTTAACTAGCCGAGCAAAGTCTCTGCTGTAACGCTATAAAACTATCATATCGCTGCACTGCATTCTGGAACACCAACACTTGAGGTCTCCTCTATTATGTGTTGGATCTGAATCACTAAAAATCACATATTAAATATAAACATATTTAATGTGTTTTAGTGTGGAGTTTCACAGTCTGTGGGTTTTAAATAATTCTCATAGTGCCTAAGAATTACATCCAAAATGATTATTTTCCAGACATACCAAATGGTATGTCATTCTAATGCAGTTATGATTCATCAGGCTGCATGAAAGCTTTTTTTTTTTAATTTACTTTAAATTCTCACAAAGCACATGGTCAGAAAATCTGAGAACAGTTCCATCCGATCCATCCATCCATTTTCCAAACCATCGCACGATACAATCACGCACACCCTCACACACTACGGACAATTTGTAAATGTCAATCAGCGTACACCGCATGTGCGCATGTGTTTGGACTGGGGAGGAAACCCACCCAAAGCATGGGGAGGACATGCTAACGGCACAGGTGGGATTCAAATCCCCAACCTTTTAGGTGCGCGGCAAATGTGATAATCCAGTTGTTTGTGATGCAGGAGGTATTAGGCAAAATAAAATGCATTCATTGCAGTACTTCCTTATTAATTATCCGCAGGTAGCAAATGCAATGACTTCACAAATCACTTAGCGTAGTGATAGTGTAGTGAGTGCAAGTAAAGCTCACCTGGCTCGAAAATAAGTGGATCATCCTTGAACAGGTCCAAGGCCTGGATAACACCCTCGAAGCTGTCTTTGAGGTAGTACTCCTCCTGCTCAAACTCTTTCTTCTTTTTACCATGCTTTGCATCTTTGCTTTTTGTTCTGTTGTCCTGTTGAATGGGTTTTTCTTCGTTCTCACCAGAACTTTTTTCTTCTTTTTTCTCCAGAGGCTTCAGTAGACGTTTTGCTTTCTCTTTGTCTTCTCTCACTTTCTTGGGGTCTTTTTCATAGTGACGGATACCACTCAGGTGAGACAGCAGCAATCGTGCGGTTATCGTGACCTGGTTTAAGTGACATGCAGTTTTAGGGAAACAATCGGCCAAGGTATGGTGTGATGAGGCATATTGCAAAGTAGCAAGCCGTTACCAACTCCATGTTAACCTTTGTTTTTCCAATAATTTCACAAAGGGTTTTATCACTCTTATACTACAGCAATATGCCATGATTGCCATGCCATGAAATTATTTACATTTTGTACTAACTAATGAATATAACATAACACTTTCTTGGACTATTCATGTATAGTCCAAGAAACAATTTCCTTTCTGTTATCACTTATGTTGTAACTGTTATAAACGGTCATTCTCTCTCTTGAGGTTAATAAGAAAAAAAACTGTAGCTTATGTTATGGAGAAAAAGCAAAGCCCAGCAAATCTTTTGACTGTTACAAAGCCCTGATACAGGAGACTCCTTCCACAAAAAGCTAAATAAAAATACAAATATTTATTTACAATAAAATATTACATATATATATATATATATATATATATATATATATATATATATATATATATATATATATATATATGTATGTGTGTGTGTGTGTGTGTGTGTGTGTGTGTGTGTGTGTGAGTTAACAACACATAAAATCTGTTTTTGTGGAGCATCCACCATACAAGTACTTGTGTAAGTTGTTACTATAGAAACGATAATGTATTAGAAGGGGCACACTAATATAAATATTGCAGCTGGCACTACAGTTAGACCTGTTGTTATTGTAAAGTAAGACATTCTAACCAATCAAAATCGAGCATTCAACAGCATTGTGGTAAATATATATATATTCCTGGAAGTTGTATCTTACATCCTTTCCTTCAAACTGTTTTTCAGGGAATTCAGGCACGTATTTCTGGACCGGAGCATCTAAATCAAGTCTGCCATCTTCCCACACTCGAGCAACAGCAGTTGCAGTCAGAGATTTACTGATGCTGGCAATCCTCATCACAGTGCCCACACCACAAGGTACTCTGTTCTCCAAATCAGCATACCCTATGCCTGAAAGAACATGTCTACATAAGATGTAATGTAAAAAAAAAGTTTATTAAAGCAACTGTTTCAACTTGAACAGAAGTTAAGTAAGCACTGATGCAGCTACATACCATCACCCCACACTTGAGTGCCATCTACAGAAACTCCAATGACTATGCCAGGAGCTCCAACTTCATCCTGTTAGCAAACAGCACATTGTAGACAGTGTTGCAAAGTTAAGAAGTGTCCACACTACAATGTATGTAAGTATTTCAAAAGTAAAGACTGCGTCATTTTGACTGACACAAGTCAACATGGTCAAACATGGTTTTTTTTTCACTTGCAAATTAGTAAATATTCACATTTAATAACTAACACATTTAGTAACTATTCACATGCAAATTAGTAACTATTCAAATCAACGAGTGAAACAAACAGGGGATATAGTGTGTAGAACTTTCCATACAACTTCATTTCAACTTCAAAAATGTTTCATGAAAGCAGGGCAGCACAAAGAAAAAGCGAGAGCTTTAAACAAAAAAAAAATCACACTCAATAATCTCTCTTTACCAAATAAGTTAACTTTATTATGCTTTTGGAAATTCTGATGGTACTTTACTATAGAAAGAGCAAACCTGTTGGGGCGGAATCCAGTTTATTCTGAACAGCTACCAGCTTGCAAATTTGTAAGTGCTGGAAGAAAGGAAATAGTTTTTGGAACAGACATTTTAAAGAAAATAATACTAAGGCAACTTAAATCTCTCAAACATGCATCTGTCCTTTTTCAATCCATTTTCAGTACTGCGTATCCTACACAGGGTCACAGAGGATCCTACAGTCTATTCCAGGGAACTAGGGGAACAAGACAGGGGACACCCTAGATGGGGCACAATTGCATACATCGTGAACAATTTGGAAATGGCAATCAGCCAATAATACAACGCATGTCTTTGGACTGGGAGAGGAAACCCCCGAAGCACAGGGAGAACATGCAAGTTCTGTGAACACATAGGGCAAAGGTGCGAGGCAAATGTGCTAACCCCTAAGCCAGTCTGCAAACCTCTATTTCTCTATTTAGTCAAGTAATAAGAAATCTGAAAAATAACTTAATAACTGGCATATATACTCTTCCAGTTGGAGCAGCTTGGCCTGAGTTTTGACAGATGGTAGCTGGTCTGACTAAACTGGATTTTTTATGAGGAAAATGAGATGAATAACAACTGAGGGCCGAATTCCAAAATGGCTCTGTACGGTAAAAATAGTGCACTATAAAGAGTCTAGAGGCCACAATATCATCCCCTATGTAGTGCACATGCACAGGAAGTAGGGAGTCGTTTGATATTCATCCTTAAAAACAGGCTTACCTTAAATTATCTCAAGTAGTAGAAAGAAGTAGTAAAGTCTGACTAAACTGGATTTTTCAGCAGGGAAATGAGATGAATAGACAATAGCATAAATACTGGTTGTGGTACAAATAAAAAAATGGTATGGGTTTAATTTGATTGTCAAATACAGTTAAAATTTAAATACAAGTTAAATTGCAGACACATGCTCTTTCAGATTTGCTATTAGACCAATAGTTACCTAATCTATCAAACATGGGATTAGTGAACAGTGAATTTTTTATTCTTTTTTCCAATATAAATAAGTAAGAATACTATTATTCTTATGTATACTCAGCTATAAAAAAAAATCCCTTAAAATGATACTCAGGTAGAGAAATATTGTAAAGAGTACTATAGTAAAGAGTACTACTGTAAAGCATACTATAGTAGAGAGTACTACTGTAAAGAGTACTACTGTAAGGAGTACTATTGTAAAGAGTACTATAGTAGAGAGTACTACTGTAAAGAGTACTACTGTAAGGAGTACTATAGTATAGAGTTCTATAGTAGAGAGTACTACTGTAAAGAGTACTACTGTAAGGAGTACTATAGTAGAGAGTACTACTGTAAGGAGTACTATAGTAGAGAGTACTACTGTAAGGAGTACTACTGTAAAGAGTACTATAGTAGAGAGTACTACTGTAAGGAGTACTACTGAAAAGAGTACTATAGTAGAGAGTACTACTGTAAAGAGTACTATAGTAGAGAGTTCTACTGTAAAGAGTACTACTGTAGAGAGTACTACTGTAAAGAGTACTACTGTAAGGAGTACTATAGTACAGAGAGCACTACTGTACGGAGTACTACTGTAAAGAGTACTATAGTAGAGAGTACTACTGTAAGGAGTACTACTGTAAAGAGTACTATAGTAGAGAGTACTACTGTAAGGAGTACTACTGTAAGGAGTACTATAGTATAGAGTACTATAGTAGAGAGTACTACTGTAAAGAGTACTACTGTAAGGAGTACTATAGTAGAGAGTACTACTGTAAGGAGTACTACTGTAAAGAGTACTATAGTAGAGAGTACTACTGTAAGGAGTACTACTGAAAAGAGTACTATAGTAGAGAGTACTACTGTAAAGAGTACTATAGTAGAGAGTTCTACTGTAAAGAGTACTACTGTAGAGAGTACTACTGTAAGGAGTACTACTGTAAAGAGTACTATAGTAGAGAGTACTACTGTAAGGAGTACTATAGTAGAGAGTACTACTGTAAGGAGTACTACTGTAAAGAGTACTATAGTAGAGAGTACTACTGTAAGGAGTACTACTGTAAGGAGTACTATAGTAGAGTACTACTGTAAAGAGTACTATAGTAGAGAGTACTACTGTAAGGAGTACTACTGTAAAGAGTACTATAGTAGAGAGTACTACTGTAAAGAGTACTATAGTAGAGTACTACTGTAAAGAGTACTACTGTAAAGAGTACTATAGTAGAGAGTACTACTGTAAGGAGTACTACTGTAAAGAGTACTACTGTAAAGGGTACTATAGTAGAGAGTACTACTGTAAGGAGTACTACTGTAAAGAGTACTATAGTAGAGTACTACTGTAAGGAGTACTACTGTAAAGAGTACTACTGTAAAGAGTACTACTGTAGAGTACTACTGTAAGGAGTACTACTGTAAAGAGTACTATAGTAGACTATAGTAGAGACTATAGTAGTACTATAGTAGAGAGTACTACTGTAAGGAGTACTATAGTAGAGTACTACTGTAAGGAGTACTACTGTAAAGAGTACTATAGTAGAGAGTAAGTGTGCACTTATAATGGTAAGTGTGCATCCAAAGCGCTTTACACTGTGTCTCATTCACCAATGTACTCTCTACTATAGTACTCTTTACAGTAGTACTCATTCACCAATGGTAGCAGAGCTGCCATGCCCTTGCACACAACAACATGCTTGCCATCGGGAGCAACTTGGGGTTCAGTGTTTTGCCCAAGGACACTTCAGCATGTGGAGTCACCCGGGCTGGGAATCGATCCTCCAACCCTACGATTAGAGGACAACCCACTCTACCAACTGCGCCACAGCCGCCTTTACTACTGTAAAGAGTACTATAGTAGAGTACTACTGTAAAGAGTACTACTGTAAAGAGTACTATAGTAGAGTACTACTGTAAAGAGTACTACTGTAAAGAGTACTATAGTACAGTACTACTGTAAAGAGTACTATAGTACAGTACTACTGTAAAGAGTACTACTGTAAAGAGTACTACTGTAAAAACTACTATAGTAGAGAGTACTATAGAAGAGAGTAATATAATAAATAGTAATATAGTAGAAAGTAATATAGTAAATAGTGATGGTAATAGTGATATAGTAATAGTGATAGTGATATAGTAAATAGTGATATAGTTATGTAGTAATAGTGATATAGTTATAGTGATATAGTGATATAGTAATAGTGATAAGAGTACTATAGTAACAGTGATAGAGTAATATAGTAATAGTGATATAGTGATATAGTGATGTGATTATACCTGTACCTTTATCCGCTGAAGGAGGTCGCGGCTGATTTCTATGGCCGCTCTGTATTTTGAGCTACTGTCAGATTTGACTGTTTTCTCACACTCACACCGCTCACACTCACACCGCTCACGACTAGACACGTGATATTTCAGGCCTAGAGCTAACAGCAACCCTGTCCCAATGCCTAGTGCCCCAAAGCGTCGTTTTCCACCGTTATTAGAGTGAACCCCTGGCCGGGTTAGAGTCAGGGTCCTCCTCTGTGCCGCTCTCCCGGCTTGCAGCTGACTCTCCTGCTTTACACCAGCTGCAGACCAGGAGGAGAGAGAGCCGCTGTTACGAGGACAGTATTTACACCGGGGGTAAATAACAGCCGGGTACAAACTTAACAGTCGGGACATCGCCATGCCTGGACGAAAACAAAGCGCGAAGGTTACACTCTGTTTACAGGTACGTAAACATAACCATTCACCACGGACACCTCAAGATACGTGAAGCTGGCAACAATAAATATCAACGAAATGGATTATGGGTAACTGATTATGTTTACGAGTGTAAATGTCAGCGCAAATGAATGCACATAAATTAAGATTTAATGATTTATTAAACATACAACGCACTGTTTTTATTATCACTATTATTAGTAGTATTATAATCGTTCGTATTATTATTATTATTATTATTATTATTATTAGTTTACTTTTAATTAAAAAATATTTTTTACTTTGCTTTTACTTTGAAAAATATTTCGATTCCAAATAGTGACAGTACGTTTTCAATATTTTTTCAAAAATTCCCAAATGGCTCTGTACGGTAAAAATAGTGCACTATATAGAAAGTATAGGCCACAATATCATCCGCTATGTAGTGCACGTAAAGAGGGAGTAGGGAGTAGTTTGATATTCAGCCTTAAGCCTAAAGTGTACTTGACTTTTTCGCTTACGCTAGGAACGCGCTCCGCCCGATTTTTCTACGCACTGGTCGCACATGCGCAGTGAATCCTTTTGCACTTTAGTTGTTCCACAAGGTGGCAACAGTGGCCCATGGCGGTTGGTCCTCGGGTAGTCGAAGAAAAAACAGAAGAGACGGAAACGAGTGCAGTTTAGAAAGTACCCGCATTTGTATAATTCTAGTCTTAAAGAATATAAGGATTTGTATATGGGTGCTAATCGTGGCGAGAAATTGCCCAAGCATTGTTCTCCATGTTGTTGTGATTCTTCTTCGTTGTCGTCCTTCACACTCAAGGACTTTCTTTACTGCTCTGTACTGATTCCTGTAGGCCTGGAGGGGTAGTGCAAGTTATTGTAATGTGTACCGCCTGTGTACGCGTAAATGTCAAATGGAGTACACTTTGAAAGGCTATACGTACGCGTAAAAGTGTTCTAGAGGCTTTAAATTGTGACACGGTTATCCTAGCTAGATAGGAGTAGTAAAAGTTAAGCGACGTTTTAGTACATCTCTCTCTCTCTCTCTCTCTCTCTCACACACACACACACACACACACACACAGTGATATACTAATGTACGAACTACATCATACACTAAAGCAATTAACATCATTTAGATGTGGGAAAGACATCCGTAAGTAAGGCTGGAATTTATGGTTGAGATTTGTTTATTAGTGCAATATGTAGGGGGAGAAACACTTTCAGGTGACTGAGGATGTCAGCAAGAACAGAATGTCCAAAACTGCACATAGAGTTATAGTCGCAGCGCATAAACCTCATCTAATTACAAAGACTGATGCACTTTGGAGAGATGAGTGGTGTAAGAAACACGGGCACTGGTCCTCAGAGATGTGGGGGGGAAAGGGATCAAGTAGGATGACTCATCCTTCACCAAAGTCTTGACAAGTATGAAAGTGCATGTGTGTTTTATGCCAAGAGAATGGCATAGGTCTGAAATTGTACTGGCATAGTTTTTATCCACTTGTCCCTGTAGAGGAAATGGTCACTTCAAATCAATACACACTTTAATCCAAGATGAAACATTACTTTCCTGAGGGGAGTGCTCTCTTGAAGGATGATAGTTTGCTGATAGGGATGTAACAATACACTCCAGTCACTATTTTATGTGATACACAATACTTGCTTCACAATTCGATTCTCAGAATATATATATTACAAAATTTCAATAAGGAAAGATTATGACTAAAAAGACTCATATTTTATTTCTGAATCATAAATAGTGTGCATATTTTTATGTACAGTTTTGGCAAAATTCAGATGAGCCTTAATGTTCTTCTGGGTTAGCAGTGATTTTCACCTCGCCATTCTTCCATGGATGCCATTTTTTGCCCAGTGTCTTTCTGATAGTGGAGTCATAAACAGTGGCCTTTACTGATGCAAGAGAGGCACGTAGGTGCTTTGATGTTGTTCTTAGCTTTTTTGTTACTTGCTGGCTTAATCTTTACTGTGCTCTTGGAGGAATATTGGAAGGTTCACTACTGTCCGGTCTTTCCATTTGGAGATAATGGCTCTCACTGTGGTCCTTTGGAGTCCCAGAACCTTTAAAATTGATTTGTAACCCTTCCCAGATTGATGTATTTCAATAACTTTCTTCCTCATCATCTGGAATTTCTTTCAAATTTGACAGTGTTACTGGGTAAGACCTATTTAAGTGTTGTGTCTAGTCTGGTGTCTGGTTGTGTCTAGTCCAGCTGAACCCCATTATGAACCCCACAGTTTCATAGTTTTGGGAATTAGTAATTATGGGGGCAAATACATTTTCACACAGGCCCAGTTGGTATTGGATAATGTTTTTGCTTCAATAAATAACTATCATTTAAAATCTGTATTTTGTGTTTACGCAGGTTGCCTTTGTTTTATCTTAGATTTTGTTTTAATTTCTGAAACAATTTAGTATGCGATGTAAACAAAAACAGAAGAAATCAGGAAGGGGCAAATACTTTTTTTACAGCACTGTATAAAACTATTTTTCTATTGCTACGAACAGATGTTTAATACTGTAAAAACAATGTACTACAGGTTCACCATATCTTAAGAATAAATAAAAGTTAATACATTAACTGGAAATAGAGCTCCAATGTCAGCTAAAATGCCCTACTTCTGCTGCCTTTTTTAGCTTGTAGAGGCTTGGGGCTGGTATAATTTGAAAGACCTTTTTTTTAATGTTTATAATATGCTTGTGTGACAATATAACCTATAAGCACGTCTGTCATTGTGATCTGGAGCCATAGGTGACTCTACACCTCCAGATGATTTCAGGTAAAGGCACAGGCTCTCCATGAAAGATTGTGATCATGTGACCAGTGTGCGCCCTACATATTTAAACCCAGTGGGATGCATAGATTGGGATCTCTGGTGTTCAAGCAGTGCAATTGAATTAGATGCATTAATATAATATTGATATCCACTATGTGAGTCACACATTTCCAGTATGCACATAATCAGATTTTTTCCTATGCGAAATCGTGGTGCATTGTTTCACCCCTTTTTCCAGGATTATGAAAACAATGTAAAGCATATGCCAAGGCCAAGGCCTGTAAAATCTATCTGCTGAACCTGGGTTTAGACTTTATTTTTTCTGTCACTGCTGGGTTGAAAAATGTTAACATGGAAAAATATGAGCAATCTTTTACTATACACCTCCAATATTTACCAACAAGCTAGGTGTGTTTAATGTAATGGCCAGTAAGCGTACGCAGTGCTTTTCAAACCACATCACTTCCATTTCAGTGTTAGTGCTATGTAGTACAGCTACTTTTAAGAACAGCTACCTTTAGTAGCTGCATACTTCAAAGTGTATCTATTCTTATGTGTAGTAGTAACTGGTGAGTGTAGTTTCATAATTATATGATAGATATCATGTCATCTATTAGCCTATGAACCTGATATGTTGTCATCTACAACATATCACCTATCACGATCAGGGTTAAAAAACAAAAAAACAAGCCTTACTCACTTGTTTGGGTTTGGTTTAGAGAGCATTAGAGTACAAGACGCAATATTGGTATACAAATTATTTCACTAAATCTGACCTTCATGCAACCACTTGTTACTTTTATCCTTGCTGTGTTACACTCAAATACATGATTTTATTATTATTTTCTTTAGCAAGGCTAAAGCACAACTTTCAGTTGTTGGCAATGAAACACTACTGAAGTCAAGCTACCAAAATGTTTAAACCACAACGTGGAAGACAAAAAAAAAAAAAGTTATTTATGTCTGACAGAAGTCATCTGTGAAAAGTACATAAAAGTAATAAACGGCAAAAACAGTGTTACCTCAGACACATTCAAATAAATTAAAATGTTAAAAATGTATCCCAGGCTTTAGAAAATCTAAAACTGTGTAGTTTTATTTATATTTAGCTTTGTACATTTTAGATCGACACCATTTAAAAAAAAAAAAAAACATTTTTTTTTAATTTTTTTTAAAATGATGAAGAAAATCTTTCAAATATGATTTAATCATCTTTCAACTCATAACACAGGCATTTGACCCATCCCGTTTTCATTATGGGCAACTCTCCCCCCCCCAAAAAAACAAAACAAAAACCAAACAAACAGTATTTGCAAAGATAATGCTGTCTGGCATTTTGCACTGAGTAAAAGTTGAAAACAAACAGACACTGTTGATGGGGACCTTTCTGGCTAGGGCTACTACGGGCACCCAATAAAACCTTAAACCGGACTACTAATGTATATTGTCTATGATTTCCCATGTAAAAGCTACAAACTGCTCGACCTTTGTCTTCACAGTAGCACCGGTGTACATGTTGGAAACCTAATCCACATGTACACTTTAAAGGAATCTTTGGATTAATAAGATACATCTACTTCCTCTATACTTGGCTTAAGACTCAACCGTGTCCACTTTCAGAATAACGTGCATAAACTGAGGCTTAAGTGCAATTTTTGGCGAACTTTGCTATTTCTTATGGAAATTACAAAGCATGTGCATAACCAGAGTAAAAATGAACACGTACCAGAATGTTACTTTAAAAACAATGTGTAAAAAAAAAATAAAAAAAAAATGTCATGACATATGGCCCGTGTCTTGCAATTTGATAACAAAAAAAAAAGGAAACCACTCAAATGTTACAAAATGCAGCCATCGTCAGGTGTACAGGTGTTTCACATATTATTCAACTCCAAAAGAGTCTGTTCCAACATCTGGTTCATATCGAGGTTCTCTTCTTTAGCATGTGACAGTTTCTCTGTTAGAACATCAAGTGTTTGGAAAACAACAACGTTAATACCATCAGTGATCATGTAGGACAGAACAGAGCATGCACAGGTACAACAGGTAATCTGATGTTCAACATACACTCCAGTTAAGACTGTTGCTTTATAAATGCACACAATGTTATTCAGTGAACAATAAAATATCTTGGTACTTGTTCCTCTCCAAGAGACAGACGAGGAACTTTGAGACCATGCAACACTGAGCAGTACTTAAAAGGCGACACACTCCGTCTGTTTATTTAAGGCATGCTTAATAACTACGGCGTGCATAAGCAATGTTGCAGATTTTAAGACATTAACACAGTGCTAGATCACAGACACTTGGTACCAGGCTGTGAGTATGATTAACATATTAGATGGGATAGATTTCAGAAATATGCTGTAATCCCACACATCTGCATGTACATCATACATCAGTTGGTTATTAATATAGAATAAAAGATTTCACACTAGATTTAATCCTCATTCAAGGCCAGTCTTAGTTCACTAGAGAGAACACGGTTTTTCTCAAGTTGCCGGTAGAGGTGGTCTGTGCAGTCAGGCAGCAGGTTAGGGGAGAAAGAGAGACAAGAAAGTGAAATAGAGGGGGGGGGGAAGACAGCTAAAGTGCAGAATAAAGGTTAGTACAAATTTGATGGACTGTACCTTGATAAGAACAGAGCATTTATAGAATGGACAAAAGTGAAATATATTCCTCCTTAGAGAAAGAGTTGATAAAAAAAAGAAAACCACCACAAAGTGACCAGGTCTTCCCCACCCTAGTCCTGGAGTACCCCTTGCCCTGCACATTTCAGCGTTTTCCCTGCTCTAACAAACACTTCAACTCAAGGAGGACTATTAATTAGCTTATTAAAAAAACACTAATATGGGATGGGTGCTCTAGTATAAGAGAAACACTATGCCACTAAATTCACTATACAAATCATCTTCTATAAATAGTTCATTACTTAAATGCATCATGGGACATTTAGATTTATTCTGAGATGTACTTACACACCAATAAACAAAGTTTTCATGCACTCTTTAACTGAGGACCAAGAGCATCCCAATCAGAGAGAGGAAAAGGTTTTGCTTTCTCGTAAAACTGAATTAATGCATGTTCACTCTATTCATTTCTCCAGTGTATGAAATGACATGCTGCTGCTGCTCAAAAAAGGTGAAATATCTTGAATGAGCCATGCTGGATGGTAACAGTCAATGTGAAAAAAATGCAAATTAAAACCAATATGATGTTCATTAATATTCTCAATATTCTCAGTCTGCTTGCCAACCACTAAATATTAATTTCAGTAACAATACTGTTTGTAATGAATGCAGTTGATATTAAATGTTTGTCCTTTGCTGGTAGTATCATGTTGAGGGCTCATTTATGACAATTCTAAATCGAGAACATTTATGGATCTTTTAGCTAATCCTCAATTACGGCTTCATTTGCATGTATTACAGTTAATGCAGTGGCTTTAACTGTTTTAATCTCTTTAATAAACCTACTGATGTGACACCTTATAGGACTGTGAAAAGGCTCAATCTCATACAAATGAATGGGAGATAAAGATGGATTTGTATGCATGTAAATGTTGTTAAGTCCCCTATAAAATGCACACTCCAGGTGTATTACCAGATTTATCCTTTAGATGGTTACTATAAGAAAGAAATAAAATGCATGAGGTTATAGCAGGCCATCTTGATTTTATTATAGCCACTCAGAAATAAATTAAAAGCACATAGAAATGAAAATGACAGCCAAAAAAAGAAAAAAGGACAAAAGTGAGGAGATATAGTTTTACATAGAAGGAAGAATGTTTATTTTTACACAATGCAGAAAGAATCAAAGGTTCTGTACAAGAAAAGGGGAAACAAACCAACACTGAAGGATAGAAGGAGACAGAGAAATGAGGGAAGAGGGGAAAGAGAGACAGGTGAAGGAAAAAAGGAACAGAAGGCTGGAGAGAGCAGGGTGATGCCGCTCAGCCGACAGGAGGCGTCTTTGATGGGGCGTAAACAATTTATCTGTGCAGGGAAAAGGAGCAGAGAGAATATGATGAATGGGCCTCAGTGTGTGGCTGAAAAGATGCACAGCAAACACCAGAAAGGAGAAGAAAAGGGGCACTGCAAATACAACCCACAATGCCCATCAAAGGGACATTGCTCAGAGGGCACACTGGTGTGCATCACTCTCACACAGCCTCACACTTCAGAAATACAACAGGAACTGATAACCAGGACTCAGCGTGAATTTCCTAATACCGAACGGAACTATTTGAATACATAAAACGTTCAACCTGTATACTCGTGCTCCGAGTGTATAAATTTACACACACAGGGTCTGTCAGAAACAATGCATACAGAATCGCAGTATCTCAGTGTGCCCCGTTCTAATACGTTTTGGTTTCTAACTTAACGTACTACTTCTAATAACTCATCATTTCTATACTAACAAATTATTCACAGGGACTTCTACAATGAATGCACCACATGATAAAACGTGTTATTATTTAACAAAAACTTGGTGATTTGGTGACGTTTTTGTGTTAGATATTAGATATTTAACATTTAAGTCTCAGGTGTCAGTGCTTTGTAATGATCAGTACGTTTTCCACAACAGCAGAGTCTTCAGGAAAAGGACTTTCCAGTTTCTTGGCAACATGACAAGCTGTGTTTTTAAAAAAAAAAAAAAGAACTTTCAGAGAAACTGGCTAGAGAATAACTGTTTATAGCTGCTATAACAAAGTGACAACAGGAACTTGTCCAGCGAACATTCCACAACCTGCAACGCAACAATTAAAAATGACGACAGGCTTTCAGTAAACTTAAAAATTTTAATCTTTGGAAAAACGCTTTGATATAAGAGGAATAACACACTTCAGGCCATCTTGTTACAGGAAAATAATCAGATACAAAGTGGTTTATTTTCCTATAACAGCACATCCCAGAGTGTTTTATTCCTTACTTATATGATGTTAATAGAAGATGAACTGCCCTGCAAAATGCTAAAGATATCAACCTGCTTTCTAAAACTCGGGTATAGGTCATAGTTATAGTGTAAAGGGAAGAGAGAATCCACTTATAACTACCCTATAACACACACATACACACACACACACAAACACAACCAGCTATATTGCAGCTAGTGTAACTTTAATAGCTACGGAGAGACTGCAAACCCCAAAACCCCCTGAGCTGACTTACCGAACAACTCACAAGCCAATCATAAAGTAGAACACCAAGTAGTACATCTCAGTCTCAAACACCATGTTGAACAGAGCACACTACATA
Organism: Ameiurus melas; assembly: GCA_012411365.1. Lineage (NCBI taxonomy): Eukaryota > Metazoa > Chordata > Actinopteri > Siluriformes > Ictaluridae > Ameiurus > Ameiurus melas. Next base: position 16,059,874 of record CM022764.1, on the reverse strand, counting down.
CAAGTGGGCAATGTTAGTAGGAACAAAGCAAGTCACAGAGGATACACACAGGAAGTAGCTCAGTACAGTTTTCACGGACATGCTTCCCCTTTAACAAACTGTGTACATGCTTAATGTCAAGCTTAACAATACATCTTATTTGTACTGTATCGGTCATTAGTAAACACTTTTTTGAGCCTGGTTTAAGCCCTCTTTGTATCACAAACCAGTAAACTTCACATTACTATACACTGCTTTCACAAAATCAGATTTCACTGTTGAACATGTTACATATTCGCTCCTCACAAAGTTAGAACTACTCATGACATGTAAAGAGAGGAAGCTACATGTACCGGCACACATTCACAGCCTTTGCCACAGAGTGTGCAAAGGTGTGAACATGCCACAGACAATGAACTATCTTTCAAGAGGAGCAGTAACAGTAACAGCGGCCATTGATCTTGGAGTAACAGAGATAAAGTTTTTAAAAGGGAGATACAGTTAGTGAATTAAAGGAACAGGATCACACAGTCAGTCAGAGAGATGGTGTGATTGGGTGAAGATGGGGAAGGGAAGATGGGCAGGCAGAGGCATAAGCAAACAGAGTGCATGAATTACATTGAAGTCATGTCGTTGAGAGCGTGGTCCAGCTCCTCGCTGATAGCTTTGTACTTGAGTTTCTGGGAATACAACTCGTCTTTTTGGGGGGTGGAGGAAGGGAAGGGAAAGGAAAGGGGATAGGGAAGGATAGAGGTGACAGGGACGTGAAGAGTTGGGTGAAGCATCCATTCCAGCAGAGTGACAGGCCAGAGAGAAACAGACAGACAGAAAGTATGGAAGAGTGGAAGGGGAAAAAGTTTAGAAAACAAAAAAACATGAAACACGAGGCCATGTCAAATTCCTCAACGCTAATAAGAATATACTTTACAGTAAATGTCCAAGTCCACAGTTCATTTACTGAAAGGCCAATTACAATTACACTGGCCTGTAACTTAAGAGATACTCCATTTCCTACACCACTAACAGAGGTCTTTTTTTGAGCAGTGACTTCACATCAGAGTGCAACCGGGCCACAATTATGAAAACAACACACTGGATGCATGGATAACCAAAAGTCTGGGAGTATGAGGGATGAACGAGTGGTAGCTTAGGTTTATGTCTCGGTAAAACGAATCAGGCACAAGTCTAAATATCTTGGGTGTCTCATGTAAGGCCAGGTCAGAAGCTGAGAATATTGGTTTGTACTATATTCATTACCATAAGTCCATCAAAGAGAACGGAAATGAAAAGGAATTGTACACAGACGGATAGTTTTATCGAATAGATAGTAAACAATAAGAACAACTGAAAGAAAAGCAAGAAGCTTTTTGTGAATGTATGAAAGCTTTATATAGTTTGTAGCATAAAACTAAATAGCTATAATAAACCTGTAACTGGGAAAAAAAAAAAAAAAGTCATACCTTCCAGGTCATCAATAGTCTTCTCAAGCTTGGCTACAGATCTCTCAGCAAACTCAGCACGAGTCTCAGCCTAAGGTGAGAGAAAAAACATTGGCTCATACACATAAACACACATGTGTAAAGTCCTCCGTTAACGGTGATAAAATATTACCTCCTTCAGCTTGTCAGTGAGGACCTTGATCTCCTCTTCATATTTGTCTTCCTTCTGTGAGTACTATAAAGGTAAAGAGAAAAATCAAACGGCAGCATTCAGAGGACATTTCACTAAACCTGCACCACGGTGTCTGCTACACAATCTGATTTACATATTCTTGATAGAGAGAGAGGTGTTAACCTAGGAAAATGAGGGTATTCATTTAAACTCTGCTTATTTTCTTTTTAATATCTTGCACACACTGAACATGTTTGTGTTATACATTAGATAACCTGATGACAGTTCTGATCTGCTCTACACTGTTATGTCTCAGGACGTTTAAGCTTGTTTAGGGCAGAGGGGTTTTCACAGGGCCTGAATCATACAGACAGAACACATACCTTCTCAGCCTGGGCCTCCAGAGACTTCAGGGTGTTGGTCACAGTTTTCAACTCTTCCTCAAGCTCAGCACATTTGCTAGTGGTTTACATAAAAGGGTGCAAGAAGAGGGAATAGAGAAGGAAGGTATGGAACGTGGCAAGAGGGAAAGGATAAAGATGACGGAAGATACAGGTAGATTGAAAGAGACAGAATAGGTCAGACAAAGAAACAGAAGGGTAAAGAAAAGGGAAATTAATCATTAAAAAAACCCCAAAGTGAATGAAAATGGAATATAAATAGTGACAGGATGTCCAACAAATCCCCCAACAAAGCAGGATTGCAAAAAATGAACATGTGATGGCTAAATTCTATAATAATTTATGCATGCTGAATGGGTTTGTATGAAGCTTCCTGCTTGGTTAGTTGGGTTAAAAAAGGAAGAAAAAAACAAAAACAAATGGCAAAAGCAGGTAAAGCAAAGCCTGGTTTTAAAGGACGGAAGCAGGAAAGGCTACTTCAGAGTAAGGAGGCCTGGCAGAGGGTTAGTGTTAATATGGAGTACCTTCTCTTCTGCTGATTTTAATGACTTAAAGCATTGGTCCAGCACAATGATCTCTTCCTGTAATCGTCGCACGCATCTGTGAGTACGTGTGCACAGCACAAGGCCATTCCAAACAGGGAACGCATGCAAGTTAACAGCGCGTGCAAAAAAAACACAACAAAAAACAAAACGCAAGGGTAAGACAATTGCATTACAGCAGCAGCAAAATCTTTGGATTCATAGATAGGACACATGTGGCTATATTGTGCAAAAAACGAGCAAGGTCAGTAGGGTAATTTAGGCTGCATGTGAAACAGCAGCGAGGTAGCTCACCCCTCAGACAGCTCAGCACGCTCCTCTGTACGCTCCAGCTCACCCTCAACAATAACCAGTTTACGGGCCACCTAAACACACGCAAGCCAGGATATGAATACACATGTATATACACATGACATGTATAGCTCACATTAACATGCAAATGTTAAACCTATTATTATCTTTAATGGATTAAAATCTGTTGAAAAAGGATGTTTGACATACAAATGAGCACATTCTAATTATTAAGATACCATACACTCGTTGTTCATGTGGTTAAAATTGCAAAAACCTTTGCTAAGGAATTGACAAATATGGGCACTTGCTAATGACTGAGGCTACTCATTAGCACAGCTAGCGATGTTGGGAAATGACTAGGAAAATACTCAATGAGTCAAAGTACAGTAATTACTCTTAGCATCACGTTCTAACCTAACTATAATGGGCTCCACTGTATTGAGAAAGATCAACATTGTAGCAAAACGTTTCGGGAAATTTCGATTTCCAAAGTCGTGAATTCCACGAGGGTGAGTCGTTCATGTGAGGTCATTCTGGAAACCCCCCCCCCCATTATTATTATTTTTTTAAATACAGCAAACATTTCACTTGCATATCTGTAGGTGGGCCGAAAAACACACCTCCTCATATTTGCGGTCAGCTTCCTCAGCAATGTGCTTGGCCTCTTTAAGCTGGATCTCCTGGATTTCCATCTTCTCCTCATCCTTCATGGCCCTGTTCTCAATAACCTTCATGCCTCTGAAGAAAAGAAAAAAAAAAAAAAAGAGAGGAAAGTAGTGACACAGATGGAGAGGTAGAGAAGGAGGATGGCAAATGCAGTCAGTGTACAATGACAGTCAATGTCTTCTGTCATGGTAACTCAATCTGCCGCAATAACCACAGATTAAACTCTGTTAGTGATGCAAACATTATGCTATCATTCAAATACTATATTCCTGTGCACCATTTTAAAAAGTGTCCACTGTTAACTTGGTGAAAGGAGGGGAAAAAAATGATGCATTAGTAACTGAAGTGAAGTCTCTGCCTAGAGCAGCTGTGTACGAGGGTGTGGGGCCACACTGCACAGAGGGGCTGTGTGTGAGGCAAACAAAGAAAGGGAAACACAGCCTTGTGCCCTGTGAATTGCTGTTTATTCGGTGCCATGGTGCCACTACGCAAACTGCTCACGTCTGTTTAGGCCAAAAAGTGGCATCACCAGAAAGCATGACTTAATGCTTACAGCTGCAACATGCTTAAGTTATTTCTTGATCATGCACAGATTCAGAAAATAAAAAATCTGTTTTTATAATTACAAACTAAGACATTAATTATTATTATTATTAATTATTATTATTATTATTATTATTATTATTATCAGTATTACTGGCTAACTGGGTGTGATAGCTGGAAAACTATATTCTCAATGGGCCAACATACATTCATTTAACAGGCACCAGATGTACAGTGCTGCCTAGGAAGTGGAGGTATGTCGTCACTTTTGTGGAAGTACAAAAGCAGAGTCTGTTACTGTGGTTACTGTGTACAAGTGGTGATAAAGGAGGAGGAAGGGTATATCACAGAATGCAATATGTCTGTTCTCAATACACACATTAATCTGTTGTAAAGTATGGCATACCATCTTACACAGCTCACCTCTCGCTCTCATCAGCAGCCTTCTCAGCCTCCTCCAGCTTTTGCAGGGCAGTGGCAAGACGCTCCTGAGCACGATCCAACTCCTCCTCAACCAGCTGGATACGCCTGTTAAGAGAGGCTACATCTGCCTCAGCCTAGGGAAAATCCACAGAAGAACCACCATGAGATGGGAAGAACACAAATGACACATACACCACTTCTCTCATCGCGTATACAAAACATGTATACACAAATGGGACATGTTACCCAGTAAACACAAGGAACTGGAGGGGCCTAGCCTTCAGGTTTCTAAAACAGGCTACTTAAGCAAATTAATGCCCACAGAGGCAGACAGATAACTTCCTCCGACACCCCCCCTTACTCTCATCCTGCATATGCTGGCAATAGTGTTAACCAATGTGTAAAGCCTAGGCACTTTACTGGGGCTCTCAGAGAGCATTACTGAGTAATCACAATCTATATAGTGCAGAATAAATAATTCTGTCAGTGACAAAACTTCACGAACTGAACCAACATCATTTCTACCTTTAGTGTCTCCGAAAAAGCACTGTATTCACATTCAGATTATCGCAATTGCAATGACAGAATACTGTAGAAATATACACGACATGCACAATCCTATAGACATACACATTTATATTATTATATATATATATATATATATATATATATATATATAAATAAACAAACTTACAGATGTAGCAGGGTGGGTAATACAAATAAAACCCTAGCACAATATTTGACAAAACTTTCACAATACATACAGAATCACATTATGGTTTCCAATTCCATTTTAAATAACTACAAAAATCAATAAATCACATACAGAAATAAGGAATGAAAACAAAACCAAATGCATTAATGTCCAATCAGCTACTGGTTACTCTGAAAGCCAATCAAGTATTATTAAAGTGCTGTCGATACCCACAGTATCTCACACCCTCAAAAATAAAGGCACTAACTGTACTTTTCTTGGATGCTGTGATGGTACCATCAAGGAGTACACCTTTTGTAGCTGTATTGTGGATCTTTTACCTACAAAAAGGTGTAGCCTACCTTTTTGGCACATAAATGGTCCTTAAGATTCTATTATAAAACACCTTATATTAATTTTTAATCGTTACAATATACGTACTAAAAGGTTCAAAACATGCATCTTTAGTGGTACCACCTCAGCAACACGGAAAGTACACTTTGATACCTTTATCCTGTACTGTACTGTGAAACAAGTGAGCATGATAAATTAATATTGCTCAGAACTAGCAGATATCGCCTAAAAACAACCCTTGATGAAATTTACAAATGAATCACGGCCTAACTGCACATGGGTAGGTAGTATACAGTGAAATTTCATAGCCAGCCCCAACCCTTTGCAAATCTATGCAAATGGAGAGACAGACTTGCAGCTGAGGGGAATTACACAGGGCCAAAGTGCATCAGGTGCTCTCAGTGACCAGGAACTAGAACCTAGCTGGTATAAACAGGTCCTCTGTATCACATCTGGATTAAGATCTTAGACATGACTCATCCTTGTACTCCTGTGTTTAGTAATGAACTAAAACTGTATCCGATGTCGATGGGCTGACTGAATTGTCTGGTGTCTGGTTGAGTAACTTCACTTTAGAGCTGATGAAACTGTTTCCTGGTTGTGTTCGAACAGCTACAATAATGTGGCTGATCTAGACCCTCCCCCCGGTATATTCCAACGCATCCTGCCCTTATAAGGCAATCGGTTTGCAAATGGTTACAAGCATGACTTCAACACAGAGCCAAACACTTTCCTTTTCAGTTATGTGAAAGTGTAACTACTCAGTGCTCAAAATAACTCAAACCAAAATGCTAAACGACGAAAAAAAGTGTCTTGATTGTGTAAACACGCATATTGCTCGCAGTGCAGATGGTCTGCATGACTTAAACAGACGCACAGTAAATCTACTCATTAAAAAAAAAAATTCAAGAATTGCGCGCGCGCTCAGCTGTCAACAACTAATTAAATCCTACATGGTTTTTGTTTATTGTAAAAGGCCCTGCAAAGCCAGACGTCATTCTACGCGAACTGCCTGCGAACACCACCATATAACCATTATCCAGTTATCTAACTACGATGGAGTAATTATGCGCAGGGAAATTAGCTGGGTACCAGAGTGACATTCCGGATCACTATTGCGCAGCATCACATGCGCCAGAGACGCGCCTCTTCAGGACAGTCAGCTAGTGAAACTGTGCTCATCACAGGACATCCTGCTACAGTCCTGCATCCATGTGGATGGCTCTAGATGAGCAGCTTGGGAATATACCGTTTCCACCCCCTCAGCTCTCACACGCTTACCGCTTCTCTGGCTTTCCTCTCCACAGCCAAGTCTTTCTGCAGCTTCTCCACTCTCCCTTCAGCTCCGTCTGCCTGTTCTTGCAACAATTTGATTTTCCGCTTCACAGCTTCCAGCGAGGATAATCCAGCCATTATTCTACCCAACTACTGAAATGCTGATTATAGTTTATTTTACACTGAGTTCAGAGGGCAGAAACGCCCTGGAACGTGAGTAGCGCTTGGAAAATAACCCGCCCTATTCAGTGTTTGGGTAAAAACGCGCAGCACTGACTCTACATCCCACACCGGAAGTAGCCATGCTTTCGTTGCCACGCCCCAAATAAATACGTCATCGAGATGCCAGACTGGCGGTGTGGCCTAATGAGTTTTTATTTCAGTCTTTTTTACTATTATATGGGCTACGACAACACTTGACATAATAATAATAATAATAATAATAATAATAATAATAATAATAATAATAATAATAATTATTATTATTATTATTATTATTATTCAATTGCATCCGTTAATTCATGGACTGATGAGATATAATGGTATTGATGTGCTTATCAAGAAGCGTTTGGGAATGAGAAAAACGTGCTGGGCGTAAAGGAGGCACTTTTTGGCGGTTTGTAAACGAATAAACAGCACACTCTACTGGCAGATTAATTCAACTGAAGACCTAAACTTTGCCTATGAGATAAAAAAAAAAACACATTTTTAGTCGTTTTACGGTCGTTTTGTTTAAAAATACCACCAGAATTAAATAAATAATCTATCTAATATTAAGGAGATTCCTGATATTTGATTATATTCAATTTAATTGAATGTCCTATGAATGCCTTAATTGTCATAATTGAATGCCATGTTATCCATAGACCGGAGGATGGCGCATTGAACGTGCACAATTTAACACGATAGCGGTGGGTATAAAGGAAATATAAAACTTTTTTCCTTAATATTGTTTGTGTGTGCGCGCGCGCGCGCGCGTGTGTGTGTGTGTGTGTGAGAGAGAGAGTTTTAATACACTTGCATATTAAGAGGCTACCACCCTCCCCCAAGAAACAGTGCAAACTAGGGTTAATGTGGTCTATACCGAGCTCTTTCTCACACAGAAGTTTACTTCTTATAAAGTAAACTTTGTATAAAGTACTTGTATACTTTTTTATTATTATAATACTATGCACTTTCTCATATTTACTTAAATTACTATTAACACAACAATTTCATACAAAAGGGAATATTTGGGTGTTTAGGAACACTGGAGATAGTAAAAAAAGTATAAACATGACTAAAATGATAGTTTATATAAAAGCTATGGAATTATTGCAATCTGTCGGTCAGTGGGATTTCCCAGTGCAGATCTTTATGTTTAAAATAAAAGAGGCCACGGGGAAAGATGAAAAGTTTTGAGACTTTGTCCAGTCCTCAGGAGAGACAGCCCAAGACTCTGCGCTGCGTCTTTACCATATAAAGCACTAGTCTAAATATAACATGCCGGCTGCTCAGCCTTACAGGAGCCCTGGCGAGAGCCCCAAGTCTAGGGCTACATCCAAACCCACATACTATTTTGAAAAACTATTTAGTACAGTTGTGTGTGGTTTATATGTCTGGTATAACTTGCAACAAAATCCCTTTTATAGAGTTCCTTGTGTTACAGATTACAGTCAGTGTGTGTGTGTGTGTGTGTGTGTGTGTGTGTGTGTGTGTGTGTGTTTGGTGACATCAAAGGTGAACACATCAGACCTGAGTGAAACGACAGTCATTGGGCTAATTAAAATTCATAACTTGTACTTGCCAGTTCACCCAGGTCTACTTAGAAGAGGTGACAGAAGGAAAGTATGTGAAGCAGTGAGCAGCTGGATTGCGGTGACTTCTTCACTTTCTATACTTACATCTGCGGCCTTCTTCTCAGCCATCTCCAGTTTCTCCTGGGCATCTTTAAGAGCCTCGGAATACTTGTCCAATTCATCCTCAGTGCCCTTGAGTTTCTTCTGCAGAGCTACCAAATCATCCTCGAGCTGAGTGCGGGTGTATTTTACGCATTTTTTTGGTGACAGCAGTGAATAGCAGGAAGCAGAGCGCATGGCGTGTGGAGCGCAGGGACAGACAGACAGACAGACAGACAAAGACAGACAGACAGAAGGAAAGAAAGAAAAGAAGTGATTAGATGCAGACTCGGAAAGGCACACTGAATACCTTTGTGGCGACCTCCTCGGCGGTCAGCAGCTTTTCCTCGGCACTTTGGAACTCCTCTAACACTTTGTCGCGCTCGTCCTCGGTTATGTGCAATTTCTTTTCCAATTCCCTTAATTCATCGTCCAGCTACACATGCATGCAAACGACATTTTTTTTTCATGAAAAAAAATTACGTGCATTATCACACAGGTTTAGGCTTAGTCACTGAAATGAGGATTTTCCGCATTTTAATGGAGAATTTATTATCAACAGTTAGAGCGGCACGTAAAGTTTATAAAGCTTTTTTTTTCACTTATCCTGTTAAACCCATGCACCCTATCTTTGATCTTCAGTTCCTATAAATCCACTCAGGGTAATCCGTTTAATTTCGAGGCACTAATGAGACAGGCACACCATGCCACCAGAATTTCTTTTTTTTTTTTTTTTTTTTCTATGGATAACAATAAAGTCCCCCAAATATATAGCCGACCTGCTTGCTCCTGTCCTCTGCTGCCTTCTTATCGGATTCAGCCTGCTCAGCTCTGTCCAAGGCGTTCTCCTTGTCGAGCTTGAGCATCTGCATCTTCTTCTTAATGGCATCCATGACTGCTTATTTGTGTTTGTGTTCTTCGGCCGCACGAAATTTTAACGTTCCTCAACAGACACGGCGGTGCTGGTCCTAAACTCGGAGCGTCTGTGCCGAACTGAACGCTAAGCTGGAGTGCAGGCGCTGTCTCTGTGCGCCCTGTCAAATATGTACTTTCACATGAGGGGTGGGGGGTGGAGGTGGTGGGGCGGCTGAATTCCACAGGACATTCAATACTTTTTTGGAAACTGCCTCTGCCCGTTCCTTCTGGAGTGCCCTGTCTTTTTTATGGATCTGCATGGTGATTCGCTGCTGCTACACATTTGACTATTCATATGCCTATATATGGGGTGTGATGGGTAAGGAGGCGTCAAGACGTTCCTATTTCTAACACTGTGAAAGTGCAGGAAACTTTGCTGTGGGAAATAAAAGTTGCCGTAAAGCAGCGGAGCAATTCTTCTGATGGGGAATAATTTATATATATATATACATATATATACATATATATATATTTTTTTTTTTTTTTATTTTTTTTTTTTTTTTTTTTATATTTATATATATATATATTTTTTATTTTATATATATATATTTAAAAAATAAAATAAAAAAAATAAAAAAAAAAAAAAAAAAAAAAAAAAAAAAAAAAAAAAAAAAAAAAAAAAATTTTATATTGAGTTTTTTTTTTTTTTTTTTTTTTTTTTTTTTTTTTTTTTTTTTTTTATTTTTTTTTTTTTAATAATTTGTAAAGAACATGGTGAAGGTTGTGATTGGGGGTGGGTTTTTTGTTGTTATATTATAAATTATTAAAAGTAAAAAAAAAAAAAAGAAAAAAGGGATATATAAGATTAAAAAATAAATAATAAAAAAAAAGAAAAAGAGTGGAGAGGATGGGGGGTGGTTGTTTTTTTTTTTTTTTTTTTTTTTTTTTTTATAAGAAGAAAGTAAGTAGTTGGGTGGAGGGGGTGTTGTGGTGGTGAGGGGGGGTGGGGGGGGGGAGAGAGGAGGGAAATGATGGTTTGGGGGGTTTTTTTTTTAAATTTGGGTTGGGGGGGGGGGAGGGGGGGGTGTGGGGGATAAAATAAAAAAAATGGGAAGGGTTTGTTGGTGGGGGAGGGTTTTTGGGGGAAAACAAGGGAAAAAAGGGGGTTTTAAATGGATAAAACAAAGGGCACCCCAAGCTCCAGAATGGGAATCTGCAAGTATTAATGTCGTATTAATAGCGTTAATGAAAGTATTAATGTTGCACCCATTGAGAACACCTTTATGGGGTTTGCTTGTGAGACTCTGATCTCACTATGGTGTTTATTTTCTTTCAGTTCTGATGTCTTCCCCGAGGATACGACTCTGGGTATTTTTAGACTTGCCTCCTTCTGACACCTGTTCCAGTCTGTAAATTTCCTTCAAGACACTCTGGTCAAATGGCTGAAGTCACACAGGATAGGATAAGCCCCTAAAATAATTCTCTTCCTATCCTATCCTATAGAGATAGTGTTGTGTTTTATATAGATGTGTATGGAAAAATTAGAGCACTATGTCATAGTGACGTTTTATGTTTAAACATCTACCACAGTTAAACATTTTAGTGTTCAGGAAGTGGGCAGGAAATTTCTTCATGGAGGTTTGAATTGGATCAATGACCCTTTTTTTCATGGAATCAGGTGTATAAAGGAAAAGAAAAATTAATAAACTATCAATTTCTATAGATGGCAAACAGTAAAACATTACAGACTGGGGATGAATTAATCTAGTACATTATTTAGAATAATTAAGTAAAGAATGTTATATTTCTTAAACATCATGGAATTAACTTCCAACTTCAATCTGGACAGCAGAATCTGTCACTATCTTCAAAAAACAACTTAAAGACCCACCTTTTCCGTGAACACTTACAGTATCTCACAAAAGTGAGTGCACCGCTCACATTTTTGTAAATATTTGATTATATCTTTTCATGTGACAATTCATGTGAAATTACACTTTGCTACAATGTAAAGTTGTGAGTGTGCAGCTTGTATAACAGTGTAAATTTGCTGTCCTCTCAAAAATAACTCTACACACCGCCATTAATGTCTAAACCGGTGGAAACAAAAGTGAGTACATCCCTAAGTGAAAATGTCCAAATTGGGCCCAAAGTGTCAGTATTTTGTGTGACCACCAATATTTTCCAGCGCTGCCTTAACCCTCTTGGGCATGGAGTTCACCAGATCTTCCAGAGGTTGCCACTGGAGTCCTCTTCCACTCCTCCATGAGGACATCACAGAGCTGGTGGATGTTAGAGACCTTGTGCTCCTCCACCTTCCATTTGAGGATGCCCCACTGATGCTCAATAGGGTTTAGGTCTGGAGACATGCTTGGCCAGTCTATGACCTTCACCCTCAGCATCTTTAGCAAGGCAGTGGTTGTCTTGGAGGTGTGTTTTGGGGTCGTTATCATGCTGGAATACTGCCCTGCAGCCCAGTCTCTGTTTCAGTATGTCACAGTACATGTTGGAATTCATGGTTCCCTCAATGAACTGTAGCTCCTCAGTGCTGGCAGCACTCATGCAGCCCCAGACCATGACACTCCCTCCACCATGCTTGACTGTAGGCAAGACACACTTGTCTTTGTACTCCTCACCTGGTTGCCACCACACACGCTTGACACTATCTGAACCAAATAAGTTTATCTTGGTCTCATCAGACCACAGGACATGGTTCCAGTAATCCATGTACTTAGTCTGCTTGTCTTCAGCAAACTGTTTGCGGGCTTTCTTGTGGATCATCTTTAGAAGAGGCTTCCGTGTGGGACGTCAGCCATGCAGACCAATTTGATGCAGTGTGCGGCATATGGTCTGAGCATTGACAGGCGGACCCCCCACCCCTTCAACCTCTGCAGCAATGCTGGCAGCGCTCATATGTCTATTTCCCAAAGAAAACCTCTGGATATGACGCTGGTCACGTGCACTCAACTTCTTTGGTCGACCATGGCGAGGCCTGTTCTGAGTGGAACCTGTCCTGTTATACCACTGTATGGTCTTGGCCAGCATGCTGCAGCTCAGTGTCAGGGTCTTGGCAATCTTTTTATAGCCTAGGCCATCTTTATGTAGAGCAACAATTCTTTTTTTTTTCAGATCCTCAGATCCTCAGAGAGTTCTTTGCCATGAGGTGCCATGTTGAACTTCCAGTGACCAGTATGAGGGAGTGTGACAGCGATGACACAAAATTTAACACACCTGCTCCCCATTCACACCTGTGACCTTGTAACACTAACAAGTCACATGACACCAGGGAGGGAATATGGCTAATTGGGCCCAATTTGGACATTTTCACTTAGGGATGTACTCACTTTTGTTGCCTGCACTTTAGACATTAATAGCTATGTGTTGAGTTATTTTGAGGGGACAGCAAATTTACACTGTAATACAAGCTGTACACTCACTACTTTACATTGTAGCAAAGTGTCATTTCTTCAGTGTTGTCACATGAGAAGATATAATCAAATATTTACAAAAATGTGAGGGGTGTACTCACTTTTGTGAGATACTGTAACTAACCCCTAACTGGGTTTAAACTACACATTTTTCAGGAGCAATATACTAGTCTGTTACAAAGTATGAATACTGTTTCCATATGATAATCAGTAGCAATTTCTTTGCTGCATTTCAGTTTTCTTTGGTCAGTTTTATAGGTGGTAGATGACAAAAAATATATAAATAGTTCACATGCATATCTGCTAGTCTGAATTCAAACTTTCTAATCCCTCAAAGCCTAGTTTTTCCCTTGAAATGGTTTGTTTGAATTCCATCATTCAGTGTGTGAAGTAAATTCTTTCTAAAGGCTATATCAGATTGTTTTGTCTTAGTGTGCAAGGTCAATGTGTCATTGTGAGTGACAGGTATTAGACTGTTTGGGTAATCCTAGTGGGCACCAGTCATGCAAAAATACTAAAGCAGTGAAAGTAAAGACACCTGATTTCACTTTTTTGCTATTTTATTTTATTTTATTTTATTTTATTTGTGTAAAGGTACATATGGTTTGAAGGATTGAAAATTTATGGAACCCTTTGACTTGCTGTGAAAGTGTTACAATACACTGTTTTCTATGTTTTTTTTTCCAATATAACAGAAGGAAATCCTATATTAATATTATAGACTTGGTAATGACACAGCATTTTAAAAAGAGCACTAATCAACTGGCAAAAAAGATTCAAATATCTATAACAAAGTCTATGAAAGGCTTTAAATTTGATTTAAAAACCCTCACATGCAATTCACAGGAATATCAACGTAAATAAATGTATGATAAATACATACCTTTTCGAATTACTTCTCGACTACAGCATTTTGATTCAGGCATTAGATTCTAGTTCACTTAAAGTGCAGACATTACAGACAGGAACTATAGTAGGAACACAAGCTACCAATAAATTAGTGATAATCTAGGTGAAAAATTTAAAGATTCTTCAAGCATTAATGCAATAAAAAATGACATTATCCTGTGCATAATGTAATGTTTTTACAGTGTATTACAATATGAGTTAAGTCAGTTTATAACTCGTAAAATATTCATGTGTAATGCATATTAGGGAGACAATTATTGATGTAGATATACCACAGAGGGTCTGAATGACAACAGATAAACTTATAACTTCATTAATCAGAGACCCAAAAATGACAATTCAATATTTTTTAGAATTTCCAGAGTGAGAACCGTGTGTTCATAGTTTAATAATCTGTTTTTTTGTGCTAAATTGTTTATCAGTATACTAATCTTGTAAGGGTCCCTTCATTTGGGGCGCTTACCATAATCCTTCACGACTAGAAAGAAGGAGGCTGAGCTGTGTTGAAAAGTTGTTTATATGAGACTTTTGGCCCTTGGGAATGTCTAGTTGGAATCTCCTATGACAAGAGGAAGTGCATTCCTACTAGGATGCAACACAGCAAATGAGTTTAAACCATCTCCTGTTTCCTTTATAATTACATGTACAGAACAAAGTGTTCTCTAAGATTCATAAGATTTCCTTCAAACGCAATAAGAGCAATTGTGCAGAGATGAGCATGTTATAACATACTAAGGAACATGACTGAATTTAGTTTAGTATAAGGAAAAGATATAAGGATATGTACATTTAAGTTATCCATTTATCCTGATCATTGTTAACTTTTTTGTTCTTGGACTTGTCTTATTCTTTCTTTTATCTTCTTGAGAGTCTTAATTGTGTAAACTTGCACTGTTTTCCAGTTCAATACTTTTCCTTGTTTAGTCAAAGCAGTGTCATTTTCTATGATTTGAATCTTTGCATTCCTGTCTTCAGTCTCTGATTATGGAAACCCGGTCATGGATAATGACTATACTTTAAAGACCCCCAATAAATGTCTTTGCACATACATCCAACCAACTCTGGCTTCTTACAAGACAGAACCATAAGCCGAGACAACAGGTATACAAAGATCTTAGAAGCTGTGGCCACTTGAAACAAGTTCACTTAGAAGACACAGATGCTGGCTTTATTTTAAAAGAGGAATGTATTTCTTAGTACAAATGAGAGAAAGTCTTAACTTAACCCTAACCTCCTTAAACCCAATTATTTTCTTTCTACCTCATAAGTAACGATCATAAGCCATTTCTCATATTCCAAGTGTAGAAATCTGCCTTTAGAACAACACTTAAACATGCTGGGTTGTACATAGTAGTACATCTCCTGTGGACAGAACTGAGCTGGGTCAAACTCCCCAGAACTCCTTCTCATTTTCTCCTTGACTGAGTGATTGAATGAGCATGACTCTGAGGAGCTTTTGTCTATTGTCCAACCATCTGAGAATTCCTAAGCCACCCTGGGATGGAAATACACATTATATAGCAAGGAGCTTTATGAACTCACTCTTAGGGTGTTACCTACAAACATGGGGCATAATCATTGAACCCAGCAAATTGAGTAGGCACGGAATGGAAGCAGCAAATGGGGTGTAGGGGGGGTTAGCACATGAGTGACCGAGGCTGGAATTTGTGCCTATTGTAAACTGAGTGAGCTGTCAAACCTACCACTCTGTATAACGCATAAATGACCTATGCAAAGGCAAATATGTGGATATATATTTTCGGGTATACTGCTTTAGATGATCAGTTATGTGTTTGAAACTCCTACATATTTACACCTTTTTAAATTTCATCCATTTGGTAAATGTAAATGGTAAATGTGCACTTACAGTGGTGTGAAAAAGTGTTTGCCCCCTTCCTCATTTCCTGTTCCTTTGCATGTTTGTCACACTTAAGTGTTTCGGAACATCAAACCAATTTAAACAATAGTCAAGGACAACACAAGTAAACACAAAATGCAATTTGTAAATGAAGGTGTTTATTATTAAAGGTGAAAAAAAATCCAAACCATCATGGCCCTGTGTGAAAAAGTGATTGCCCCCCTTGTTAAAACATACTATAACTGTGGTTGTCCACACCTGAGTTCAATTTCTCTAGCCACACCCAGGCCTGATTATTGCCACACCTGTTCACAATCAAGGCATCACTTAAATAGGAGCTGCTTGACACAGTAAGGTCCACCAGAAGATCCTTAAAAGCTACACATCATGCCGAGACCCAAAGAAATTCAGGAACAATTGAGAAAGAAAGTAATTGAGATCTATCAGTCTGGAAAGGGTTATAAAGCCATTTCCAAAGCTTTGGGAATCCAGCGAACCACAGTGAGAGCCATTATCCACAAATGGCGAAGACATGGAACAGTGGTGAACCTTTCCAGGAGTGGCCGGCTGCCCAAAATTACCCCAAGAGCGCAGCGACGACTCATCCAAGAGCTCACAAAAGACCCCACAACAACGTCCAAAGAACTGCAGGCCTCACTTGCCTCAGTTAAGGTCAGCGTGCCATGCCTCCACCATCAGGAAAAGACTGGGCAAAAATGGCCTGCATGGCAGAGTTCCAAGGAGAAAACCACTGCTGAGCAAAAAGAACATCAAAGCTCGTCTCAATTTCTCCACAACACATCTTGATGATCCCCAAGACTTTTGGGACAACATTCTGTGGACCGATGAGACAAAAGTGGAACTCTTTGGAAGGTGTGTGTCCAAGTATATCTGGCGTAGAAGGAACACTGCATTTCATAAAAAGAACATTATACCAACAGTAAAATATGGTGGTGGTAGTGTGATGGTCTGGGGCTGTTTTGCTGCTTCAGGACCTGGAAGACTTGCCGTGATAAAAGGAACTATGATTTCTGCTGTCTACCAAGAGATCCTGAAGGAGAATGTCCGACCATCTGTTCGTGTACTCAAGCTGAAACGAACTTGGGTTCTGCAGCAGGACAATGATCCTAAACACACCAGCAAGTCCACCACCGAATGGCTGAAGAAAAACAAAATGAAGACTTTGGAGTGGCCTAGCCAAAGTCCTGACCTGAATCCTATTGAGATGTTGTGGTATGACCTTAAAAAGGCCGTTCATGCTCGAAAACCCTCTAATGTAACTGAATTAGGACAATTCTGCAAAGATGAGTGGGCCAAAATTCCTCCAGGACGCTGTAAAAGCCTCATTGCACGTTATCGCAAACGCTTGGTTGCAGTTGTTGCTGCTAAGGGTGGCCCAACCAGTTATTAGGTTTAGGGGGCAATCACTTTTTCACACAGGGCCATGATGGTTTGGATTTTTTTTCCCCTTTAATAATAAACACCTTCATTTACAAATTGCATTTTGTGTTTACTTGTGTTGTCCTTGACTATTGTTTAAATTGGTTTGATGTTCCGAAACACTTAAGTGTGACAAACATGCAAAGGAACAGGAAATGAGGAAGGGGGCAAACACTTTTTCACACCACTGTATATAGCGCTTTTATCCAAAGCGCTTTACACTGTGTCTCATTCACCCACACACTCACACACCAATGGTAGCAGAGGTGCCATGAAAGGTGCTAGCTTGCCATCGGGAGCAACTTGGGGTTCAGTGCCTTGCCCAAGGACACTTCGGCATGTGGAATCACCCGGGCCAGGAATCGAACCACCAACCCTACGATTAGTGGACAACCCACTCTACCAACTGCGCCACAGCCGCCCCACCCATTTGAGTGATTTCAAACTATATTTTCAAACTAAAATCATGGCACATGTCCTCCTCTAGTACAGACTTTCATTTCAGCACAGATTTCACATTTTCTCCAATGCAGAATCAGATAAGGCTACTGCTGTAACTGTAAACATGTGGAGACCATTATATTCACACTGTTGATCTCTTGGAGAATGTCAGTTGTTCACTGCTGTTCTTCTCTTAATGTTCTCAAAAACCCAGGGATAAAAGGGCAACATGTTTAGGCTGATGAGTGCCCATGACTGCCCATTAAGAAGTTTCCTGGCATTCCTTCTCTGTGAGCTGTTTGCAATGAGAAATCAGCTGTGATCGAGATGGTCTACTAGCATTCATCCAGAAGGAAATGCCTGGCAGGCTGGTGAGCAAATGAGTCTGAAAGGCAGCTTCTTTCAAGAATAAGCTCGCCAAGAGTGTTTCTTTCACAGGAAAGCTCACAGAAAAAAAAAGTGAACAAAGAATTTTCACATTTGTACTCATCTGACATCAACATTGTTAACCAACTCTAGTCATATTTATGATGAGGGACTAAAATGACAAATCATGTCTCACAAACTTTATTTGCTAAAAAAGTTTGTCTCAATTACATTCCTTTTCTTTCCAGTGAATAGCTCATATTTACTGAAGCCAATATCCTGCTCATGAAAAATGTAGGGAAGTGAAGTGATTGAGCTGGCAAACAAACAAATGCTCAATATCTGACCAAATTCACATTCAGCTGGGAGGAAAATGAAAAATGTCATGCAATTAATGGGCATGGAATAACGAGCCATTCCAATGAGTCACAGGCAGACATAAGCAGACAGAGGTTTTTGTAATGTTTTGTTCTTTTTCTACTCGAAATAGATAACTTCCTACAGCGGTTATGGTGAAATAGCTGTGGCCTTGAAATCTCTTCTCTCAGTGTTATTGTGTTCCACTGGCATAAAGCTGAGAGAGAAAAAGGGAGGAAATTGGGTAATCTGATTCAGCCACAGATATGTGTATGTTTTTTTTTTTTATATATTTTTTTTTTTCGGGTGGGTGGGTGTGGAGGGGTAATCTTCACGACTCAGGCAGTTTACAAACCTCATGTAAGTGCAGGAGTAAGTATTGCAGCATAAGTGCAATACAAGTAATATGTACAGTGGAGCTACAAAAATACAGTATCAGTGAATATATTACAATATAGACAGTAGGGATTGCAGATGAGAGGTATGTACAGTATAAACATCAACGTATGTACAGTTGGATGATATATGTACAGAACATAGTTAAACAGTGAGCTTGTTCAGATATATCAATATATGAATAGTGCAAGTAACATGTTATATATACAGAACTTTGATAAATAGTGTGAATGTACAGAATACTAACACCTCTCTACCAGGGTTTTAGCTTGATTGTATTTTTAGACTCAATTTAGACCAATTTGTACCATAGTGTGGATATGTTTTTGATATAAAGAGACTACAAAGAAGTTCTAGATAAAGCATCTGCCAAATGCTGTAAAAGAAAATGTAATATGTTTAAAAATTACAGCATCTCAACAAGTAAAGTTGCCACCTCACAGCTCCAGGGTCTGTAGTTCCACCATTCAACTTAGGTTTCAAATGTTTTCCTTAAGTCCAAGAACAAGAACAGAAAGGAGTTTGTTGTTATTCATAGACAGATTAAAAGCAGTAATAAAACATGAAGCTTGTTGTTATGATGCTGCTAAATGCAACTCTACTCTTTACTCTCTATCTCTCAGCCTATATAACTGTGGGGAAGAGGCATCAAATCACTGATAATATAAACGAAATGTCAACTGGAACTCGAGGACACAATGTAGTGTGATACAACAACAAAACAAGTTAATTTGCATTTTCAAAAACATGAAATATAATAAAAGTTCTACATATACATCTATATCAGTTTTTTCTTTGAAATATTTTTCATAGGAAACTAGTTGAGGTGCTGATGACAGGAAATAAAAATATTAAAAGGCAATGGTAAGATGTAATAGTGGTATTTTTTGGCATTGGTTTGTGAAGTTTAAAATATGAGTTTAACAGCTCAGTGTTGAGTTTACAATTTCAATTTAAAATCTTTTTTCAATTTAATTAGTACCTGGCTCGGCCGGACTCGACTCCGACTCGACCATTAAGGACTGAGTCCAACTCAACCCCTTTTGGACTCAAACTGTGACTCGATTGGTTAAGGACTTTGTCTTAACTCGAACTTGACAAAGATGAACACTAGTAACAAGCTTAATGTTAAACTCTGTGCTTTATATTATGAGTGGTACTATGTTATTGTTTTAGCATATTAAGTAACATTAAGTTGTTTGTTTTAATAGTTTATAATTGGAAAAAAGCTAAACAATCTAGTTGGGGGTTCAAATCTCCCTGTGCTTCGCGGGTTTCCTCCCCCAAATTGTGAAAAACATGCATTGTAGGCTGACTGGCATTTCCAATCAGTGTATTAAATAAATATTAAATCTGCCATTGTGCCCTGCAACGGGTTGGCACCCTATGCCAGGGTGTACCCACCTTATGCTTTGAGTTTCCTGGTATAGGCTCCAGGATCCTTGCAGCCCTGTCTAGGATATATAAGCAACTAAAAAACACCACATTTCTATCACACTATATCGATCATAACTACTGTCTACAATAATTTTTTAAATAGCCATAGCTTAAAATGATTAAGCTTTTTATTATAATAATATCAAATTTATTATAATATTTCTTTAAACTTTCATTCCAAGGCAGCAAAGAGAGGGGTGGGTGGAGACACGCAGTAAGCGCACTTACTGGCACCTAGTTTTGTACTCCATTGTTCAGATAAGAGATTCCTTTACAGCATTTGGGCTCTTTGCATTGATGGGCCTTCTTCAGGGTGCTGTAGATATGGGATGTTTTAAACTGCTCCAGTGAAAATCTCACCACAATATGAAAGAGATAGAGGGGTTGTTTGGAGAGCTTGTTGTTATGCTGTACTATGGAGTTCTGTGGTGCTCCACACGAACTGCTGTAGCTGATTGCAAGTTATTTTAGAAGGTAAAAACAAGCAGTGTGTAAAGTGTAGTGTTTAAACACTAATTAACACTATGAGACAGCAGTGCTACTGTATAGACCACTTTAAGCTGATGGACTAACAGATCTTCAAATTTCACTCATTTCTTCCCTCCTAAGAAAAACATGATGTAACATGCTGATTTAGCATGTGTGTCAGAGTATACAGTGCACTACATGGAAAGAATTTATCAATATTTGCCCAATTCTTCCACTCTGAAGTGTCACAAGGTTAAAACTTTCTGTCGCAGTTAGACAAGGCGAATCTTGCCATATATGGAGTGAGAGAGCATCGAGCATTTGCTCTGCTGGGCGAAAACCCCTTCATTGTTTGTTTCCATTTCACTGTACTAGAAAACTGCACGGTATGTGCAACTCCTCATTACTGCCATGCGTAAATCACAATCAACTCATCCATACTGGAGTAAAGTCATCAAAGCTAAATGAGGACAAGTGGGTAGGAGAGAGTTCTGATTCAGAATTTGTGCTTGTGACTAAGTTCAGCACAGTCAAGTCAGAATACTGAACCTGACATTCATAGCGTATGGCATATTTTTAAAAGTCAGACAGGTAAAGTCAGGTAAATTCAATTCATGTGAATTTACCAGCTGCTGTTGTAAAAGGCATGTGCGTTTTTACAAGAAGCATGAGACTGGCAGGAGAACAGCCATAACATCTGAACAAATATAAAGCAGGGTAGAGAGAAGGCAGGTATGAGGGTTAGGGGCTTTTTGGCATTCCTCGCTTATGGTAAACTGATGTTCTGAGGCTCAGGCAGAGATAGTGTGTGCGTGTATGTGTGTGCACCTCACACCATTCATTCAAACCACACTGGAATGCATTGGGGTGGGTTATTCCAGACTGATCATTTGTACAGAGCAAAGGCCTAGCTGTTGAATGTGTCTGTGTCATCTCTCTTTAGAAGAAAAACAAAGTTAACATTTTTCTACATCGCATGTGAACACCATGACAAATACTTGTCTTATATTAAGGAAAACTTTCATGCCTAAATGCCTACTGATCTTTTTAGCTTTTACTCATTCATGGCTTTTCGCACTTTGGACTAAAATATGTTTTTACTACTTTTCTGCAATTGTGCTGCTAGAGAAAACTTTCAGTTTTGAGCGAGTCATATCACTCAATACAGCTGTGGAGGGAAACCTCCCATGGGACTAGAGGCCAATTACTAGGGAGCGATGAAAGAAAACATCTGATGAAATATGTGAACTGAATCAGTCAGCATGCCATAAACACCACCATGTCATCTAGAGGAGACAAGGGAAGGGGAACATGGCATCTGTAATACAGAGAAATGATTAATGACTGAGAAGCTGGACTTATCCTGGATTGATACTTTAGTAGAAATATAGCATTCTGTGCATTAAAAGTAGCATTCATCTTTTTCCAGTTTTCCTTGGACCAATTTCTTGCCATGTATCTGGGAAATTGTTCTATGTCTGTTCAACTCACCTAAAAAATGTGGGCCAGCCGTCTAAACGAGAAAGCCCTATTTCCTTAACACATTTCCAGAGTCTCAGCAAAGCCCCTGTTCACTCATGTTTATTCAGCTTTAATAGAGCCTGGGTGGGGAAAGCCACAGCTCTAAGTAGAGAGAGAGAGAGGGAGGGGGGGGATTGTACTACGAGGCTTTCTAGAAGTGAAAATGAAAAATGTGGCCTCTTTAGCTTGATGAAAACCACCAGGACATAGAGGTTTCCTTTTGGACAGAAGGAATGAGATGGAAATGGTTCATTCTCTGGTTCCCACATAGCTGGGGAACCATACTCCAGAGAGAACCACACAAAGAAACCACTTGAGACATTTTAGAATTAAAAGCGTGTTAATATAGGAGTGGTTCTTTAACTAACTAACTGTGATCAGTTCAGTTATTAAGTGCTAAAGAGCCACCACTAATTTGCTTCATGAATAGAATCTCAAACAGTGCAAAAACAAAAAGACAGTGGAGCTCTGGGTGTGATGGTGGCCATTTTTCAGCATGTCCCAGCTGTGCAGTGGTATTGGCCATTACTTCCTCCTCAGGTTTTTAGCAGAATCCAAATTTAGCAATGGGCTTTTAACAGCCTAATATAAATTTAGCATAAGTGCTGACTCGGTACAAGTGTATCCATCTTCACATTGGTCAGAAAAAGAGCTGCACAAAAGTTTGCTGCTAGATGTCCTGACATTGGTGTTGTAGAGAAGAGGATAGACACTCAGGGGATTATATATAAGCTAACCAAGAAGTTAACTTAGCTAGCATATTACAGGTGATTGTAGGGCATCTGCCTAGTGTCATATAAACTGTAGAAAAAGAGACACAACCACATTATGTACATACTCTTTTCATATCACTTGTAAACCCACATAGAATAATAATATACTATTATCATCATCTTCCAAAGGACTTTTTGAAACTAGTGCAACAGCATCACCAATAGTTTGAAGAAGAATAGTTTGAAGAAGAAGAGTGGTATGAAGAAGAGAGGCTGGGGTTAATTTCTTTCTAACTCGGATGGTATATTCATGCAGCCTATCAGTGAAGGGCGTGTCAGAATGACATGCATCCAAGATTTTGTGGGAATTGGGGCTAATATTTTTCAACTTGCTTTGGTCTAACATAGCATCAGCAGTGACTCAGAAAGCACATGTGTACACAGTACAATTGCGGGTGTAATGAACACAAATGAGGTGGATTATTTTTTCAATCATGCTTTTATAAAATAGAAATTAAAAGTTGATAGACTAAGCACACATGAGAGAGACACAACAAGACCTTGTCATATAATGCCTTACACAACATTATTTTATTTTATTGTCCAGTTTCTGATGTATTAGATTTTAGCTATCAGCTGTCAGTGGAGATAACTGCAATTGTATTAGTGGTTAGTGTACCAGCTAATTCAGCTACATAAAGTGCCCAAATTCAATGGTGAAAAGTTTTTACTTTTTTACTATTACATATCAGGTCTCTATGAACAGATTCACATTAGCCCCAACTGGCCTGTGAGTGTGGATAATAATAAAGTAAAAAAAAAATAAAAAATTTGAAGAACATAGAAAGAGAGAGAGAAATTGACCAACTGTGTTTATTGTTTTTAGGGAGAGTGAGAGACAGAAAAAGATAGATAGAGTGAGAGACTGAGCAAAAGAGAGAGAGAGACAGAGCGAGAGCAAGAGAGAGAGAGAGAGAGAGAGAGACAGAGACAAGGAGAGTTTAAGTGGAATTCTAGTTTATAGTCTGTATTTGGAAATGCTAGCCTCTCAGGGATGAACACAGATACTAAGCAGCCACCCAGGTTATGAAAAAGTTGCTAGTAGTCCTGATGTTCTGATCCTCTGAGTGCATGTTTAGGTAGATGACGCTCATATGCTGTATGCTGGGTAACCCCTCAGAGACCAGGCCTAAAATAGTCATGTACTCTACACCACAGACCTGCACTCGCTCCCGTCAAGTGCTCACACTGTCCTCTGAGTTTATACTCTGGACTCATCCCACACATAGCAGAGCAGAGCAAGTGTGTTTAAAAACCATCAATCCTCTGCATCCATTTTCCAAATGAGCTCATTCATGCCTCTGTTTAAAGTATAAATGAATTAAAGCTAGATCTCAGCTTTAGAGTAGGATGGTGTTGGAAATCTTCAATACCAGATTTTAAAATTAAGCAGAAGAATGTGCATTATAAAGTAAGCAAAATATTTTGCCATTGGTGCCTATTTGAGAAAAGTTACAATGCATCAGAAATTAGTAAATGGTAGTAGTTCATTGCTTTTCCCTGAAAATATAGTGTACTGATTTGGAAATGATGTTTCACCGACTATGGTGAAAAAGTATGGCAAGCAAGTACAGTACATCTATGCTTCAAAATTCTTCCGAATGCACTATAGATAAACAGTGGTAGTGAAATATTACCCACACTAAAGTTTCAAGACTTCTTCGGATGTTTAATGGATCTATCTTTGTAAAGGGCTTCCTTTGAATCTTAAAAAGAAACTCTCTGTTGTAGAGTTCAACATCAGATTTTTAAGGGGTTCCTTAGAAAAAAAATACAATCAAAGAACCATATAGGGTGATAAATGAAAAACTAAAAAACCCTTTTTTCTGTTCTGAGTGTGTTCATACTCAGAAAAGATACTAAATTAGCTTTTTCTGGTAGAACATTGGTGTGGTACACTAAAAGATACATCTTTTTTATGTTAGCTGGTTAGAGGCACAAAATGGTTAGTATATGGAACAAGGAACGCTGTTGTACATTTAAGATACATTTAGATCACTGTGTGACAGTGGTTTGTGTGTAGCATGTGCAGCCTCAGAGCTTCCTTGAACCACTGGTTCAATCCCGAGCTCAAGTTACAGTCTATGTGGAGTTTCACATGTTCTTCCAGTATCTGAATACTTGTTTCAGGTTCTCTGGTTTCCTCCCACCTTCCAAACTCATGCTGGTAGATGGATTAGCTATTATAAATTGCCTCTCAATGTGAATGTGTCCGCGTATGGTGCTCCACAATGGACTGCCGGCTCCCTCCAGGGTGTATTCTTACTTCATGCCCAGTGTTCCCAGGACAGGCTCCTGGATTCAACGCAACCCTAACCAAGATAAAACTGAAGATAAATGAGTGAATGACTTGCACTGCTTTTAGAAAAATAACTATATAGCTTCAAAAGTACATTTCCCCATGACATTATACATGTTCAAATTTGATATAAATGTGGGGGAACAAACTCCAGTAACCACTCACAGAAATTCCTTTGCATAAAAGTCATTCAGCCTTCTCTGAAATCTTTTTCATTTCTCAAGTTTCTTCAGCAGACATGAAACAACCCTATTGCAGCAGTCAGAGGCTTGGATGAAGTTAGATGAGAAAAAGTATGATGATGTGCTAAGATGTTTCCTGTTCTAGCCAAATCTTGGATTGTCTTTCATAAGAACAAAGCAGACAGGACAAAGCAGACACCTATTCACATTCTAGAGTGGTCCTTCCAACATATATGCACTTTGATATACATGTCATAGATCCATGTTTGTTTTTTTCTATTCATAATTTACAGTTTTAACATCCAATCTTTAATAAGTGCATCTCACAACAACACTAAATATTCAATTTAAATGCTTATAGTACTGGAGTGTACATACATTATACCACATTTTGACAAGTTAGCCATTTTATTTTTCCACTCATCTCAGATCCTTGTGCTGCATTATGAGACCACTCAGCTTTTCCTCAGTACCAACTTCATTCCTGTGGTGTAAGACTAGAGCAAGCTAAACACAGTACCCAACCCAAACGCTCATTTAAAGAAAAATGCTCCAAATTCCTGTATGAAATAGGAGATGGAACTTCGAGAGTTGGAAAGCCTAAGATATATTAGACTACAGAGAAATAAGGCATGAAATATTGGCCTGACTTCTGAGGTTATATGAGTTTTATTGTAAAGGGCTCCAGAGGTGTTTAAGTGCTACATAAGGAGAATCCAAAAAGTTATTAGGTGTAAGCAACAGCCTATTGTATTAAACTACTTCTATATTTTATGCACCTTAACACATGTTCTATGGTATGATACTTTAAAAATTTTAACACCACCACTAAGAATACAGAATAGACGTAGTTCCATTAAAATTTTGCCACTACACAGCTCATAGCAGAACATTTTTTTTCCCCCCTATCCTCAAAATGCAGTCCAGGAACATGTAGAAATTAAGCAAGCAGATAACTAACTTTCCAGTCATGAAAGAAGGGTAATTAGTTAGACTAAACAGTGCCTCACATAAGTATTTACCCTCTTGAACCTTTCCTCTTTTATTAGTGCTACATACAACCTGGAACTGAATTTAACTTAGTTGAGATTATACATCATGAATCTACACAAAATATCCCATAATAATACAGCATAAAATCTGTGTAGTTTGCAAAATTATTCATAAACAAAACCATAAAATGTGTGATAAGTATTCACCAGTGTTGCTGTGAAACCCCTAAATTAGTTTTGGTTCAACCAGTTGCCATAAGAAGTCACATAATCCATTGAATGGAGGTCACCTGTGTGCAGTTAAAGTGTCATGTGACCTCAGTGGTGCATACACCTGTTCCTGGTAGGCCAAAGTCCCAAACTTTGAACATCACACATAGCACCATTATATCTATTATTAAAAGATGAAAAGAATATGGCACAACCATGACTCTGCCTTGAGGACGCCATCCATCAAAAGGTGATTAGTGAGAGAAGCAACCAAGATGCTGGTGATGTGACATTCTGAAGACTGGCTGCACCAGAACTAATTTAGGGTTTTTCACATGAATGGGGTGAATATTTATGCAATCACAACTTTATTTTCTTTTTAATTATTATTATTAGTAGTAAATCCTTTTGAAAACAAAACTGATTTCTCCCCTACTTCAATATTGTTTGGGGTAGATTCAAACCATGATTCAAATTACATCCATTTCAGTTCCAGGTCATAAGACTACAAAATGTGGAAAACTTCAAGGGGTGTGCATACTTATTCAAAGCATTGTAGTTGTGCATTGAGGGTCATGAAAACAAGGTACACTGACCACACAAACATTTTTTTTTTGGTAAAAAGATAAACACACTACACATTCTGCTAGTTTTGGCAAGTAGTTCGGGTGCAGCGGAGTTTGTTGTACATATGGCTTTAGTTTCCATCAGAGACAGAGGAACTGATTAGAATAATAGGACTCTAAAGAACTTGGTATCTCTAAACATCCTTCCCCTTTTTGCCATACATTTACAAAACAGCAGGTTGTGAAGAATAGTGTGATCCAACATAAAAATTTAAATAAATAAATCTGTCATTCATTTCAGTATAAATGACACAAAACTTTCTTGGCAAAGGCATTGCACTGTTACAGTTCAAATTCTCTAGACCGTGTTCTAGAGCAAAAGTGCCATATGTCCTTATTTGGACATTCAGACAGAAATGTGGCTCTCCATTAGTTCTCATAGCTGTGTGAGAGAGAGAGAGAGAGAGAGAGATTACTGCGACACCTACAGGAGTGAATGTGCTGGAGTATCAGACCCTACATTGTGCATTTTCTTCTTTTATTGCTGTTATTTTATCAAACTGTCTGTAATTTAATGTTACCAATGCTTTGGCAATGTAATGTAAAGCCTTTTACCATGCCAATAAAGCTACTTGAATCTACTGTATAGCCTTAACTCTCTGATTACACAAATATTATTCAAGCTGTCTAGTGGTCATTGAGTGTAAAGTAGACCACTAGAGTCTGTTTTACTTAGTGTCAGGGTTTATATCGATCTGGAATTGCTTGGCTAAATGAGTTTGGACATCCTTACTGCTGAACTCTTGGACAAGTCAGCAGGAAATTCAATGCCAAACAGCAAATACTGTTTTACCTCCAGTGGGAAATAATGACAGTAAAATAGTCTGGAACTGCAGCAGGCACAGAATCCAAAACACACAATTCACAAAAACAATGTTTGATGAAAGTCTTTATTTTCAGTGAATACAAAAAATACTTTCGTGACCAGATAAATATTTTACATACAGCATCATAATTTTCATTTTATTATTACCATTTCAGTTGGTTAAAGGAGGCCCTAAAATTCTAGTTTAATCGAAGGAGCTATTTCTTTTTCTTTCTTTTTTTCCCCCCTCTTCCGCTCCATCAAAAGACACCACATTTTAAACCACATATTGCAATATCTTCATGACATTTATTAGTAAATATAAACAAACCCTTCATACATAGTGGTTTATTGGAGAGAAAACTCTTATTTGAGACATAATTGCAACAAGTTCCATTAAAGCCTCAATCAGGAAACGGGAGGCAACTTTTGAGTACGAAGACAAGAGGGACTGCAGCAATAAAACTGTTACAAGACCACACCAAATAAACCACAGCAATATGTATATGTTTCACATATGCTTTCTGTTAGGAAACTCAGAGCACGCTGTGGCATCAGCAGTTCCTGATTGGGGCTTTGCAAAGCAAATTGAAAAAGTATAGATACATGTGCATGGAATGCAGTGTTGATTCTTGACTCACTAGAAATGTAAAGCATGTGGAGTCAGTGATACTGTTATACTAACGGTTCTTTGAGTGAATTACAGCTGGCAGTTGAGCAATCTACCAAGGCAAGAGCATCAGGCCACATCGGAACAGTAGAATATGGCAGAGCAGAATCAAACAACAGTCAGTGGCTGTTAAGTATATTGTTTATACTGCTCAGAAAACAGACAAAACTACACATTTACACTTACTGCTACAAGTTGCCCCTTTCCACTGATGAAAAACTCATCTTTATGGTTTCTCTTATAGTGGTTGAAGTTATGATTTGAGTTTTTGATGAGCCTAAAAGGGCAACTTGTATCAGAGCAGACAATATAAGGCACTAATATACATCGCAGTCCAAATTTAAGAGGTGAGATATTGCAGTTTGATATAATATATGTAGTGTTCTGAAGTGCCACGTTGTGTAATCCTTAATACGCAAACAATCAAACGAGAATAACTATATATCCATATGAATGGACGCCACTAATTTTCTCACTAATGTCTACCACAAGAAGCGTACGTGTTATTTGCAGAAGAAGAATACACTGGAATACAAACAATATCAGTGCATCCTAGAAATCTTGAAGTGCTGGAACGTTTTTTTTTATTTTTTTCCCCTCTGTATTTACTGACTCATGCATGTGCACCCTCAAATAAATTTTTAAACAAATTTTTAACAAGTTATAGGTCTCAATAGTCTGATTGTGTGTGTGCCGAACGTATACGTGTGCATTGTGTGTCTGAAGAGAAACTGACAGATGCAGAGTTCACTGTGTGTAAGACATGCGTGGAGTGCAGTCGTAAAGATGTCTGAAGTGTGTTAAACATGTCTGAGGTATTCATGAGTGCTTAAACACTTAAAACGGTGTAACGCTATCTGCTTCAGTCCCACATACTGTAATATAACAGATCTGTGACTGTAATGCTTTTGGTGAAGAGCTTTTGCGTCTCTCTTATCAATAAATAATACAAACAAAGCACAGATGTACATTTTCCGTAGTCTTATAATAAAGCTAATTCTAGCTGAATAACACAATCCTACAATGATCTGTTTTAGCCTTCATGATATGTTTTAAGTTGTGTAGTGCTTTAGAAAAGGCTTCAGAGGAATATTCCTGCTTAATAATATCACACTAGTGAAATGATTTCAGCAAACGTATCCTACATATGCTCCGAAAGCTTGCAAACGAACATCCTACTGTAAGGACAGGGTCATACAACTCATGTTCATTTCACCTGATACCACCACGGAGATCAACCATACACGGGACTTGGTTTATTTTTAAAGCGTATGAATGATTTACTGAAAGGTAGTACGATACGGTCAACGGTATTATTATAATAAAGTCATAGATCTGGCATACTGCTTGGACTGTCTATGCACGCACACACACACAAACAAACAGAGCAGGTAAGTGCATATCACTGTTAAAAAAAGAAGAAGAAAAAAAGATCTGTAGCAAGAGATGACAGAAAAACAAGACACATAGCCCTGTGTAAGGAGAGCAACCAATCACAAACGAAAACACCAACCTCAAGTGTGGAAAACATCCAAACAGTGGAATTAGACCACTCGCATCCCAAAACATTGTGATGGGAGGGGAGCCTCCAAAATGGCTAACAATCCAACACCGACGGTAGATAAGCTCACTCTTAATATCAGACTTAATATTATTTGGTGTGTGTTTGTGTGAGAGAGTTCAGCTCTGATCTTCTCGTAGCTCAGTGGGCAGAAATTTATACTGCTGTTGACGGATGTGGGCTAACTTCTTGCGTGCCTCCTCCAGCTCTCTCTCCTTCCTCAGCATCTCCTCCTGAGCTGCAATGATCTGCAAGCAAGAAGCGATAGTCAGTGTGCTACTTTCTGGAACCAGTCAAGCATCAATCAACCAATCAGCACGCATCTCAATTGGCTGTAACCCTGCAGTGCTTTTTGTAGGCTAGAAACAGTTGGGACTCCCATGGAGTTAAGTGCTTTCAGGGCATTTTATTCCAGCCAAACCCAACATGAACATAAACTGCACAGACTGCAGCACATTCTTGAATCTGGGCTATGTACATTTTTGCATGCGTTATACAATTTTACACAATTTTCCTTATTCCAATTTTGCAAATATTTTTTGTTGTGTGGGCCGTACCATATGGCACTCATTTTCTCTTCCTATTATGGTGGTCTGCTTCCTTCCTCGCTGCCTGAGGAGGACTTTGTGCCGAACCTCACTGTGTGTGCTGTGCAGCCATTAAAAATGCGGTTTGAACTATATATATATATATTATATATGGTACACATAAGTAACACTTATTAATGCATGAGCACTCATTTTGTGCTGATAATACAATGAGAAATATTTCTTTCTGGTATAGAATTTGCAAACCCATTTGTGGTTTAGTTCTATGCACTGTCTGGATTCCTTCTCACAGAAAAAAAAAGTTGTGACAAATTATTGTAGAGGGACAAAAAAGAGGGACCAAGGCCTTGGGATGTGGGGGGGTGGGGGGTGGGATCCACTTCTCTGACTCCGCTCGTTTACAGACTCTCTAGCGAGTCTCAGGAATGTGAGTGGTGTGAGAGGGAGTACTGGATGTTTGCTAAAGCAGCACTGATTTAAACTGCAGATTATTTCCAACACAGTGTGGGACCAAAGCAATGAGAAATGTACAAATATTGCCAACAACAACAGAGATAATGATCCAAGCAATAACACCAAATTAAATGAGTTGTATTTTACTCAAATTACTGAAATTCCTAGCAGACCTGAATCTAACTAAAGCCTACTGACACCGAACATGACGAGACTATACATCAAGTGTATAATATTAGAACTTCTAGAACTTTTTTTTTTGCATAACCCGTCACACAAAGGCTGTAGTGTGTGAACATTTGCCTTTAATCTTGAATTGCATGGCGAACAGTAATCTACCGAATTAGTTGCATTGGCATTTAACATGTTATGTGAGGGAGGTAATGAATTAATAAATGCCCATATAATCTCCAATTCCACTGTTATATAATCAAATGAACTGCTGACAGACATTTTGCTCAGTTGTCCTTCAGTGTGAGCCGTCTCACCGAGCAAAATTAGTGCATCTGCTCGAGGCAATGATGATCATTTTTAAAATGCCATAGTATGGGCAGAAAACATGAAGGTCAGATAGGCTGAGCTGCATTTTTGACATGTGTAACTATGTGGTATTTCATCATTAGTAATAGTGAAAAAAAAAGAAAAAAAAAGTTTTTCTAAACTTTTAATGATCAACAGTGCTTTGATAGGGACAAAAATGGCCAGGGTTTAGGTTTACACAATCTGACCTCCAGGGGGCATGGTGGCTTAGTGATTACCTCCTGGGTAAGAGTTTGATTCCCTCCTCCACCCTGTATACCCAAAATAATAGCCTCCTGTTAGTTTGCTTGTTTTTTTGTTTTGTTTTGTTTTTTTAGGTGCGTCACATTTTGTTCATTTAGAAGAAAGTTCACAAAGTCATCACCACTATTGCTACTAGAATGCTGATGATTGAGAAAATAACCATTAGGTTTGGCCTGAAGGACTACTTTGCACTTTTCTGACATCATATTAAGAGTGAATAGGTCTCACCTGGGCAATTCCACCAACAAATTTAGTCTTGACCACCACGCTATCGTCCTCTGCCTTGTCAAAGGCAGCTTTCTGAGCTGCCTTCACTAGATTATCTGACGCTCTCTTCACTGCATTCCCGGCAGCCTGTGAACGTTAAGATTAAGCTATTGCAAAAGGGCAAATAATCATTAAACACTCTTAATGATAATCAGAAGGACACTCTTAAAATGCATCCATCGTTGGAAAAGCATGTTAGACCTGTAGTCTCCTCATGGCCTCTGAGTCATGGTCAGCTTTCACTTTGCAGGCCACTAGAAGCTGGGCAGTGGATGCTGCTACTTGTTTAGCAGATGAGATGAGCTTCTCCTCGCTGGCGTGACCCTGCACTGAGGCATTGGCTGCTTCACACAAGCTACTGGTGGCGGCTGCTACCATACGGGCCTGCGGGGCACAGAAAGTCAGAAAAACATCAGCTCCTCCATGAGTTTTGCATGATGAAAGATTTGAAGTACTGCATCACACACTATTCTGACTAAACTGTGAGGAAAAGCATCACCGCAGAGGATTTGTCAGTTTTCATCAGGAGCTAAAAATCTCACTGCAATATCCGAGTTACTGCTGGTCTCATTACAGACTGGGACTCTGTGGCTGTGCAAAATGTTGCTCGTCTTCTAACACCTGGTGTTTATCAGAGAATAGGGTGGGAAGAGGTAAGATTGAGGGCATTTCCAATTTGCATATTTTTAGAATTGGATTTCTTAATTACTTTGTGTAACTTCTATCATAAAAATAAGTGTATGGTCTTCAGAACAAGTACTGGGTGACTTTAATTGGGATCGGGACCTTGAGAAATAGGATAATCATGCATGTAGTGAATGAATTAATGAATAGATCAAAGCGAAGCTAATAAACTTGATGGACAATAATGACCAAAAAAGCATCACTGGCTTTTAAAAACATAAAATTATGATCAGACAGCTAGCTGCACTGGGAATAAAGTACAGGAAGAGCTTTAATAAACAGGTAAAACTCATTGAATTAAAAATAAATAAATATTTTATACACATATATATATATATATATATATATATATATATATATATATATATATATATATATATATATATATATATATATATATATATATATATATATATATATATATATATATATAAATTAAAATCTTTACTCACTGCTGATATGAGACCCTGAGACCACTGGCCATCATCCACAGCATTGGCTGGGACAGAGCCCACCTAGACAATCAAATATAGTGACTTAAGTCAAATATGAATATATTTACCATCATACAGACAATATATCGAGAACACAGGAATTTCACAAAACCACTGGCCATTCAACATGCATGAAACATAATCTTACCTTGCCCTGGGCTACGAGCTCTCTTTGAGCAGCAGATGCTGACTTCACCAGAGCGCTGGTCGCTGCTGCGATGGACTTTGCTGCTTCCAAGATCTGCTCCTCAAAGTCCAGTGACTCATCCGCCTGCTGCAAACAGAATAATGCGGTGATTACATCAGCATATCAAAAATAAATAAAAATAGCTCAGGTGTAAATAGGTAGCTCTATTTACTTCATGTACAGCTCAGGTGTTGTAAAATGCATACAATCTATGCATACAACTAAAAGGACAACGAGACACAGTTATCGCCAAAAAACACTCAAGGATGCCGGGCACTGTAGGACAGTCCTGGGGGTCATTTATTCTAATGATAAATTTCTCCTGCATCTCTTTAAGGGTGACACCTAGTGGCGCTGAGGAGCAATTACATCATGTTTCAGTCCCAAATTGCTCCATGCAGCCAAACCCTTCAGAGAACACCTTTTGCAAATGGTTTTTGAGTGATAACGGACTGTGAACCAGCAAGCATGCCACAATAGTGGGCATACAGGCTCTCTCACTCACAGCACATACAGCACACGAGTCTGGAGACAGGGCGGGACACTGTAGGAATATGTTTGATATATAGTTGGACTGAATAACAACCTAATATATCAAACATATCAGACAGAGCCCTGCAGTGAAGGCTTCCAGGTCTAGCTGACCTCTAGAGCATGGAGGAGAAGAGAGCAGGGCAGGAGAGAAGGGGAGACTTGAATATAAGCAATAAGGACTGAACAAAGGAACAGGGGGGGGGTGATGAGAAGAGTAGAAGACATAAGACAAGAGGAGATGATAGGGAGGAGTAAGGAGAAGGAAAGGGGGGTACAGAAGAGATGCAGTAAAGATGCTGGAAGAGACATGAAGTTTCTTGAGATGAAAGAAGATGGTAAACAGACACAGAGAAACAGTTGTCACACACCTATAGTGTTAGCCTTGTCTTCCCTGCACAGCATCTGATAATTACACACACTTCAAACAAAAAATAAAGGAAACAAAGACGTTGGGGACATGTGTAGAGGCATGCATGATACCAATGAACAATGAACATGGCAAACGTTCCATGAAAAGATCATGTGCGGGTCAGGGAGATCCACGGCTGGATAACTACCAGATGTCTCTCTTTTCATGGAATCTCACCAGTGCAATAAAACTCCCAATTGCACACCATGGCATTTGCACCTCATCTAGCATACTGTTGACGTCAAACAAAAACCCAACTGACTACAGCTCCTAGCCTAAGTAGATTTAGTAGAGGACATGTGGTATGCTCTGAGTGATCAACTAATTATCTTTTGACATATAGTAGGGGTATAACACAATGCCACTAGTGATATGATCTGTATTTGGCTTTAAACCCAAAATAGGTGTGAACAAAAGCAGGTTTATTGAATTAATGTATGTATGTATGTATGTATGTATTTATTTATTTATTGTAATTAAACAAAGCCTACCACCATGCTCATGGATACACTGGAAAACACTGAACCATCCTGCTGATGGGGGCATTATATAATTTTTATAATTAATTTAAACCATCACGGCCTTAACCAGGCAATTAGCAAGGACTGGCAGAGGTTAATGATGATGAACCCTGCCTTTATTTGAGCATCTGATTTCATTTATTTATTTATTGGTCCAGGAGCCCATTTCAACCAGGTGCCCTGTGAACCTTTCTGACAAGCCTCCTAAAAAAACCCTAAAAATTCAAAACCCAACATTAAAAACCAATAATGCACCTCCTATTCGTGTCTGCACTTCCATTTAGAACACAATATCTGTTTGATCCAAATAATGCATTCAAATTTAAATTATGCCCCTACAAAATAGGAAATGTTTTCTACTACAGATTTTCTATCAGTGTTGCATAGCATAAATCAAACACACTAGCTTATTTCAGGATCAGTTTGCAGGGGTCATAAATTATTTCTAACCTCTTAATAAAGATGAAGAGTGTTGTTTGTGGAGAATATATTTATAATATTTCCTGACACACATTAGAGCTCTTGACACCCAGCAAACAAAGTGTGAACAGCACAGAGCATCTGACAAACACTTCTGACCAAGGTCATTTCTTCACGGTTACAGTTTATCCAAATTCGGATGGACATTTCCAGCATGATAATGTACCATGTCATGAGAAATGGATCATCACTGAAAGATTGCAGAAACAGGATTTCATTATTTCAGTGGCCTGCTCAGTCCCCTAACCCTTGTTGCATTCATGTGGTTCTGATAGCCAAAGAGGTTCAACACAACTATACAGCTAAACTTTCAGTTATAAATACACAGATCCCACTGAGCTACTTATACAAGTATGGATTCAGGAGTTGACGATGCAGAACTGTATGATATCAAGTACAGCAGCCAAGCTAACATAACAACTGATCCAATTAAACTGGATGAGAGAGAAACAGCTACTATGTCTGCAAATATTCCCACTGGTCACAGGCCAGTTATATCATACTTGAATAAATTCCTCTATGATTTGGTAGAACTGAAATGGAGGGAGGGGAAGATAGCCACACACATTTATGTTTCATGATCAATAACAACATTTTGGTCTATAATTTATGTCAATATACTTGGATAAATGGTATTGCACAATAGAAGTGAAGTGCATTATTTGAAAACTGATTGTCTGAGCTGGATATTATTGGGTTTTTATTTCAAAGAAGATAAATAAGCCACAATATGCAGAATGTCTCAACCTGATTTATGCCAACAGCTCAGTCACTTTATAGCTTTCCATACATTACCATATATGACATTTTCTGCACTGGATCTGATTACATTATGTTAATAAAATTATGGCAAATAAATAATTAACTTATTAAAACTATACAAATATAAATTTCCCTTGGCAGTAGGCTGGATTGATTTTTATTTTTTTACTGAGGTGATAAAGCTCTGATAAATGAAAATGGAAAAAATCAGTTTAGTGAGTCAGAACAGTGAAGTGAAAAGCATTGACTGATTTAGCTTCCTGCAGATGGATACAGTAATAAAAATTAATTTTTTTAGAAAGCATTGACCTTTCCTTTCATTTCCTGAGCTTCAAACAGGTCTGACCTTAAGTTTATCTCACACAAAAAACCCCTCACAATATCAAACTAAGAAATCCTAAAGAAAAAACTAAAGCATCTGCCTCGAAGGCTGCAATACTTTGTGTAAAACATCCAACATTCTTTCAGAGCAGCAAAGCCTCATACCAGCCAACAGCACATTCCAGCACCCTAATGCCAGGTGGAAGTGATTTGACACAGGTATGCTGGTGGACAGAGTTGTTGAGGAAGAGTCTTCCTGAATACAGCACAGAGAGTGTACAGAGAGGGATGAGTGGCTACCTTTGGCTTGACTCTGGGCTTAAGCTGCTCCAGTTTTTTAGCTGCAGCCTCAATGGAAGCGGCGGCCCCCAGAAGCTCAGTCTCAGCAATTACTGTAGGGTCCTCAGGGTCCACCCACTCTGAGCCTGGGGACACGGGGTCATGGGTAAGTCGAGACAAATTTTATTTATAAAGCATACATCAGAACACCAGAAGCTGTACAACATGCTGAACAATGAGGTCAAATCCATAAAAAGTGGAACACATAAAAAGGAGAAGAAATAAAATCAAATGCATCAAAGCACTATGTAGTATAAAAGACAAAACCAAATAAACCACATACATAATATGACACAGAAAAGACAGGACTTTACAGGAAGAATATGTAGAAAACTATGGATCCTTGCTTTAATCACCACTGCACTGTGCAAGTGCAGCTCGTGGAAAATGCGTTTTTGATGGATTATCCTCATTCTTTACTGACTTTTTAAGTGCCTATAAAATACTCAATTTTTAACAGCTCGTGTAGGCAGACAGATGGTTTTTGGGATTATACCAAACCCTGGAGAACTTTACCCGTCCCATATTGTGCGTGTGTGTGTGTGTGTGCACGTGCACTCCAACAGTCATGCTGTCTCATACTTACCTCCATCTGCAGCAGAGGAAATGAAAACAGTAGTATTAAAAGGAGTGAAGCTGGGAGGCCCAGTGGGCCAATGGCTTTATTAACCCCACAGAGAAACAATTCATCCCAATATACTTCCTATTACTGCCAACACTGATATGGCTATACTGACTGGACCTGAGCCTGAGCTCCACAATACACACATTTAACCAATAGCCTGTGGGTTCTGTTCTTATAGCCTGTCTGATAGAGAATCTGTCAACAAACACCTGCCTATTGCTAAAACCAGTTTTTCTTCTTGTTTTTATAACAGGAAAGGGAATTCACTTTATTAGATATGGAACAAGTTCAAGCATTACCCATTTGTGATTTATGGTGCCTGTAGTACATCAAACTACCATGCACTATAATTCTGCGATTGTGGTGCCTTGTTAGTGGTAATTTGCGAGTTGTAATAAACTTTGATCCCACCTTGGCACATTTGATGTGAGAAGTGGGGGGAAAAAAAAAAAACTAAAATAACAAAAACAAAACATGGATGCCTCCATGAAGGCATGTCTTTTGTTTGCTCGGTCAGAATATGTAAAGCTCATAAAAAGCTAATTTATGCTCACTTTTACAGTTACAGGTCTGAGTGATGATTGGTCCTGATCTACTTTACTTTACTTTCTACCTTCAAACATTTATGCACAGTTTGGACTGAAATTGCAGCACAGCAACGACCGCGGACAATGGTGTCTAGCGTTAACAGCTAGCTAGGTAGTCAACACTAGTCCATCCATGCATCCATTTTCTGCACCGGTTATCCTGCACAGGGTCGTGAAGACCCTTGAGCCTATCCCAGAGAACCCGGAGCACGAGGCAATCGAATACATACTACAGACTATTTAGAAATGCCTGGGGGAGGAAATCGGAGCACCCAGAGGAAACCCCCAAAGCACGGGGAGAACATGGCAACTCCGCGCACACAGGGATCACCACAACCCTGGAGGTGCGAGACATACGTGCTAACTACTAAGCCACTGTGCCCCAGACTAATGTTAGTGAGTACTCTATTTTTGATGATTACCTTTTCAAAACAGTGATTAATATTGTCAATGTAATAGATTTAACCAAGTACTGTGTCTGTGTATTAATTGATTTAAAGCCAGTATTACTATAAACTAATTTAAATGGGGACTTTACACTTTTCACAGCGTGTGTGGTCATGCTGATCTGACGTCACTCTGTAAACAGGGAAGGAACTGGCAGTTGAGAAATTGACGAGTTGAAATTTCAAGTCGAGGGGGAGATTTCAGTGGCTTTCACTGCTTGGAGGTGGGCGAATTACAAGTTGTAACTTTGCTTCAAATGCAGCATACGAACAGATCATGTACATGGACGCATACATGTACTTGTGCGGTTTTGTTTCCTCACCTTTCATTGCTTCAGCAGTCTGGATAAGCTCTGTGACTGAGCTGGCTACTTTCTTTGACAGCACAGCCAGCTGCTGTCTGTGCTCTGCTGTAGGCTTCTGCAAAACCTGGAACCACATGAACATACTGTATTACTTTTCATCAGCCGTAGAAAAGCAATCTGTATAAGGCGGTCACAAAAAAAAAAAAAAACTTAAACTCCAGCTGAGTTCTCTATGATTTTGTGTTTACAGGCATTCTATTAATCTGATCGTTCTCTGATTTCAACAGATACAAGTTTACTCAAGTGGCCATGTAACAGTATGCTGCAATATTTTACCTTGAATAAAAGCCTTTATACCACAGCACTGTTGAATTCTTGGAGTGGATTACTCAGAAGGTGCTTATTAATTTTCTAGAATAGTATGACAGTCAGTAGTGCCAACTCTAATGAAAACCATAGCTTTCTTTAACTTGTTCTAATACGTTATCGTTTTGATAACAGCTCATTCAAAGGGACTTACGGATGGCAAAGTCAACACAAAATAATAAAGCCTTGTAATAGTTAGCAAAAATGCTCTGATGTTAGAGGAAGATAATCCGCATGTGTGGAAATAACTGAAACTTACTGCACTTATTAGTACTGATAAAGCAATGTGTGCACTGACTTCTCTTGGAAGCCAGCAAGCGGGAGTCAATTGTGCTCCAATTAACCAATAAGAAATACAAAGCATTATGGATTATGTTGCGAGAGTGAACTATGTAGAGTTCACAATAAAACAATAAAGGAAACTCTCAATTGGTTTCAGAGAAAAAGATTCAATTCAATAGAATGGCCCAGTCAATCCCCTGACTTGAATCCAATTGAACAAGATTTAAAGACAATATGTTTAGAAGAACGGGCCAAAATT
The DNA here is from genome assembly GCA_012411365.1 of Ameiurus melas. Lineage (NCBI taxonomy): Eukaryota > Metazoa > Chordata > Actinopteri > Siluriformes > Ictaluridae > Ameiurus > Ameiurus melas. Next base: position 16,019,969 of record CM022764.1, on the reverse strand, counting down.
ACACCTGAATACTGTGGCCGATTACTTTCTTTATACAGGAAGCATCTTGAAGCTTTATTACACATAACTTAATTTATGGACATTAATGTTGTAAATTCTTTAAATTTCCAGGCTTCTTGAGTTAATACTGATGTCTGGTAAAAATTTCATGTGAACAGCCTCATTGGAAATATATTTACTGAAAAAAAAATATTGCGCTGTCCAATACCAATTTCCCCTACTGTATAGTTAAACTAGGAAATGCAATTACTGACCACAATATGCATTACTAAAACACTAGTGACAGACAGACAGACACACCAGTAGGACGTGTTCGAGCAGGTCAATGTATCCGGTTGTACACTCTAGGCCATAGTGCAGGGCTTTGCTCCTTACATCCTCAGCCACATCCTGATGATGCGCAGCTTGCTGTAGGAGAAAAACGCAATACTTAATAAAATACACATGATTTCTATAAAATTCAACAGAACCACCACAAGGAATCTTACACGATAAAACAAACCACCGTAAGTCATAGTCAGTCACGAGAACTCAATTAGTTGTTGTACATCTGTACTCTATTCAATCAGAATGAATGGACATGATGAAACAGAAATGAACCTAAGGTTAAATGAATAAAAAAAAAGAATAAATGAATTTGGGAATATAAACTGAAGTTAAGTTCAAGGTGACCTTGAGAAGGGGAGAAAACGATGTTAACTCTGCCATCAAGCCTCTCATATGCATCCTTTCTTTGAAGATGGCCAGATCAGTGCCAGAGCGGCTGAATGAAAGCTTGTGTGTAGTCTCTGTGTATTCAAATGTGCATTTGTGCACCTGTGAGTGTGTGTGAGATGAAGAGTATAATGGTGATTGTTGAGCGAGGGCGATTAGCACCTTGCAGGTGAGCAGCATGTCAGAGACGGCTTTGCGGCTCAGGTTCGCAGTGGCAATGACATCCTCCTGCTGGCCGGAGTTGCCCGCTGCCACAGATTTGGCAGTGGCTACAGTGATGCCCTTGGTCATGCGGATGAGCTCTTCTGGCGTGGCAAGCTTCTCTGGAGTGTCCTTGGACTGGAAGACCTGCACAGAGGTCAATTCAGTGAATACTGGTGAAAACATTATATAGACTTTTATATATAAACATTATATATAAAAAAACATTATATACACGTTAGGACTTCTGTTTTGCTTAGTCCAAATTTTTTATTTTAATAAAGGTAAAATATTACACCATTTTCAACTGTATTGACACACCTAAAAGCATTAATAAATATTATTCTTGCTTAACTAAATGGGATGATATTTTGTGTATTTCATGTTTGCATTTTTACAAACCCAAAGCATATGACTGCCTTGATTTTTTAGTTAGGTCCATAAATATTTCAGCATTAACAAAGTTATTGTTATTTTAGTCATATAATAAAATTTGACCACAAAGTGAAGACTTTCCACTTTCATGTTTACATACAAACTGGATGAATGGTGTAGGAATTACCCCACTTTGATGGTGACCTGACATTGAGATAAAGATCAACTTGTGCCAAAATGATGGGAAGACAAGAGTGTGGAGGAAGAAAGGAAGGAACTGTTTGTGATCCACAGCAAACCACCTCATCTTATGTGTTAGCATGAATGACTGCCAACAGAACTAATTCCTTTGTATTTAATGACGGCGTGACTGCTGATAAAAGCAGTATGAAAAATTCTGAAGTGTTTCTTCTCAGATTCACCCAAATGCTTCAAAACTCCTTGGACATTGCCTCAAAGTGCAGATGGACAATGACCTCACACATACTTCAACAGCAAGTGGAAATTGAAGGTTCCTGACTTGAGGCAGTCACTGACTGCAAAGAATTTGCAACCAAGTATTAAAAAAAAACATTTATGGTCATGTTAGTTTGTCCACTTACTTTTGGTCACTTAAGGGGGGATGGCACCAAATCTATTTACACCATAATTCCTACAATATTCACCCTTCACTATTTAGATGTAAATAAACTCACATTAAAGCTGAAAGTCTGACATTTGAGCTCTTTCTTACTTTTTCGATCAAATATTGATCATATTTTCATATAAAACTCCAAAAAAAAAAAACAAATTACCTAAATTCATTCATTTATTTGAAGTTGCACTTGCTATAAAATAAAAAGTAACAGTCTAGATCAGTGGATGATTGTATCAGATCACTGATGATATACACAATATGTAAGGCTTGGCCAGGGGGGGCGGGGGGATGGGAGCATAATGTAGAATGCTGTTATAAGAAAATTAATGCAATCAATCACACCCTGCTGAAGTTGATTTTCTTCTTAACAAGTTGATTTTTTTCTTCTTATTACAGCAGGCTCTTATACCATAGCAATTTACCAACTGTCCATGTTTAAATTATCAGGAACATGTCAATTTTTAACCAGATACATTTAATGATGTGTAATGTTTGCAAAACAGACATCCTGTTATCTCACATTACCACTTATCCAGTTAGAACACTATAAACAGTTATTCCCTCACCAGACTCTCTTTGATTAATTTCGTCTTATTAACTCTTAATTAATAAAGACAATATAATGCAGTGTGTCATGGTACAGAGCAACTGCAAAATGCAAACGTCGATCCTGAAGACTCCCTTATGTTGGAAAACTGGTCCAAAGAGTCTCCTTCTATAAATGTTAAATGTCTCTTCACAGAAATCATCACTACTACACACTTAAAATCCATTTATATGGAGCATCTACCCAAGTCCCTGTAAATCAACTATCACTATTCCATGCCTCTGTGATATAATATTTATTTATTTATCTACTGCATATTTCCATGTAATTTGTAATAACCTCATGGGTATGGCTTCAAATTCCTGATACAGCAATATTCAATAAACCAATAATCCAATAAAATATTCAATAATCCAAAAAAAATGTAAACCTGGAAAATCACTGCAGGTTTGTAATTGGACAATGTACGTGCCTCATTTACAGCTCTTCAGCAGTGATTGCTATTGTTTGGCTTTGGTATGCACCATAAGGGTTGTTAAATGCTCTTGGTCTCCTGGGAGAACTCTGATAAGGATTAAAAGAACATTAGAGGCAAAGCTGGGCACTGAGCACTACTGGCTTCCTCCTACACTTGCTCAATCTGCCACTCTGCTACTGAGATGTGAAACAGAAGGGAGAGACAGGGGCTGAGAAGAGCAGGTGGAGAATAGGCTCTAGAACATCACGGTGTTCCTCAGTGTACCTGCTGTATATCAGATATAGCTAGAGATTTAAGTCTAGATCTCATCAGGGTAAACCTAACTGATCTGAATTCATGGCCATGTTGGAAAAAAGAAAAAAGGCATAATAGTTGTTTAATTAGATTTATAACAAACCAAGTAGACTGACACTTCCTGCATGTAAAAGGCCCCTGTTGCTTGGAAAGATTAATTGAGTTGTGACTTCATTAAATCTGTATGAGCTGAAACACTTTAAAAACCTTAAACAAATGCAAAGGCACGAATCGTTTTAATAACAAACACAATATGATTCTGAAACCTGGCCATATCTCTACGATTTCATTCTATTAACCCTCCACGATCACGTACCGTCAGCTCCTGTCTAATGAACTCGATGGTGGCCTCAAGAGCCCTCGTGCCACGAGTGGCTTCATCCTCCACCGCTTTGACCGTTTTCAGCAGAGACGTCACATTGGTTACCATCACCTAAGGCACAATAAGAGATAAGAGCAAACAGCTTATCAGCAGTGTTTTGAATTATATATGAGGCTAATTGAGAGGCTAATTTCGGGTACAACTTATAGCATCTTCAAAACAACCCACCCACCAGCAGGGGGAGCAGGAATCAATGTTAGTCAAATGGCTCAGGAGGGAGTTAAAAAGAATGAAGCTGAAGTCTGAATTGCCCAAGAGTCGGTGCTCTTAATTCATATTGTGTAAGAACAATGTTTAGTTAGAGTGCTGGCTGAAAGCATGATCCCTGCAAAAATGTGGTGAAACTGGCACTCTCAGGACTGGTTTGTTTAACTGAGCACTGAGACTTTTGTCAAGAGTGTATAGGAGCCACAGAGAATGTTGTGGAGGTGTCAGTATAACTGATGATGACTGGTGTGAGGAAGCATGCTGAAATGAGGCACAGCAGGCAGTGTTGCCGAGCTATTGCACCTGTGTCCCTGGTTCAATCCCCAACTAAATTTAATGGGTCTGCATGGGTTTCCCCCAGGTTATCTGGCTTCCTCCCACCTCCCAAAAACATTTGGACAGTGTCCGTGCGCATATGCGTGTCCCATTCAGCGTGTATTCCTGCCTCGCAGAGACTTCCCAGAATTAGTTTTTTAAAAATGTGTGAGCCTGACTAGAATAAATCAGTTACTGAAGATGAATGAATGGATTAAGAGAGAAAGGTACAAAACAGAGCAGTGCCTTGAGGAATTAAAATTATTCAACCCCCACTGCAAGTCAGGTTTATTGTCAAAATGTACAGACTTTCAGCTGTTTGCAATGAACAAATCAAAGGAAAGCAATTGAAATAGTTAAACAAAAGAAATGTTTCAAGTGGTTTCCCCAAATTCAACTGAAAATCAACTTATAATGACTTCTCCAGTTTCAAAATTATTCAACCCCCTGAATAGAATCCCTCACAACAGTACAAATATGGAAAAAAAGTTGTTGTCTCAAGCACATCTGATGCAACTAATCAAGGGCTTCATTAGCTGCACCAGGTGTGCTTGACCTAGAACACATGAAATACCTAGACGGGGCAGAAAAATTAAACTATCAATGGCTGCAACCAGATTCCAGGGAAGGCAGGTTGTGAAAATCCCTCGAGTCACTGCAAAAGACCTGCAGCAAGACTTGGTGGCAACAGGCACTGAGGTTTCAGTGAGCACATTGAGGCGCATACTAAACGCAGAAGGTTTCCATGCCAGAACTCCAAGATGTACACCACTACTGACCCAAAATCACAAGAAAAATCACCTCAAAATCAAATAAATAAGCCATAAAAGTTTTGGGATTCTGTTCTGTGGAGTGATGAAACAAAACTGGAACATAATGACAACGAGTCTTTATTGGTCACATATGCATTAGAGCATAGTGAAATTCTTTTCCTTTCATACTCCAGCATGTTAGGAAGTTGGTGTCAGAGCGCAGGGTCAGTCATGATACAGTGCCCCTGAAGAGGCCCTGAGAGGGTTAAGGGTCTTGCTCAAGGGCTCAACAATGGCAGCTTGGTAGTGCTGTGGCATGAATCCTTGACCTTCTGATCAGTAACCAAGTCAAGCATGGTGGTGGCTCGGTGATGCTCTGGGGCTACTTTGCATCCTCTGGCACTGGTAACCTGCAGCGTGTGGAAGGCAAGATGGATCCATTGAAGTATCAGGAAATCCTAGGAGAAAACATCATGCTGTCTGTGAGGAAGCAGAAGTTTGGGTGTCATTGCAACTTCCAACAGGACAATGATCCCAAGCATACCTCAAATTCCACCAAGACTTGGTTGCAGAAGAAGACAGGAAGATTCTACAGGCCATCACAGTCACCTGATTTGCACAACATAGAAAATCTCTGGTGGGTTTTGAAGGCAATTTCAGCACGCAAACCCAAGAATATTACTGAACTGTAGGCCATTGCTTATGAGGATTGGGCCAAGATTCCTCAGGAACGTTGCCAGAAGCTATGCATCGCATTTGCAGCATTTCATAACAGCAAAAGCGTGCTCTACTAAGTACTAAAGATGCTCGTCATGAAGGGGTTGAATAATTTTGATGCTGGAGAAGTCATTATAAATTGCATTTTCAGTGGAATTTGGGGAAACCACTTGAACCATTCGTTGTGTTTAACTATTTCAATTGCTTTTGTTTGATTTGTTCATTGCAAACAGCTGAAAGTCTACATTTTGACACTAAAACTTATTTGCAATGGGGATTGAATAATTTTGATTGGAACTGTACACTGCATAGCTGCAAAAGGTATGAGGAGGTTCGGATTGCTCCATATGTTGTAGGAATGCAACTTGTCACAAAGGAAGCATGAATCTGATTCAGCTCATTAGAAATGAGAAATAAACCACCAACTCACCATATGTAAATGACCAAACAGACATGTGGAGCCTAATAAATAAAGTATCACAAACTAATTTTTAAAAATGTAGGAAATATTTCTCAAACTGATGAAAGGAGTGACACATGTTGTTTGATATGAACATTAATTGAAGCTCTTGACCTGTATCTTCATGATTTTATGCATTTCCATGCTTCCACATGATTGCTCAAGTGTACAGGTGTTCCTAATAAAGTGAATGGTGAATGAACAGATAGCACATGGATGCAATTGATTACAGTCGCTCTGATCAACGAAAGAGGAATGTCATCCTACGAAATCCACGGCCGAGCTAAAACATTTTATGTAACTTCTGAGCTGTACATTCTCTAAATGTGGTAACCTACACCACACAGGTTCCTTCAGTGTACTCTACTTGGTGAATACATTTTCAGATTCTGACTGAGAGACTGACAGCGGTGAATATAGACACAGGTGATGTGATCACATACAGCTTAGTTAGGGCCCCTGCTGTGTGGCTGATGAGACACACATACACAGCCTGAAAAGAACACACTGCACACATCCTAGATAACCAGAGACCGTCATAGTGCACACACATACGTAACTGTACATTACCTTGGCAGCACTCTTTAGCTGGTACATTGAAGGGTCATCTGCTGGTTTTCCTGCTGCACACTTAGTCGCACCTATCAGTTCAGCAAGCGCTTTGGCCACATCTCTCACAGCGTTAATGAGAACCACCTGAACAAAGATGAGGAGTACAAAGAAAGGAAGTCAAGAGAGTACTTAGGCCTGTAATTAGAAACAGCTGGGTTTATGAAACAAGCGATGATACGGTGTCCCAAATGGTACCCTTCTGTGTTATTGGTGGTCTGCATATCCAAGGCTACATTAGCTTAGGTACGACACTATGACTTAATGATTGGTAAAACCTTGGGCATTATAAACCATTTAGTTAATAAAGTTGTGATTTTAAAAATACAATCAGAGTAAATGCATTGTGAGAGAAACATAGTGCGTGATAGTACAACCCCCCCAAAAAAGTTGGGACAGTATGAAAAATGCTAATAAAAGAGGAGTGATTTGTAAATGTACGTTGACTTGTATTTAAACAAAACTGTATAAAGGCAAGGTATTTGATGTTTCACCTGATCAACTGCACAGTTTTTTTTTTAAGGTAAACAATAATTTTGAAATTGAAGCATGCAACATGTTCCAAAAAAGTTGGGACAGAGGCGATTTAGTACTAATGGCTATGTGACAAGTTGAAATAAGAAGGTGATGTGATATAGGTGAGGCAATCATCTAATCATAATGTATAAGGATACTCCAAAAAAGGCCTAGTCCTTCAAGAGCAAGGATAGATCGAGGCTCGCCAATCTGCCAACAGATGTATCAGTGAATAATCCAACCCTTTGAGAGCAACATTCCCCAAAGACATATCGGTAGGATTTGGGGCATTTCACCTTCTACAATGCACAATATAATTTAAAGATTCAAGAAATCCGGACAAATCTCAGTGCGTAAAGGGGAAGGCCGAAAACCACTTCTGAATGCATGTAATCTCCGATCCCTTAGACGTCACTGTCTTAAAGGTTTACCAAAGTATTCCCGAGCCCATGTCAGGATATCCATTACAGACTCATGACGGTTTTTGTCATCAACACCATTTGCAAGATGCAAGTTAAGGCTTTACTATGCAAAACAGAAGCCATATATCAACACTGTACAGAAGCACCGCCAACTTCTGTGGGCTCGGTCTCATCTGAGATGGACAATAGCACAGTGGAATTGTGTTTTGTGGTCCGACGAATCAACAATTCAAATAGTTTTGGGGAAAACAGCCATCGTATTCTCTGGATGAAAGAGGAAAAGGAACATCCAAGCTGTTATCAGGGTCAGGTCCAAAAGCCAGCGTCTGTCATGGTATGGGGTGTGTCAGTGCCCATGGCATGGGTAACTTGCACATCGCCTGCCTGTTGTCCTGACCTGTCTCCGATTGAGAATTATGAAGTGCAAAACAAGGCAACAAAGACGCCATACAGTTGCACAGCTGAATTCCGCTTGCTAAATTCTTAAGTTTTATTAAAAGAAAAGGTGATGTTATACAGTCGTAAAAAGTTGAGTTTCCCAACTTTTTTTAGAGTGTGTTGCAGTCATCAGATTTGAAATATTTCATATACATGTATTTTTTTTTTAAATCAATTTAATTCACCCAGTAAAATATCAAAATAACGTGTTAAAAATGTGTTTCAATATAGTACAGGGTGAACTGTATTTTCAAATGACTGTCCCAACTTTTCCAGAATTGGGGTTGTACCATTTAGCCCTGTAGCTCTCAGCATAGCCAGGGGGTCTCTGATGTAAAAAAAAATATATATAATAATAATAATAATATTAATAATAAAAAAAATTCTGGTGTAACTCATAACCCATCATTCTCAAAATGATTATTTTTATTGTAGTTATTAGCTTCTTTCATGCACTCTGTTGAATTGAATAGGTTAGATACAAATCTCAATGCAGTACGTATGCTCTATAAATGTGCATAAAAACACCTCAATGGCACTAATAAATACAAAAAATATTATACACATTTACATAAAGTTCATAAACTCAATCTGACAAAAAAAACTGACTAGATTAGTTGAAATTATTTTAAAGTTAAAGGGATCCCTGTAAGAAAAAAAAGTTTTGACAATCCCTGATTTAGGGAACAGAACCAAATCACCCTGCAGTTCTCACCTGGTTTCCCACTGAAGCTGTGCAGCTGTGAGTCTGGCCAGCCTGGATGGGAGACCTCCTGGGGAAAACTAAGGTTGCTGCTGGAAGTGGTATTAGGGAAGCCAGCAGGGGGTGCTCACTCTGTGGTCTGTATGGGGCCTAATGCACCAGCATAGTGACAGGGACACTATACGGTAAAAACAGCACCGTGTTTCGGATAAGACGTTAAACCGAGGTCCTGACACTCTGGTCATTAAAAATTCCAGGACATTTCTCGTAAAGAGTAGAGGTATAACCCTGGTGTCCTGGCAAATTTCCCCGATGGCCCTTATCCATCATGGCCCCCAAAAACTCCCCATCTCTGAATTGGCTACATCACTCTCTCCTCTCCACTAATAGCTGGTGTGTGGTGGGCATTCTGGCACACTATGGCTGCCGTCGCATCAACCAGGTGGATGCTACACACTGGTGGTGGTTGAGGAGATTCCTACCTATACAACGTAAATTGCTTTGAGTGCCAAGAAAAGCACTATATAAATCTAAGGAATAATTAATTAGAAGGACTCCAACTACTAGGATTACAAAACAACAGTAAAGCTATGCAGACTAAACTAAAACACACTGGTCCACCACACACACCTGTGTCTCTGGATCGTCTGAGCCCATGCTGGCAGCCCCTAGTTTGACCACGTCTGTCAGCTGGGTGATGGTCTTGGCGGAGGACTGCGCAGCCTGGGCCAATTTCTCCTGGCTGGATGCTGCGCCAGCCACTAGAAGCTTAGTGTCCTCCACCAGAGCCTTTGCTGTCTTCAGAATGTTCTCCCTAATTTGTGCAAAAACACACACACAAAAAAAAAAACACAATTATAGCCATGCTTGAAACAGACAATAAAAATATATACTTTTTTTTTTTTTTTAAAGGACGGTTCTTTACTTGTTATTAATGGAGTCTTACCTGTGGTCTGCAAAGGACTCTTCATTTTCGGCGTTAAGCGTGCCTGCAGTGGCGAACATGATGGTGGTGTCCAAGTCAGCGATGATGCCAGAGACAGAGCTGGCAGCCGTGATGCAGGCCTGGGTGCCTTTGTTACCTGCTTGGAGGGCGGACAACACCATGGACACCTGAAGGAGAGAACACCAGATTATTTAGAGTATGAGACTGGCACAGACGTATGGAAAATGAGTAAAAGGAATTTTAGAATTTGTTGATGGCACTGATTAAAGCAATCATAGTGATTTAGCACACCCTATAACCTGTATCTATCTGCAGGGGGAATGAAGCAAACAAAGAATGATGAGAAGCAGCTGGGAGCAAAAGAAGTAAAGGTGCCATCAATCAAGCAGCAGCCTCATTCTCCTAGGATGAATATTGATGGCTTTGGCACATTGAGCATAAAGGGTCCATATACATCCGCATACAGGCTGATCACAAAGCTGACAGATGAAAGTAGAGAGACAGGAAAGTGAAAATCAAATAAAAGAAAATAAATTTTTCTGAAATAACAGAGGGGAAGCATTTGAACGGCTCAACTGACCACCCATATTAGCCTATATTAGTGTAGCAATCATTCCAGCCTGTCGTGAGAAGCAAATTCTCTCCTGCAGTCCCATTTCATTTACTCAGCACTACACTACAGGCACAGCTGGCCACATCTGCACACATCCCTTAACACTGAAATGAAGACTAAGAATTGTTACGGTATTATACGTTCAATTGTACCCATTCACAACACAATGGGCAAGAATTCAATAATTAATCTCAATCTTACACGACTACAAAACCTTCAGTACAAAAGCCACGAATGAACAGAGAATGCATTGTCTACATTATAGCCCAGTGAACGAGAGCTTGTATAAAACCATAGGCATTGACTGTTTGCTTCCACTCTAAAATGTAGTAACGGTATCAGTGACAAGCAAATCCTTTGCAGCAGACTAGCGGATCCATTTCCTTCACCATAATTACTGTTGCCAAGACAACTTTATTACAGACGTTAACCCATAAAAGCAAAGGCTTTTGATACGTACCTCTTAATGCTCTAGATAACGCATCATCCTGCATTATTATCAGTTAAAAGCAATTATCAGCTGTTGCTGTGCTTTACCACAGCAGATAGGATCAAATTTACTACCAATATTATCAGGCACAAACAAGGATTTACTTAATTGCTTCGACCAAGTTCTTTCAGTGGCAAATGGCATGTTCACCTTTCACTGAAAAGGCTTCTGACATTTCTTAAAGTTTTAGTAAGCGATTGCAGTAGAAATTTGCGTTTAAAACTCACAATACAGGCCCTTCATTCAGTATTTCCTCCAATGAAATAAACAATTAGGTGAAATCTAATGAGGTACTGATAAACAGACTAGCATACTGAATAAATTAGGGAACAACTTAAAGGAAAAGTCAGTGTTTTTGGAAGAAGTTGGTGTTCCCACCAAAAAGGTCTGACTCCTGGTGCAAGAGTAGGAGCTTTCTAACATGACAGACAATACAATTGGAAATTTTACTGGCAGTTGATATTAAACACACACACACACACACACACACACACACACACACAGGCCAATCCTACGAGGCAAATCCTGACCACAAACAAACATGGGTACATTTGGAATTAGCACACTAGCCCCCCAAAAAAAAAAAAATAATCCGATGTGTATTCTGCACTCGAAGCATGGCTTTCACAATTATATGTAATATGCAGGCAGGAGGCAGATACTGAGGACACCAACAGTCATGATCCATAGGCTCTAATGTCTCTTTTCTGTGGTGGTCTCAACATTGCCAAGATGTCTACTTATATGGTGTAAGGTGTTTGGTGATCGCTTATTCTCTCTCTCTCGCTCACTCTCTCTCTCTCTCTAGCGCTTTACCAGTCATTCCAGACAAACCATGATGGAACTTATCCCTTTCTAAACCCAATTCAGCCCCTCCTTCTTTCCTACAAAGCTACTCTCTACTGGCTAAACACATCTCTCCTAATAGCTGCAATCCATCTCTTCCATATATGGTCATCTCTCAAAAACTCATGCAAAAAGAAAGATACCCCACAACAGCACTCGCTGCACCATTTAATCTTTTGTTTACTTCCAGATTCCAAACTTAGAAATGTGACGCTTCCTTGTCCTGATTGGTTGGATGTCCACATACAGGTACATCTCAAAATATGTGAATATCATGGAAAAGTACATTTTTCTCTCCATAATTTAATTCAAAAACTATTTAATTCATGACGTATAAAGTAAAATGTTTTAATCTTGATGATCATAGCTTACAGCTCATGAAAATCCAGTATTCCAGTAAAAATCCAGTATTCTAATTTTCTGAGATGCACCTGTAATTGGACTCTTATTATTATTATTATATTTTTTTTTACAGAACCTGGGTTGACACAGAACTCCGAGCTTTTATTCTGAGCAGATATTTAATTCACAGCTGTCACAGTGTAAGAAGAACTGCACCAAATGTTACTGAAATGTTTTGCTAATCCTACCTTTAATGCCAAACATCAAGGTTGCAAAATTAAATGCCAATAGACCCAAATGCAGTGATTTCAGTTCAGCTCTACAGTAATGTTACTTGTGGCACACCAAAATTCCAACCTCAAACCCCATACTGCACTTGATTTGATGGTTCCTTGACTTGAATTAATTCGTCCCACTGATTTTCAGTCTTCTTTAACAAGACACAGATGTGTGGTCAATGTTCAACACAAACACTGTTCAACCCTTTAAAAGACTAGTGACAACACTGAACAGATGGCCTTCTTTCCTGAAACAGCAAAACAGACTACAGTGAAATACAGGCTCATAAAGTAGACATAAACTCCCCTTCTCAATGTGATTTACGACATTCAATGTAAAGTACAAATGTCTCGGTGAAAGTGCTGCAATAGGAATAGTGGAGGATGGAAGCGAGAGCTATCAGACCTACCTTTTCGGTGACAGCTCGTGCACATTCGATCAGCTCTCTCTTGGTGAAGCTGTCTGTGGGACTCATCTGGAGTGCGCCAGCCTTCTGTACCAGGTAGATACAGCCATGACCGAGCTCCTGCACACGGCTTTTTATCTGCACGCCAACCTGGAGAAGAGTAGAGACGGGTGGCACAGTGAGACCCTGACCAAAAGTACATGCTCAATCCTTCGATCCTAGACTGCTTTGGTTCTTCACATAAAGGCCGATGGGTGAATAATGAAAAGACGGCTAGAGCTGGTGAGTGGGCTGGATGGCACTACACCTTTAGTTTCCTGACACATAGATCCATGGGTAGGTGGTGCTTCATTACCACCTCACCAGAGGCTTTTAAAGCTAGTGGGGGTGCACAGTCACTATGGTAACAGCAGCAGCTGCTTATGTAAAGGCTATTGAGGAGAGTGTGTGGCTCGCAGACACTGGATGCACACTGGTTTAAAATATACATAATCAAATTGTGATGCATCACTGGCACATCAACTTTACTCTTGATGATAAAGAAACGAACAAAATATTTATGAACATTTGGGGAAAAAAAGCTTAATTGTGGTTTATGGTGTTATATTATTTGCTCAACCAATTCCATATGTAAAGTTGGAGTCTGTTTTTGGAGTACAGTCAGCTGTGCTTCTTGCTTACATGATCTCTGCACTGTATGCATTATCCACAGCACATGATTATATAATCTGTGTCTTTAAATATGTGCCTCCTGTCCACCCCACCCTACCTCACTCTTTCCTCCCCACTGGTCTGTTGATGACAGACCGTCTCCCCAAACTGATCCTCACCTCCTCCGGCTCAGCTGTGGCGGCTGCCAGGCGTCCTTGTTGTGCCAGCTGGATGTAGTCCACAGTCACCTGAGACGCCAGGCCACCCAGCTCCTCCTGGCACGTCACAGACTTAGTCATCTGGAACAGATCACTGTATCAGTGTCCTGTACGTACCTACACTTTTTACACCTACACAATCTATACATGTCCATTTCTTTCCACTTACATCAGCTGTTACAGAAATGCTTGAATACTCAGAGGAATTATCAGAACATATGTACAGTATATGTATACAAGTGTTTAGAAAAGACAGCTGAAAGCACCGAACGTAATGACGGACTATTCACCATCTCTTGTGCAGTGATGGCGATAGCCTTGGAGAATTTCACCATAGTGGTCTGGTAATCCACAAATGTGCCGTCCGGTTCCGGTGGAGTTCCCTCATCCATCTGAGAGAAATGTAAAAAATAAATAAATAACACGCAACAAGCTTGATTTCAGCAGAGTTCTCTCACAAAGCAGGCCTTACTGAAACACTGAATATGCTGCTCCTCTTAATTACGGTGTTTGTGAAAAATGGGTGAAAATTAATCTGCAACTATGTTTCAATTGTTGCCAACATCCATCGTGTGTCTTCTTGACAATATAATGAAAGAGTGCAGACACACATAAAGGAGATGAACGGCGGAGTAGGATCAAACGGAGGATAATAATGAGCTCCATGGAGGGCTACTGCCACAGCGACAGTCCCGGTGTGAATGAGTGACAGCTGGAGACACTCGGGCTCTGAATGTGAAAAGCCTCCTGCAGATTTCTAATAACAGCTGCTGAAAGGACCTTCTTCCAAGCATCCGCATCCAGAATCGCTCTCTTGGCACAGAGAAAGAACCAGGCTGCTAGCATAACACGCAAATACTGCTTTCATATTTCTACTATATAGTAGGGTATGTATATCTATTATCAAGTACTATTTATCAGTTAATAAATCACCAATATGCCATAATTTAGCCGTTTGAAATATCTTAATGACATTCAAACACTAAACATCCTATCCTTATTTTTAAATCTCAGTAAAGGATTCACCATTGTAGTCTCGGATATCGTTTTAACTATGCTTTATATTGCTTTATATTATATTATTGCTTATATTAGAACACCATTTGTGATATATACTGTATATTAGTAAACATATAAGCACCTGCTTTTTGAATTTTTATTTCATAACAGATAACAGTTGTTTGGACCATAAAGTATCACCCAGTAGGTTAATAGAGAGTGTATGCTGCATTTTAACAAGAGGGACTTTGCATCAGTTCCATTTTTGTAATACTGAAGTGTAGTTGCGTATGACAGGAGTTCTGAAAGATCATGTTATCTTTTGGTTGCCTGCTCACCCGTCCCATGGCCTCAGCGATGGACTCCACCATGCCTCCTACCATCCCTCCCTCGCTTGCTGCCTCATTCAGTGTCACCATGATGTCATCTACTGCTTCCTTCATCAGCTGCGCTGCTTCGGCTATTGCATCATGGGTATGGGCTGCCTGTATGAGGATGGTGTGTGCGTGTACCAGTTAATGTACGTGGTCGATCAGCTGATTACCACAAGGCCTAATCTATATTAAACACACTTAAGTGCAATTAAACAGCTATGCAGATATACATGCATGGACAGGTATACATAATGACACTCATTTATAAAGAATGCACTAAATACCTATACGAGATATAGTTACAATAAACAATATCAGATTCAACTGCTCTAAAATAAAACCCTAAGCATCAAGGCTGCACAATGTATCGTATGTTAATCATCACCACAATATTTACAGTGTTGGGGAAGCTACTTTGAAGCTACTCATAGTTTGAAGTAGTGTGCTACAGTCGCGCTAACCTTTTAAAAATAGTAGTTAGCTACACTATAAGGTACTAACAAAAAGTAGCCAACTACACTGTAGCTACTAAAATGGGCAACATTTTTAGTATGCCATGATTGTGAATCATCTTATGAATAACTGAATAATGTTGCATAAAGTAATTAAAACACAATTTTAAAATAATTCAGGACAAATATGCATTTATAATGTGCACAATTACAACAGTGTTTACCTCTATAGAAGTCCTTAAATTTGTGCTTGAATTCTCAGACATCGTATTAAATGGAAATTGTATAAAATTATTGATCCTTCTGATAAGCCAAGAACAATACAATGATTTATTATTATTAACTGATCAATAAATGAATCATGGAAATAATAATAAATAGCTGACAGGAACTTTTCCCTCTTGCTGCTCCCTTAATTGAGATGTTGAGAATTACAATCAGACAGTTGCATTTAGAACAAATACTGTTGCCTATTAACAACAAAGCGCCAGTAATATTACTTTGTATCAGAGAATAAACTCTAGTGTTAACTGATTATAATATCATTATCACTCGCCCCATACATCACATAACAAACTGTGGTTGGTCGCTTTGCATGCCTATCAGACCGTCTCTTCCAATCCATGCGAGCTACAATGAGGCTCTTAATTCCTGTGACGCAAGAGTGCCTGCAGATATGCACTGAAGCACACCATTATAATTGCACGAAATACATAGTGATTGGTCACGCTACATCGCTACTCATTGGAAAAAGTAACTCATTACTGGAAAAGCTGCATTATTTTTAAAAAGTAGTGGTGCTACTGTCACGCTACTAAAAAAAATGTGGTTAAGTTATTAGCGTTATTACTTTTAGTTACTCCCAAACACCGATGATGACTTTTAAATAATACATTCGGAAGAGCCTACAACATGTAAATAAGAAATGTAAGAAACTACCATTCTGCTGTAATATTTGGGCTCTGTGAGGATTCTGACCAATCACAGAGGATCCAGATAGGTCAGGGGTGTCAAATCAAGTGAATTTAGAATCTGTGCTCTAAATAAAAAAATGTCTTGTAGACTGTAATTGAAAAAAGACTTGAGAAAATGCTAGTCTCTTTTATTCCACTAAGGAGAAAAACAAAGCAATACTCTCAGGGCCATAAGCTCAGCTACTGACAAAATATGCTAATGATATGTAATGTTTGTGTTTCTCCATTTCTAAAAGAACCAATTCAGGGGTTTCACAGCAAAAGGGCTCAATAGTTATTCTATCACAACTTTTATGGTTTTCATTTTGGTTTATCCTTTCAGGTAAAAAAAATTAAGAGGAGGTGATGATGTGATATCGACCTATTAAACAGATTCTTTTTTCGGTCCATTCCACTTGACATAGCAATGTGTAATGTGTCCTGAGTGACACGCCAAAATAGATTTTCTGGAAAGTTTGGCATATGGACATTCCACAGATTAATAGTTCCAGCTTCATATTTTAATTCTCATAGTACTCAATGCTCTCTATATACTGTGCATGCCCATATGAGGAGAAATAAAGCTCTGTTTTACCTTAGGATTTCCTCCACCCTCTTTGGCCGCGTAGAGCATCTGCAGTGCAGACTCGGCAAGCGTCTTGGTCTGGTCCAGGATGTTCATCTGCTGCTGGTGGTCCATGTGCTTAGAGGCCAGTCCCACTGAAGCCACGATGAATGGCTCAAAGTAGCTAGCCAGCTGACTCACCTGCGAGAGGATGGAAACTAAGCAAATCAAAGCTAGTCACAGCCAGAGAGGTGTACTGCTGATTTAAGGCTAATGCTCATTTATTGGAACAGTGTGGACGGGCTAATCTAGAATAAACTGCAATGTATAACACAATGAGGTATACCACAGGAGACATTTGCTATGTAAAAAGTCCAGTGTGTGTATATGTGCAAGTATGTGTGACCTTGTGTCCAAGCTGTGCGGCCTCCCCACGGGCTGCGGTGGAGATGGGTTCGATCAGATGGCCGATTTCCTGCACGGCCGAGGTCACCTGCTCCTGCACAGCCTGCACAATCACCAATACAGCCACATTAGCTACAATGTTGGCACTGTCCCAAATCAACAAAGCTGCTACAACACCTGCTCATCAGCAGAAGGACAACTCCAAACACAGTGAATAGGAGGAATATTTCCAGCACCTGATCATGTGGAAACAAACACTTATAGGCTGCTGACATAAAGACTGATGCATTTTAGCACCTCTAACGAGATGTCGTCTCTGCATGGCAAACTCTGGCCCACGGCAGCTAAGGAGGCTTGCTCTATGTCTCGGATGCACTTGTTGATGCTGTCGATGCTGTGATCACACTCCCGCTGACCTGGAGCCTTGTCCCTGTAGCAACATAAAGAGGGAGATGGTGCTGACTCTTGCCTTTTGTACTATTCCATCAAGACATTAGATACATTACAGTTGCAAAAAGTACGAGAATTAGTGCAGACTCAACCATTTCTAAGCAACCACTCAAATACACACACTAATATGCACCCATTGGCTGTGCTCCAATTGCAATTGGATGTATTGGAAGGACAATGGAGCTGGAGGGCAGCCAAGTGGTCACAGATCCCTTCTGCTGATACGGCTCCTGTTGAGCAGACTGTTGGCTGAGTACACACCCTTATAGACTGGTAACTGATCTCAAATCAGCCTGTCTACATGCACAAGAAACATTAACAGGGACTACTGTCTGATCTCAAATCAGCTCAATGTGCACAAGAAACATTAAGAGGGACTACCGTCTGATCTCAAATCAGTTCACTCAATCCACTAAATCTCCAAATACATACCCTGAACATAGAAACACTGAGCACCACAGCACAGCTCTGTGCAGTTTGACTAAGACAACTATTTAGCTGTCACTAAGGAGATAAACATCAACCGTAAGACAATCGTCTTCTTTTAGGAGAAACATAAAAGACACATCACACCACAATATAGAATATTAGGTGCTTTATGAAACAAATAGCACAAAATAGGAGCTAATCCGACTCAGTTTTACAGTTGCCTGGGCCCCCGCAGTACTATTGAAAGTACTGTAATAATATATGGAAGCCATTGCCTCTGCCAGTGAAAACAGCAAATCTTAACTAAACAAAAAAGACAAACAGTAAAAAAAAAAAAAAAATAGATATGTGGTGAATTGCTATTATATGCTTTCCACAGTCCGCGGAAAATCACAACTGAGAAACAGATTACAGTGAAACCGAAATGTAAAGACTGATATTCCACATCAGACTAAAATGGAAAGAAAGTCATAACATGAAAATCACAACACAGTGTGTGTGGGTGAATCATACATGTACACTGTGTATCTATATCTTATGGAATATTTCTATTTTTGCTGATTCCTAAAATATGCAACCTTCTACAGCAAGCTTCTACATTGTAAGTATGACAATGCATAAATGATTTCTTCCACCACTCTTTCACTAAGGCTGACAGTGGGAAGGGAGAATTAGAGCAACCCTGAGTTTCTATATAAAGCCTACTCAAATGCATGTTTCCCCCTCATTTCCTCCCAATTTGGTTATTTGATTAAAAACGGATTTATTTATTTATAAAGTACCAATTCACATCGTACTGCACATGAAAGAACATTGTACAAGAAATAAAACAGTGGCCATATCATCACAAATAAATAAAACACCACAAAAACAGCAAGATATACAAATAGCAAATAGATATACAAGTGAGCCTGTGAAAATGCCACAGCATACATGTTTTAAGACTATATTTAAATTCTTGAACAGTAGGGGGTTTGGTACACTGTATCGGAGTCCAGGGGTGCAGACAGCACTTCTCGGTCACCCTCGAGTTTTAATTGTGATCTTGTGAGGTAGATCTCATGGATCTTTGCTCATTCAAAAGTGATGGAATTCAACAAAGAGGGACTACAGAAAATGAAGAGCTTAAAAAATAATAATAAAGCAAATTCCCACACATTAACTAGTTCCACCTTACACAACAGCTACCAAACACTACATCTTTTCAAACTGCTGCTTATGCTATATCACAGTTCAGAAGAACACACCCAGAAGAAAGTGCTATTTACCCTCTGAGCTTACAGACACCCACAACTGGATAGTGTCAGTGATTGACAGGGGAAAGCCAACTTTGCTCTTTTGTACCTTTGGCCACAGATATATTTGTACTAGTATATAGTGTATTTGATCCATGACTGTGAGGATCTAAACCTCAAGGACTGCAAGTGTCAGGATGAAGAAATAAGTTTAATCTCTGATTTCCATGGTGAAAAAAAATGGAGAAAATTCACCAACCTGATGGCAGTGATGAGGCTCTTAATGGAGTCGGACACGGTGCGAGAATGGCCTGCCAAGACTGACCATGTAGGTGGGTCTTTAGGGTTGAGGATGAGAGAGCGAGCACTTTTCAACAGCTGGGTGGAGCTGTCCAGCATAGAACAAGCCGAGCGCAGGATTGGCTCCTGAGCTGCCGAGCCCTGGAAAAGAAGGACATAAAAACAAACAACAAAATAAATAATTCAAAGATTATTTTGCTCCACCACTTAAGTCCACACACATTTCCTGGACAGCTTTTAGCCAAACTCGGATCACGTTCATGGTTAATTCCTATAAAGAGTCACCAAAGGAAAAAACAAAAAACCACAACTTTTGTGTGCGTGTGTAGATAGATAGATAGGTTATCCATCTATACACACACACATATACATTATATACATACATATATATATATATTATATATATATATATATATATACACACACACACACACACACACATATACATATATACATATAAATACATACACACATATATATATATATATATGTATATATATAAATAAAATGTACATGAATACCAACTGAAACTACACATCTAAAAGTCTAAAGTCAGTTGCTTGTAGATATTCACACAACTCAATGTTTTCTACATCCTCCACCAACCTCTACCTCAATAGGCTCGTCGCCAAACTGTGGTGATAAACCTTGTAAAAGCAGAGGAAGTGTGTTTTACAAACACTGTAAAAATGAAGACGGCCGCAATTTCACCTTGAGTAATTCCCTGACTACAAAAAGGAAGTGGCTCATCAAACCCCTGCTGCCTTGTTCTTCTGAAACTGAGAGCAGCCACTTTGCTTTGGCAGAAGATTAAAGGTAATGGATCAAAGGTACTCAAGTCACCTACTTATTCATAAAGGCTATGGGAGCAGTCAGAAAGGCCATTTTATAGTGCGTTCAACAGAAATCAACAGACAAAGGAGCAGTCTGAGGCTAAGAGCTAGCAAGGACCTGCTGTAATTTTCATGAGAAAATGCTCTTTAAAAAAGGCAGCTTTCAGTAACACACCATAAATAAGGCATCTGATGTGCTACTGCATGACATTATCTCACCTCGTTGCTTATCTGAGCAGGAATGCTGGCGAACTCTGGGTTAGAAGCAAATGTGGCGAGATTCTCCACTGCCTGTATGAGGGGGGCCGTGGCAACACGACACTTCTCGCGGTTCTCATCGGAAAAATCTCCATCCAGGGCCTGCGAGAAGGGACGGGTGCACAATAAATAAATAAATAAGTCCCCACCACATTTTAGTGCCAATTACAATATTTTACTTGCAACACTAGAAAAGCAAATACTTCATTCGTTATTGCTATTCTAGTTAATAAAAAAAAAAAAGCAACAAAACAAAAAAAGCACTAACTCTAATCTTACCTTAATAGTTTTGACAAGGTTAGCCGTGGTGTTGGCCACTTCTTTGGCTGACTGCACAAAATGTCTCCTGGCGACAGGATTAGCGGTTTTGGATGATGCTAGACGACAGGCATTGCAGAGAGCTGAGGTGTGCTTGGCTACAATCGTGGCCGCCGACAGAACCTATTCAGAGAAATATAGTCATGAAAAACACATTTTATCTGCTTTGTCTTAGTAAGGGTCAAAATATTTCCATTTAAGGTCTCGATATATAACACACACGAAAAAAAAAGCAACTTTACACTGAATGTAGGTGATCCAGAGGTGGACAAATAATATATTTATAAGCCCTCTGAGCAGGACAATACGCTGCAACGGCAACACATTTCCAGTTTTGGTTACTGGGAAAATTGACTATGGCTAAAAAAAAATAAAAAGGCACATTAATAATTAATACTAATTGAAAGAAACAAGTGTCCTCAAAATTATCCTCATTAATTATTATTATTTTTTTTAAATCATCAAGTTGTTAGCCAAAGTGTCAGCTATGAGATGTGGTTTTCCGTCCTCTTAATGCATGTAAAAGATTGTCTGGCTACTTTTTGAGTCTGGTACAGTTACAGCATTGAGGCTTGTCACACCACAATGAAATGCATTGTTTAAAAATATCTACATACTAAATTAATAATATTCATTTTGTGAAAGGTGTTTTTTTTTGGTTGTTCAACCTACTTGTTCACCAGGCAAATAAGAAAGAACTTGGACAAAAAAAAATTTTTAAGTGCTTTTTTTAAGTGCTTGCAAGCACCCATGCTACTGAGCTGTCCACCCCTGTAATCTATTAAAAAGGCAGGGGGTTAAAACTAAAGGCTAATTTGTCACCTGGGAGGGACTACTTGCAGGGTCTACCAGGCTCTGACATGCCATCTGAATGGCCTGGTTAGCTTTGGCGAACTGGATGGGGTCCACCAATCCCTGATGGCCTGACTGACTGTTAGGATCTGACACACCCACCAGATATGATGCCTACAGACCAGAGAAAGAGAAAAATTAGGTTGAGTGTTGATTTTCTCTGAACTGTAATAATGTTTTATGCACTAATGGTTTGAGAAAGGTGTTAAGAAGTACAGAAGATTTCTCCACAATTTTTATAAAGCAAGTCATAATCATAAAATGAGAATATAATAGGGATTCATTATATACATACATACATACCTCATGTGTACACTAATTTGTATTCACGCAGCCCTAGAATACCAAAATAATGCAGTCTGCCAGGTGTAAAGAACTTACTGTAGGAAAAATTTAACTGGAACACAAATCATGTAAATTTGTGTAGCTCCTTTAGAGTCTTTTAAAAATATTCAGCTGTCTTTGGTCTCTCATTATATGAATGCTTATTCTAGAACATAACCAAATAGTTGTGTGAAGGTAATCAGGAAATGTGGATCAGATATATCAGACAGTCTTTTTAACATCAGACAAAAGAATGACGAGCTTTTATGGTGCACTGACCTGGCCGGCTGCCTCGGTCAGTCCACACAGTGCTTTGGATGCCACACCCACACACTCCCCAAAGGCTGGTACGTCTCCTGTCTTACAGTGTTGCGAAATACCTGCCATGGACTCTCCCAGCACCTGATGTACACAACAAGGTAAATAGGTCTCCACACCTTACAGTAAGTATAGTACAAGACACCCTTATTTTACACAGTGTCAGTGCAATATAAAAGTTTTTACCTTGGAGTTCTCCATTACGCTCTCAATGCAATCAAAGTAGGAGAGATCACTGACAGGTTCATTGGGGTTATCTAGCATTCCTCTAACCGCCTGAAGAAAGAGAAAAGAGCAAGAGACATCACAGGGATTTTGAGATGATGACTCATTTCTGTCCCTACTGAGTCTAGTGATCAAATGGCTAATATTTCAATATCCCTCAATATTGCAAGGAATTTGAGCTAGGTTCCATGAGTCAATATGACAGACACAACCAGATGAATAATCCAGCAGGGGTCACTATAAAAAAAAAAAAAAAGCATATATAATATTTTTTATATATATATATATATATATATATATATATATATATATATATATATATATATATATATATATTATGCATGCGTGCGTGTATGAGGGATGATATAACAATACATTATTCAAAATGAATAATGTGTTCTAAGCAGATATGCTTATAGATATGAATAGCACATATTAGGCACATGAGCAAGCAGTCATATATGAAGCTTGTGGGACATAAAAGACGGCGTTGATTAACACGGAGATGCATCGGTGGTTTAAATTCAGCTACTAGATTGTTCATGTCCTGGGAAATAGAGCCAACTAAATTTGTTAAAAAATATCACGCGTTGATACAAACAAAAATAATAACTGAGTGAGATTTTAAAAATAGTCCCAGACAGATCCCTAGTTGAGATTAATTATGAACTTGAGTGCATAAAAATAGGATTATTATTATTTTTTTTTAAAGGTTAAGGTTATGTTTGAATGTAAATCGGATATTTGTAGCCCTAAACAGATACAGGATACAGCTACAGGCATTATGTTGCATCTCTGTTGTGCTCATAGAAAACAGGAAATTGAAATGTATTTGCTAACCTCTAGCTCACGTAAAGCATTATCACACTCCTTCTGGCCGGGTGCCTGCTGGGTACACAGCGTGATGAGCTGGTTAATGCTCTCGGTAACAGCTCTGAAATACATTGCACATAGCATATTATATATTTAAAAAAAACAAAAAAAACAAAAACAAAAAAAAAACACACACCACATTTCCAGAAATAAGCACTACAAAACCCTCAGTTGTGCTATGCAGACACCAACTGATCCTCATAAGTCTTGCTGATCTTTAAACTTGCACTTCCTCATGCATTGCTATAACTCAAGTCCAACACACACGCACAGATCTACATGCATGACTCTTATCCTCCATTTCCCTCATTAAGGAGAGAGAAATCAATAAAGCAGAAAGCCTACTGGTGCATCTGTCTCTCTCGTCCACCTGAGGCAATTTCACACCCTCGGGCAGTGAAACGGGCTCAGATGCTGCACGCTTGGCTCCAACTAGGACACACTCCTTATTTCCAAATTCTCCTTTCGTACTTAAAAGTATAAAGGCCTTGTGGTTTTTGCCACTTTCCACTAGTTTTTACTGGCTCTCGCCCTCGGGCTGGGAAGTTTATGATGATGATGCACATGGCTGCCAACTGCAATCCACTTACCTTGCTGCAGCTGCGAGAAGATTCTTGGCATTAGCAGCTCCAGGATCCACAGACAGCGATTTGGCAGCCAGCAGCAGCTTGCTGGAGGCCATTGAGATGTTCTTCAGATTGCCAATCACCTGCATTTGGTCATCTTTGGACTGAAAAGTAAAAGTAATCACAAATATTCAGCTCAAACGATAGTATGCTTTTTTGGGGCAGTGTGATGAAATAGCAAAGATAACACAGTAGGGAATGGTTTCCCTGGAAAGAAATACTAATAAACAGGTTTTAAACGTGTAGGCCAATGATGATTTTTTTTTTAATTGATGGATTCTGAGCATTTTTAATGGTGCTATACTGAAACAAAACTGTCTACATTAAGCACTGCACAAGTTCGTGTTTATTATTATTAGACTCTGCTGCCAGTCCTCTCCTTCCTCCACATCCCTCATTCACTCTTATTGGGCATGTCATGCTCCATCACCCTTCTTCCCCAACCCATCTCTCCAAATTAATGAGCAAAATAAGCAGAACAAGAACATCATCAAGGGTTCATTGATGGAGTGTCTCCTGTGCTCCCGGGGATGATCGTGTGCCTAAATGAATTAAACGAGGAGGACTAATTAAGAAATGAATCTAAAACATTTCACAGCTGCTTAGTACCACTTTGAGCCTCAGAGAATCAATTTATTTGAAGATCTTCATGATCTATAATTTGTTTATGATAATATGTTAGTTTATTTATTTATTTATTTATTTATTTACATGAATGCCTGACACTTTCCTGACCCGTGTCTGGCACAAAATTCGCTTGTACCATTACCGCATATTTGAAAGGTGGAGTGTCTAGGACCTGGAACTAAATAAACAGAAGCAACTGCACAAGATTAGGCAAAAGTGGACTCCCTGGTGTCGAAATTTTATTGTTAACGGTCAGGATTTTTGGTACATTTGCTTCAGAATTTACTTGAATGTAACTAGACATAAATGTGTCAGAACACACTTTCATATTATAAAATATGGCATTAATGTGTGTAATTTGTTATGAAGTTATGAATTACATTCTAAAAATCACACGAGTAACCACAGAGAAACCTGACAGTTACACTTGATGCCTTTTAAACTATGAAATAGTCTTTATAAGTTAATGTAGCATGAAAACCAGCTGTTCTGTTTGAGGTCACTGGCTTTTCCAGGTGGAAATGGGTCGTGCACTATTAGACTTGTACCTGAGTGTGTCCAGCCATCTCAATGCCGGCGTCCAGGAACTCGTCAAAGTCCTGACTGAATTTGCCAGAGGCCACAGCAAGCTGGCTGCTGGTGCCGCGTGATGAGTGCACCACTTCTCCAGCGGAATGGTTCAGCTCAGCAGCTGTGTGGTTCAGGTCAGTTTGAGCCTCCTGGAATGACTTGGAGCATGGAGGCAACTGCACAGAGGAACAGAGGCTGAAACAGTGCTGTGGTGAAGATATGCAACTGGAGACTTTGTGGACTTTGCAGGATTATTTGACATTGAGCTTGTATTTGTGTAGAGTGTACTTTACAAACTCCTGTGGGCTTGCTTTTATGAATGATTTTAATTTAATCATGTAGCCATATACTGTACTCCCTGCTTCTTTCCTATAGGTTCTCTGGTTTTCCTTAAATTGCCCAACAACGTCAGTTGTTGGACTGTCCACACTAAATTGCTCCCTAGGTTCCGCCGAGTGGGAGAACCAGAACCAGTGGATGGGACACCAATCCATCGCAGAGCACCATGCACGCGCACACATTCACACTCAGGGTCAATTTACCACAGCCAGTCTACCTACTGCCATGTTTTGGAAAGGGGGAGGTAACTGGAGAACACAGAGGAAACCCACACAAACATAGGGATGTAAAACTTGTACAGACAGCAACCTGAGCTCAGGGTCAAACCACAGACCCTGGAGCTGTGGGATGGCACCGTTACATAGTGTCCCCTGTACCACCCAAACATATCGTGATGCTCTGTACTTTCTCCCCTATGAAATTCTGACAATAATCTGTAGGCCTATAGTGTAAAATATATTTGTACAAATATTAACATATTAAAACATCCATCCAACCATTTTTTTCCCCATTACTGCTTATCCTACACACAGGGTTGCACGGAGGCTGGAGCCTATCTCAGGGAACTCTGGACA
This sequence comes from Ameiurus melas, assembly GCA_012411365.1. NCBI lineage: Eukaryota > Metazoa > Chordata > Actinopteri > Siluriformes > Ictaluridae > Ameiurus > Ameiurus melas. The sequence goes on along the minus strand of CM022764.1, from coordinate 15,993,511 downwards.
CAAGGCAGGGGACACTCTGGACAGAGTGCCAACCCATCACAGGGCACAATCACACATTCATACACTACAAGCAATTTTGAAATGCCAATCAGCCTACAACACAGGTCTTTGGATAGGGGAAGGAAACAGGACTACCAAGAGGAAACCCGTGAAGCACAGGTGTGAGGCAAAACATGCTAACCAATAAGCCTCAATTCCTGTTTCCAGCACAACCACAATAGAACAAATGAAGCCTCAAAATGAAAAGAAAATCCAAAGAAACTCCAACTATTGGTCAACAGATTCAATACTATATTGTCATACTCAAAGGGTTACATCAGTTCTTAAAACACCTCAGACATCAGTTCTTCAGAGTGTCTGACTTTTGCATGGGTTGGATAAGGCTATTAAAGTGAGCTAATGAATTATCACTGATAAAAAATGTGTTTCAGATAAAACAATGAAGACTCACATTTTCCACCAGAAGTTTCTTGCTGGCTTCTCCAATGCTCCTTAGAGCCATGTCTACATCTTTCTGTCCCGGCAAACAGTTCACGCAGTTATTCAGAGAATGAGACACAGCCTTTGCTACCTGAAACACACACACAAACGCACACACAGTTATTGTTCTGACAGTACACAATTGCATCCTAACAGCTCTATGCCCTAAGGGGGAAGAATCTAAAATGCTAATCAGACACAGAGCAAAGCAATTCATGTTTCTTAATTTATGCCACTGTCATATACATATGCCAAGCAATATGTTTATCTCCCAAAGGTGCCACAGCATATCAGGAGAAAATGTTGCAGATTCCAGATATCAGGTCTCAGAGTGCAGAGTAGCTAATAGACAACAACTTGATTAACAGGGCATAATTGCACTGAAATAGGGCAGTGTGCTACTTTCCAAATTCTACTGAGAAGTGAGAGAGAGTATAACCAAGAAAGAGAACAAGACAGGAGTGAGAGTCAAATGGAGGCAGTGGAATGCAGGACATTTCCTTAAATAAAAACCAAAAAAAAAAAAAAACACTCAAAAAGCTTTCCCCATTTCACTTGACTTGTATAAGGAGAAAGTTTTCCGAATTTCATAATAGGCAAGACATTATAGCAGAAATGCTTAAATAAAAACAAAACACCAGGGCTGAAGCAGTGAAGAATGAGTATGATATTTGACCTGCGCTAGTCTCTGCTGGCTCTCTGCATCTCCAGGGCACACCAGGGCCTGCTGGGCCTCATGGATTAGCATGGTCGAGCCCTCCATTACATGACTTGCTGAATCCAACATGGCGGCTGCAGACTGCCTCTCTGCAGTGCACGCAGCAACTCCACGTGCAGCTTGCGCCAGAGTCCGCAGAGCCTGGGCCGTCTCCCTTGCGGCCACACCTGAACACACATGCATAGATTCCATCATTATACTTAATGCTCCCCAATGTTGTACCACTGCCCCAGAACGCTTAAGAGACATCATTCATTGTAACAGATTTTTTATCAACTACTTACTCTGTACACTCTGAACTCAAACATGCTGAAATATACCCAAACGAGAGCAGAAACACAGCCCACTCAAGAGATTCTTTACTAATAATAAATTTGCTAATCAGCCTCCTTTCAAATACTTTTAGTGGCATTAAGGGTCAGGTCAAAGTGGAACTGCTGTCCTTCCCTCATCCTACAGAAAAGGCTGACCATGAACACTGGAAAATCGCATCAAATTGCATTATTCAGGAAATAGCCCCGGATTGCTGATGCTATGTTAAATGTAGTGAAAATAAGATTAATGAGAAAGGGGAGCTGCACCCCAGGGCTACGGTGGCTCTGTAAACAGACTGGGACGAGCCAACACACCCATGAAGAGGAGGGAAAAGCACTCACAAGAGAGCACCAGTAGATGGTTCACAGCCAGCCATTTTGGCACTTGAACATTAAATTGTCTTTTAGACACTGATAGGAATCTAATGCAAAGAAAAAAAGGCGCTGTAAGTGTGTATTTAAACTACACTGGACAAAGGTTCAACATCTGTAAAGAAAATAATTAATGCTCTGTTCCAGCAAATGACATTATGCCAGGTGCTTAATGTTGTGTTCTTGTCCCACTGCACCAAGACTGACTTGAGCTTATACTAGTTCATTTGTAACATTTGTGTTCTAAATCATCAGCAATAAGAACATTTAGAGAAAACACAAAAACTTTCAGATGCTTGTGGATTATCTGAATAGCATGTGTGCCTGCATAGGAATAATAACTTGAAACTTGTTTATTTTACATTCACAATGATCACCGACACCTCTGCATAAGCTCTGCAACTTTTTTTTTAAACATAATTTTAGTATTGATTTTTAGCAAACAAAAGGTTTCCAAACATATTGGCTGACATACCAGTGTAGTGTTGATTGCCCTGGGCAGCACAGGTGAGCAACTGAGCCATGGAGGAGCCCACAGCCTTGGAGGTGCTCCCCAGGTCCTGAGCACATTTCTCCAGCTGCACAAACATAAAAAGTCACATGTAGTCACTGCATGTAGCCTACACAGCTTCAGGCTAGGCTCAAAATGATTTACACACACACACAAACACATAGACATAGACACAAACACGCAGAGACGCATAAACAGATCGAGGAAGACAGACACAGAAAAAGAGAAGCAGACGCAAAGGACACACATACACACGGACAGACACAGATGCACACAAACACACCGATTCGCCAGGTAGCGGTTTGAGTTGTCCATCAAATGCAGCCATCTTGGCATCCTGGAGTTCATTCTTCAAGGTCTGGACAGTGCTGAGAGCTGAATCTATCTCCAGAGGCCCACATGCTTCATGAGCCTAAATCAGGAAAAACGTTCACAATGCAACTTTCACTACAATACAGAGTGCGACACAGCCTGTTAAAAGGCCATATTACAACATGAAATACCACAAAAATATAACATTATGCTTTTATAACAATGGTTTCAAAACATCAAAAACAACATCACAATGAATTCCATTCACGAGTAAGTACACAAAGGCAATAGAGATTTTCTTATTCATCCAAATTAGCTGCTTTAGAACAATTTTTACATTTACACTGGGAGTTCTGTAGCATTTGGACGGTTTAACAGTGGCCAATACTTCCCCCAAGATTTAGTTGGGGCTGTTCTGCAGAGTCGGGTCTTGTAGCATGATGTGCTTGGAACAGGGCAACTATTCACAAGACACCATGTTCCTGTGCTATGTAAACCAAGCACGCTAAATTTCTTTTCTGCACTCCACTTCTCTGATAAATTCATTAAATTCTTAGCACACACATTCTGCCACAATGATTGAATGCAGGTAATCATTGACATGATAACATTCTGCAAGCCAGAAAATAATAACGGCGACTTAATTAATGTCCGACGTTATTATAGGAAGCCTCGGCATGACAGTAATTAGCCTAGAACATCCACTGGCTTAAAACATGCTAGCTCAGGCAGCCCTTTCTAGTTTGGTTAATTAGTGTTCATTTGTTCCTAGTCAGATCGCAGAGCACCTTAAAATATCTGTTTGTGCAATCCCAGGTGAATGGATGTGAGAAAATAGACCTAACCTTCTGTGCAGCTGTCCTGAGCTCTGCCAGGCAGGTGGCCAGGTTCTTGGCGCATTGTCCCAGTTGCATAGCTGCTGCCTGGTCTGTTACAGTCGGAACGGCCGATTTTGCTGAAGTAACCATCTTACCGCCCGGCTTTGTGATGAAACACGCCAAAACAAAAACTCTGAATCAGTGCTTAAGATGTGTAAATGCTAAAGCAGCAAAGACAAGTTCATCTTTAGCATCTTTTTGCTAGTTTAAGATTAAATTTTTTTAATATCCTGACAGAAAAGAAAAGCGTAAACAGAATAGGTCAGTAATGAGTGCTGGGGTCTGAGCTGCACCTGTAGAAAGCTCTGACTGGCGATGATAAGGGCCAGCTGGGCGCTCAAATCCTCCGGCTGGGCCTGGCTACTTCTCATGCCCTGCACCAGCTGAGGGATGTGATCTGCTACGGCCTTCAGAAACACACACCACCACACACATCAGAGAACACATTCTTGCAGAATCTCATCGTTCAATGCAGCATTTCTAATCTTACAGAAGTAACCAATTAGTTAAAGTAATGAATGCTAATAATGAACACGCTGACAGTAATGAACTGAGCGAAATTCACAGCCACAATACCTTACAGCTGTGCACTAGCTGCTGCTGGGATGCGGTGTTCTTGTTGGAGGCAGCTGCATTCTGAGCAGCTGCGATGGTCTGGGTAGCTGCTGCTGCAGCCTGCTTGGCAGCAATCTAATCCAAATAAATAAAACATTACCCATTAATACTACAGCACAGCTGAAACAAAGTAAACGCACACATAAGCTTGTAGATACAAGTGAATCAATTCGTCCTTTTGAACCAATTATATTTTGCAGGTTCAAAGCCCTAATCTGTTCCACACACACACCTGAGCTGCCCATCCTTTATTCTGTGACAACCACTTAATTCAACTTTCTTTTAATATGTGGATCCCTCTTTAGATTCGTATATTCAAACAGTCCTAAAACACGCAGTGCTGCATGCGTGTGGAGGTAAATGAATACCGATATTCATGATGAGCTTTTTGAAGCCACAGCCAAATGCAGGAGGCAGGGATATTCCACATTGTGTAGGAAGACAGATGGAGGGCAAAAAGAGGTCATCAGAACAATGCCATATTTGTTGTCGATGAGAAGGCAAATTGGCAGATCCCTCTGGAGCAGAGAAGTGCCAGAAGAGAGATACTTTTTTTTTTACTGGAAATATCCAATTAAATAACCTACTCAGATAGAAACAGATGAGTCTCAGGATTAGAGCAGTGTCAGCGGGAGAGTTGAAAATATTGGGTATTGTTTTAAAGCGTCATAATGGCACTCATTTCATGTGTTGTCCGGATAGATCTGAAAACTGCATTTTCATTTTACAATGTTCTCTGTCGACACTGGCATTCTCAAACGATTTCCAAAGACTGCTTGTTCACACTGAAACATGCCTGTACTATAGAAATGCCGTGTGAACAGATGGCCAAAACGTAGAGAAAAAGGCACATTTTCAAATTTATCCGTATTAACGTAGATGTAGTCATAAAGTCATCGCATGCCGAAAGTAAATACTGCTACTTATTCCATGTCCTTTCCCCTTCAGTGAACTGGGTTCTCCACCAAGTCAATTGTATTTATGTTTAGTCTGACCACTGTTTTAGGCAAAAAAGCAGACAATTTTAATTTTCAGTAGTCTCCTTCAGTTGTCTCTTGCAAGGGGTCAAAATCATAGATACTATGGCTAAACCGTAGAAGATAGTGACACCTCTGGTTTACGCATCCAGTTCGTAAATTTTTTTTTAAAAATACTACTGATATACAGCAAGTTCAAAAGGATTCTCTATAGTTCTAATTATAGCTCTCTAATTCTCTATAGTTTCCATCTCAGGCCTTATTACTCACCTTAATTAACCACTGTCATAACAGTAAGAAACTTCCTCAGTGTATAATGCTATCAGAAGGTCAAAACAACTGCAGGCTAATGGAAATAGCTGCATTGTAAAATGTAGTGAGAGAAAGACTGAACACTGAGAGAAGGTGACAGCCGTGTAACATGTCTCTTTCACCTCCAGTCTGTTGAGCAGTTTCTTTTTAATGGCGTTCTGAGCTGCCGCATTGGTGGCCACTCGCAGACCCTCTGCAGCTTCTCTCAGCCTCTGCTGCTGCTCCTCGTTCTCTGGGTGAGCTGCAGCCCCCTGAGGTAGTTCAAATATATCGGTCACACATTCTGTTGGAGTACACAGTGTCCTGGGATTGCATTAACGTCCACTGAAACAATACGGTTATTAAATGATTGTAGGGAGATGGCGAGAGGCTGTATTAACGTTTGCTCAAATTTTCATTTCAGAACAACTTCTAACTAAATGTCTAACACAATGTCCCTTCCAAAGCCACAAAACATACGCCTAGGCCGGAATGCCTAAAAGCTAGTTCAAGAAGGAAAGCTTTCTGAACTGATAAGAATCATGACCGACAATTAGAGGCACCTTTTTGTACTCATAGTTTGTTGTGCACATCATTTGTTTATGCATTTGTTTAATGCAACCGGAGTAAACACACAATACATTTTTTATTGCAGCAAAAAACAAACAAACAAATAAACAAACAAAAAAGTATGTAACACCTATCACCAATGTGAAAACTAATTACTCCTTTAAACTTAAAATCTGGTTGAGCCACCTTTAACAGCAATAACTACATCCAAACACTTCCTGGAGATCAGTCTTTCAATTATTTCTAGGACTAGGATTTAATAACCCTATGCTTTGGATCATTGTATTGCTGCACAATCCAGATGTGCTTAAGTTTGAATTTACGGACTGAAGACCGGATATTCTCCTTTAGGATTTTCTTGTATAGAGCAGACTTCATGTTTCTCTCAATTATTTCAAGTTGCCTAGGCCCTGAATCCAAATAGTTCCACATTCGACTCATCAATCCACAGAACATTCTCCCAAAAGATCTGAGGATCATCAAGGTATGTTTTGGCAAAATTCAGTATGTATTATGGCCTGAGAAACCTGAACATGGTGAGAGTGACATTTTCTACTATATATAGTTTCAAAATCTGCAGGCTTCGCTTAATTAAAATATGGTTCTCTTTCGCACGTACCTCAATCAGCAGTAAAGGTATTTTAAAGTCTGTTTACGTCCAAAAGTGAAAAAGGCTGCATTTAATGATTTCATTCCGACTGGTTCACAAAAGCACTGTAGATATTTTGAAAGTGGCCGTCTACTAACTGAACTGATTAGACAAATGTCCATTTTGTTATAGCATTTGTGGGGGAAGCACATACATCTAGCACATTTTAGTTATAATTATAGTTATAGTTAAAGTGACTTTTTACCGTAATATTTGTTAAACTGATATTGCTAGCAAATGTTCTGACTTAACATCACTAATTAGGCTTTTACCTGAAGATGGAGTTATTGTTATTCAAATGGAAGAACACGCAATATGGTGACAACAGTTAAATATAGAATTTGGTGGCTGAAGCAGAAATGGAAAAGTCATCTATAATGTTTTAAAACCAGGTAATTTCTGTGTAACTATGCCACAAACAATGTCACTTCTATTGAAAGTAAAATAGCAAAATATCATCTCTCTCTCCCTTCCTCCTAATGGGACTTCAATTCAATGCAAAGTCACTAGCAGATTTCATGGTTACCTAGGAAACTGCATGCCAGAAGCTGACATCTTGAAGATAAGTGTCAGAGATCAAATGTAATGATAAGATTCTGAAAGTTTATATATTAACACCTTTCTGCTTGCTTGAGAGCAGCACAGAATTTCATGTTGCCCTCGTCAGATAAATTGATAAAATGAGAAATTATTTAACAAGGACAGAATTCAAATGGGACTTTTCGTGACTTATGGAATACATGAAGTGTGTAATTCTCCGTTCACCATCAAATCCTCTGCTAATCTGGAATCAAATGCCAAATATGAAAATTGATATATCACAAAGAATGTCTTTTAATCAAAGTTCCACCTTTGCAGCTTCCACCATTCTAGCCGTAGCATCGGCCAGCAGTTTGGCAGCCGCCAGCAGCTTCTTGGAGTTATCCACATCCACCTCGGCTTCAGCATCTGAACGCATGGCATTCACCAGGTCTGATGTGGCCTGCGCCAACACACGAGCCTGCCTCACCATCTCTCCTTTAAATGAACATACATACACACATTCAACAATATATACAGTTTATGGTATACTTCCTTGTTTCCCATGCCATAATTGCCCACACATTTCATCTTCCTTCTACTGCCAACATTTCTGAAACTGAAGAGGCAAACCGCAAGCCTTAGTTCTCATTCCTTTGATCAGTAGGAATGTGATTTTGTTGAAGCAGTGCCCTACGGTGCATCAAAGCTGCAGGAGCAATGCTTAAAAAAAAGCTGGCAGGTGACCTGATGTACACTATCGGATTCAGGAACACTTGGCACTGCAACCACTTGTCACCTATATATGCTGCAGACACCTACATACATCCAGAAATAAAAATCAGATACTGCAATCAAAGGAAGGATGTACGTATGTGTGGTGTGCGCTGTGTGGTGTGTGTGTGCGCGTGTATGAGAGAGAGGGAGAGCGATCTCGTTCTAGTATAGGGAACCTCAGCAGACCTGGATGTATTCTGTTACAAGTGTGAAAATACAGTACCAAATCCAGGGTTTTCACATTTGCTAGAGATCTAGGATTTTGTCTCAATCTTTATAAAAAAAAAAAAAAAAATTTTAAAAAAGGGTTAGCATTTAGCGTTATTTTCTACTGCAGCATCCAGAGAAGGTGCAAGCTAAGAATTTCCTTGTATACTGAAATCTCTTGAAAGTTATTATGCTATTTGTAATGTATGAAATCTAATGACAGTGCCTTCAATATATATACAAAAAAAATGGCTTCAATAAAATAGCCAAAATATTATACACATTTAGATAATGAGTAGTATTTAAATAGTTGGATTATGTCAGTGAAATTATTACTTTTTTTAAAAAACAAAAATAAAATGTTAAATACATGTGAAATAAATGATTTGAGAAACACTGCTGTAAATGCTAAACCTTCTAATCTATCCGACTGCTCAGCTGGTCGGATGCAGTTTAACAGTAATTGTTTTACTGGAATACCAGTGACCAGACCTCAAGCTTGAATTGAGGATTCATGCCATGTGTTTTCTCTTAATGTTTCAAAGCAAGCTCACTTGATTGAGTCCAGATCTGGAGCTGTGTAGTGGTTTCACATTACATGACCAACAACCCCACAAGTACGAAGTGGGCTGGATGTTGTTCAGCATTATGCCTTATGGCCATACCATAATAAATAGCTCAAAGTCAGAACACAGCTTCACAGCAAAGCATGTCCTAAGGTCAGGTAATAAAAACCACAGCTTAAAAACGTCCAGCATCTTACAGAAATGAAAAATTCAAAGCACACCAAAAAAGTCAATAGAACAAAACTAGATAAGGCTTAATGATCGATTAGACGCATCTATTTCGGCCTCATTCATATTCATTATTCATCGGTAGATATTTGTATCACCATGTATGAGAGAGACGTGAGAATGCCTCTAATGCACAAACCGCATTATTTCTGAACACCACCAGAAAGCTCTGGTGCTTGTTTTTATATCCAAAATGGTTGTGCAATAAAATAAACTTAGATAAAAACGCATCTTATAAACTTACATGAATCATGAAATGTGTCTTTTTGTACATTATGAGAAAAGGGGTTCAAAGGAAAATACCTGAAATGACTAGGGTCTCTATGGGAAATGTGTAAGTGATGTATTCCTTTGTGATGCAAAGCTGAGGATGGAAAAGCTAAAACAATATTTATCCTTTTAAACCACAACACAGATACGCTTTGCTTGGAAGGCCTGAATAAATTATTTCATTGACCCACAGTGTATTATTGTATCACAGTACACAATGAAATTTCCTCTTTTAAATAAACCCTTCTAGTCATGAAATCTATTTTCTGATGGTAATTCAGACCATCTGTCTGAATGTGCTTCGGAAAGCCACTGGCCTTTTACCCTAACATGAAAATTCATGGCATACTGTGAAAAGGAAACAATCAAATTCATTATACTATAAAATGTTTACATTATTTAAAAAAAAAACAACAACAAAAACAGACACACCACACGGGTGTGGCATAACTCTTGAAAATTGCCATAATGACTATGTAGCAAATTTTTAAATTTTTTTTATTTTATTTTATTTTTTTAAACAAACAACCAGTAAACTGTATTCTGGAATATTTTCAAATACTAAAAGCTAAAATGGTGTTAAAAATGACCTGAAGCATTTTCCAAATCAACTGAGTTAATACTTGTACACATGTTGAGGTGTTATATGGCTATAAACATCATCCTCTACAAACATATTTCAAAAGCTGCCATATTGTAATGCTGCTTATAATTATATCCTGTTTAATTAACACTACTTTGATTCCCTTATTATAAATACGCTTATTGTGATACTGTAAATATCAGGGTCTCAGTGCCTCACCTGCATCTCCCATAGAGGTGAAGATACTCTCAGTGACTGTCATGATAGTATCAGTGGCCTGGTCATAGCGGCCGATTGGTTCACCACAGCTGGCGTAGTGGCGCACGTGCTGAAGCAAGTCGCTAAGTGCCAGGCTGACTGTGCCCGCCGCACCATTCACCTGCCGAAGCAGCTCAGCCTCGTCAGAGGCAGCATGGCATGCTTTAACACACAACTCCACTGAGCGCTCCACCAGCCTGCCTGCTTCCACCAGCTGCTCCTGGCACACAGGTGAGCTGATGGTGGGGCTCACCACCTCGAGTAAATACAGAAAATACAGCATTAATGTCATTCTGATGCTGTTAGATTGGGCTGACGGATCAATGACTATAGATCATTTTAATTCACCAAGTTGTTACTACAACTATTCAGTGCACACTGAGCTTGGTCTGGCTGTACTAACAAGGAAATGTCTAGGTCAGTCGTGCATGTGCAGTATGTTTAGAGGTTGCATGCTTGATATCCACACCCATGCATCCATCCATCCACCCAACAATCCATGTGTCTGTCTGTCTGTCCATCCATCCATCCACTCAACCAGCCACCCATATGTACTTGTTAGACATTACATAAATTGATTCAGTGCAGGCATTCTCTCCGGCATAGGCATAGCACAATATTAATTGAAAGGGTGCCAATAATTTTGAAACACATGGGGGGCAGGGTGTTGCACCAATTAATAACAATGAAATAAAACAATACAAGGTCAATGTTATGCTGCGTGCAATGGCATTATTGTATATTATTGCTTATATTCATGATAAGCTCAGCTATGCATCCATCCATCCATCCATCTATCCATCTGTTCATCTTTGTACCTATCCATCTACATGGCAACCATCTATCCATCAATCACCTTATCTATCTTCCCCTGTATATGCACATCCATTCATCATTCAGGAACCAATCCGTCATTCATCTGTGAACCCATGTGTCCACCCACCCACATATCCACTCAATGATCCTGACTGATAACAGTGGCCTGTGTCTCTCCCACCATGCAAACAACCAGCTGTAGTATGGTACTTTACCTTAGTGCAGGCCACTAGCTGTGAGGTGGAGAGGGCGCACTGTGTGGCTGCAGTTATCACACGGTTCTGCAGTGCCGTGTCCTCGGCTACCTGTGCCACATTCTTCGCCTTCAGCACCAGCAGTGCAGCAGCGTTGGCCACTGCTTTGGCCAGGTTCATCATGATATCCTGTAACATCAGAATAAAATGAGATGGAGAGAGATCAGAACAATGCACCAATAGTGTTTGAGTTTCTGATACTGTACATCCTAATTTATATGCATGAACACCACCAACAGCATACACACACACCTGGAATCTCTCGTCGGTCTCTCCCTCTCCAATGTGGCGCAGCAGGTCCCCGCTAGCCTGTCCGATGCTACCTGCTGCTGTCAGCACCGTCTGCCTAGGCTATAATATTCACAGCAGTATTACAAATCTGAATCTGGACTCAAACAGAAGACTGTCTAGCTGCGAGTGTGCGTGCAGGTGTACCTCTCCAGACGCTGGCTCCACAGCCCTGAGCAGGTCACATACTGCCACTGTTAGAGTCCTTGCTGCGCCCAGCAGCCTCTGCCCACTGCCCACCTCATCCTCCATGAGAGCCGCCAGCAGCTTCACGCCCTTCGACATCTCCGTCAGGTTGGAAGAGATGGTGGTGATGGCGCAACCTACAGCTGTGTAGTCGGTGTCTGTAGGGTCACCTTTAGAGAGACAAGGACAGAAAGCAGTATAATTTTTAGAATCATATTACAGAAAAGACTTTCAGGGTCATTTTAATCTGAAAGTATCAAGGTTAATCTGGAGAAAGAAAATATTTTTTGATGTGAAGGTCATTTTAGTCCACAGAACGATGGAACATACATTGCTTAAACAGTTAACAGATCATAATGCTTAAAGGATTTATGCCAACTTAATCTCTATCCAGTGCATTTGTAGTGCACGGTGTGTCATTTCCACAGACAGACAGACAGAGGTGTCAAATTAAAGCATTAAAACAAAACAAAACTCATCCATTCCAACAAAATAAGAACCACCTCTTATGCTGTGGAGGAATTTTGTTGGAATGGTTTGTCCACTTGTCCCTTAAAGAGTTGGTGCAAATCAATACATAGTTTTCTGTCTAATCATCTTTATACTAGGATGCAACATTTCCATGATGACTCCACCCACACCCACAGGACACAAGCTCTGACTGAATAGTTTGATGGTATGAAAATAATACAAATCCTATGCTATGGCTTTCACGGTCATCAGTTATGGGCGGTTCTGGACCGACATGTTAGACAGCACTCATTAAAACAGTAACTGAGCGAACACCTGGAGCAATGCAGTAAATAAAATTCTGGTTACTTTCTGATATACATGCATGATTAGACACACAATTACAAAATGGTACCATCCCCCAATTTCCTCCCTCTGAAAAGTAGTACCATCTCGGAATTGTACTGCATTATTTTACAAATAGCTTTACCCTGTTTTGCATAAATGTGCATGTTTTGTCTGTAGTAATCATACATAGACTATGCACTGAGTGGATAGATTAGTTTGAAAAAGCTGGAGTATTCCCTTATTGTAATAGTTTATGAATTTTCTCAAATAGGTGTATAGTTACCATGTAAGGATATTGTTGACACAACCAAAACACACAAAAACACAGAATTACTGCTCTACTTTCTCAAACACACATTTCTAACAAGCATTTTCAGAACAGAGAGATTTCAAAACACGAGGATTTGCTAAAAAATAAAAATACATTTTAATTCAATTAAAAATGTTGAAGTTTCTGATAGCTGACAGGCAGATCTTTGGCCTATCAAACAGATGGCATACAGAGATTAACTCCAGCAGAAATCTGGCTTGTGCCCACATGGCCAGCCTCCAAAGGCCAGGATCATGCCAAACAGATCAGCTTCAGGACACAGTACTCAATATTCCTTCATCAACAGGAATATTCATTAGTGCAAATGAAGAGTGTCTGCTTCATGACTGTGTCGTCCTTGATGTTGACTGGAAGAAGGCATGTGTTGATATTCAAACTGCAAGTTTCATGTTTTATACCACCAGCATTTTTCTGCATCCCTCATCGGGGCCAGTAAGAAACACGATCTATCTGTTGGAACCAGATTTTAAAAGCATCCGAGTACAGAAACAAACAGGGGAAATGAGAGAAACAAGAAAGACAGACCAGCTGCTATGGTCCCTTGTGCAAATTTACCTGCAGTAAGATTGACAACGGACGCTGTTCCAGCAGTGATGGCGTCGACTTGCGAATGGATTTCGTGCTTGGATTCATCCACTTTATTCTGAACCCACACCCTGGATGCCTTTTAGAAAGGAGTGAGAAATTATGAGCTTTCATTTTCATAGTTTTCATTGGCCGTACTCCACACTACAGATTACCCATCATCACTCCAGAGTTATCAGTATGACTTATCATTTTAGATAAAATAAACAGTCCATGGCTTCCACGTTCACATTTATAACAGTGTCAGAGGGAGGTGAATCTGCTCTGCCTCAGGATTACGGAGTCAGGAAACTCCATCAGATACAAACCTGATATGCAATAAATTTAGTGTGAGTCACAAAAAGAGACTGAAAAAGACGAGGGCTGCCAAATTCCTTCGAAAACTTCATTTGCATGTTAACTACTTCAAATTCGAATGCACTTAAATATTAATGCACCTAGAATTTTAGACCTCCACAGACAGAGTGAACTTTATACGAATGCACCATGGATTTGCATCAGATAAACTAAGCAAGGTAAAACATTATGAGGGCATGTCATAAGAAGTGGTTATGTTTAACCCAATGTGCTCGAAATGTATTACTTGTTCATCTTAAAGAATATTTATTAAATTCTATGAATTATTCAGTAACTACAGAGAAACTATTTATTAAATTCTATGAATTTAGTAACTAATTCAATAACTACAGAGAAACTAATAGAGAAACTGCTTCCTGACTGTGTCGTCCTTGATGTTGACTGGAAGAAGGCATGTGTTGATATTCAAACTGCAAGTGATGGAGTCATCAGAGGGAGAAATGTTAGTCGGGAAACACCCAGGAATATTGGAAGTTTAAAGAGTTTAAAGAGTAAGAATATTTTTTTTATTTATTAACTTAAAATAATGTTTACTTATTGCTAATGCTTAATTAGATATTTGTTAAATAATTAGAAAATAGGAACAACAATAATGAAATCATGAACATAATGAGGTACACAATAATTGATGTGTATATATTATTTTTATAGAGAACTTAATCTAGATCAAGCAAGACAAGGGTCATTTAGTTTTGAAAGTTCTCAAACTGGTTTAATTCCACATTGTTAGACAGACCCCAAGTAGCTTCCTATTCTCTCTAAACGTTCATTATATAGGGCAAGTGTCTTCATCTTATCCACAAAGAACTGATGTGGCTCTAGATTTTTCCAACCAGGCAGTAGTCACACCTGATTAAAGCGTGGTTAATTGAATTAGCGGAGCTTGCTGTTCAAAGAACAAGTTGGACACACTTGGAATGGAAAACTGTAGCCACACCGGACCTTTGCAGATAAGATAGGAGACCCCTAAGAGTCTGCCATTGTGAAATCTATAAAATGCTTGTGGAAATTAATTTAATTATATTTAATATCAAGAATACAACAATAATAATAAAAAAAATGTGGTACAAGAGAATGTGCTTTTTTTATAATAATAATAATAATAATAATAATTATTATTATTATTATTATTACTACTACTACTTCTGCTAGAGGACTTTTTTAATATGAAAAACACAAAAAGATTTTGAAAATCTCTGCAAGTTGACCATGTCTTTTTGAAGAGCAATATGAAAATATTATAAAATATAATCTTAAATAATATGTAAACATTATGAAAATCAAATCTATTTTTGAACAGTGAAATTCATTCTGACAGCCCTACTACACGAAAACGTTCACATGCTGTTACTCTGTACCATACAGAATTAAAGATCTGCATTTTGCTATGCAATTCTCTATAGGAACAAAGCTGCGCGGAATTTATTTCACATTTATCAAATACATTTACATTGAAATCTATTCATGTGTGTTTACTAGTAACTGCCAGTTATCAGTGAGTATAGTATGGTAGAATGAGTGTCGGGGTATGCTCACCCTGTCCTGTCCCAGTGGTGGCAGGTTGTCCACCTCACCGAGGTCCGCTTGAGCCTGTTGTACCGCCTGCATGCTGCTGTTTATGGTACCCATAAGTGCTTGCTGGGCCAGGCTCTGATGACGCACACATGGTACAAGAGACAGGGTTATGCACACGCCCTGCTATTTGACAGTCAAATCAAACCAGGGAGTGTGGAGCTATACAGGTATGAGAATCTCACCAGTGGGGGCATGTGTCCTCTGTGCATCTGCCCCATAGTGATTTGCTGCTGCGGCGCAGGCATGGTGCCCATGTTAATTGAGTCCGGCCCGCCGACGGAGCCCGAGCGCATGATACCGGGCAGTGCCACTGATCCGTGTTCCACTCTACCCACGCGGTTAAACTGCTGCTGCAGGATAGTAGACCTGCACACATGCATGCACGCATCATGATACCAAACGCGTGCATTTTAATGTACAGGACATAAAAACTCATTTTTAGCGACACAAAATAATGAGTGGCACTGTGCCAACAATTATACATAGACATTAAAAGCAATAGAGATTTAATGTGCAGTTGAGCAGTCTCTCCCATTGTAAACAGGCACTGCAGGTTCTATTGCGTAATTACAGCTCATTGTGAGAGGCCTTTTTTGGATTCGAACATGGACAGACATGGCTGCAGTGGCGTCTAACGTGGGACACTACGAGGCAGTCATGCTGTATGCCGTGTCCCGTAACAACCAAAAAAAGAGCAAGCCCATCTGTAGATCTGATTCTGTCAGTGCCTGAGCCCAGAATGGATAAAAAGCATGCTGCAGGGAGAGGCAGAGAAGCACACACACACACACATACACCATACAGAGTCTTTCTCTCGCTCTCTCTGTGTGTCTTTTCATCTCTCTCTGCTTCAAGGAACTGGATCTCTTAATTGAAGTCTTCCTGATGATTTTGCAGTTTGAGGGAAATAATAATACAGCCATGTCGCTGTGGGTTACGTTCTTCTCAAGGTCAAGGTAGAATAAAAGAAAAAGCATCCCTCTCGTGTGTGATTAGACATGGCTGTGTGCCAGTCTGTCGGTTTCTACACCACCACCGGGGCGCTGTCTACTTTCAAATGATCGTAAACCTTAACATGATCGACACATGGTTGATTTACGTTATTACATTCAAGCCACTACAAGCAAGTAAGTATTAAGGCAAACCAAATGCTTGTTGTAGTGTTAAAAGGATGCGTACTTCTTTGGTGAAACCGACTCTTCCAGCATGGTGGACTCTTCATCCCCTTCCAAACCAAAGCGGTCCTTGCTCTGTTTCTGTGAAGCCCCAACATCAGCATGAGTCACGCATGTAACTAGATGTAGTTTACTGTACATTGTCTGAGAAACACGAGGGAAAGCTTAGTGCACTTACCTTTTTAAGGATGATGTCTATGTATCCTGCAATAAGTTGAGAGATTTGCTCTCCTTCTGTAGTCTGAACAGAATAGTAGCTCTCTTGGTATTCACCAAAGTCCTGCAGTAAGCAAACACGTTAACTCTGACTAATAAATCCAAGACAAAAGACCAGGTAGTGCATCCTAAACATTTATAGCACATCTTATAAAAGATGCCTATAATGGGTATGGGAGGATTTAGCATATAAAGCAGCGATAATTCTTGTACTCATTTCTCTAGCAGGAATGTTTTATTAAGTAATACAATCCCAATATATAGTATATCCTAATATATTCCTATATACTTGGTGCACATTGAATGTCAGACAGTCTGTGTGTTTGCGTGCTAACAATACGTGCACTTGTGTTCTTTTTTTAGATGCTTTAAAAGAGACACTTGAAGGCCAGAGTATCAGGGCCTTCCCGTGCTCACTGTAAATTGACCTTCAGCTCAAAGCGATCATTGTTTTAGGCTCATTTTCGGTGAACTGGAAACCTTGGCCAATGCGCAACAATGCATTCAATTTAAATGTGCTTCCAAATGTGCCTTGCCAATTTACACGGACTACTACTATTACAAATGCAAACATCCTTTGTGTGAAGTCTTATCAGTAGAAGTACTACAGATAAGGACCTGCCTAAGTAGTATGCTGCAGTTACAGTAGGAAATATCCAAACCACACACACAGGAATAAAGGACGTGTGAATTTAAAGTAAGAAGAAGCACAGAAGCAGTGCTTGTAAGACAAGCAAGAACAGTGCAGACTTGCATACCAATGTGAAACTCTTGGGGGATGCTGCCCATCTCTTCACTGTGGTTAAGGGCCATTCCTGCACTACGTCTTTGGTCCTCTCGTCCACCCTCATCACAGACTCTTTGGTTATTCCCAGCAACCGTGGGACAAGCTTATTCTTACTCTTCATCTTCTCCTGTTGGAGAACAAATGACATTACTTTAGCATTGTGTCTTAAGATCATTTAAGTAAAGAAGAATATACAGTATGCGGTAACTGAATAGACACCAAAACCCCCTTATTCTCCAACTCAGACAGTTTTTGAAATACGTTAGTTTTTAACATTTAGAGTTGGACAAATCAGTAGACCCAGCACCCTTTTTTAAAACTAAAATTTTTTTGGACAGTCCCCCCACATTTTCTGTTGAATATGATCACCTGGCTTCCGACGAACCACCCAGCTCACCCCTATCATACAACAGCCAATAACCAGGAATCTTTATCAACTGCTGCATAACAGGGCAGTGTAAAACACAATTGGAGGGATGTACCATCTACAGTCTTCCATATACATAAGCTCACAGAAGCCTAAGATTGTCTAGTGTCTATGGCTGCGTCCGAAACTGCATAGTTATCTACTATATAGTAGGCAAAATGGGGTAGTATGACTGAATTCTCACTATGTGAGAAACAGTAGGTGAGAAATACCTGGACGGAGTACAAAGTATTAGACCTTGGCTAAAAAGGACTTGTTTACAATACCCGAAAAAAGATTTTTGTGTTTATGACAGCGTCGAAGGTCACATGACAATGCTAATATGGCGGATGTAGTACGTCCAGGATTGTATTTGTATTACACAAACATACTGATTATTACGTACTGCTTCAACGGCAATGTTGTACGTACTGCGTCAAATTCAGTACACGATTTCGGATGCAGCCATTGTGATTGAGAGGGGAAAGGCAGAATATCATCCATCCCACCCAGATACTGCAGCCATTTTGGCTCCCTTGGCTCCCAATCATACACGGCTACAGCATTGTTGGGTTTTAAATTAGCAATCTCCTGATGATAGATAAAACACTTTTCTGTTGGGCCACTCGGGAGCAATCAGGTTTTTTTATTATTCGTAGTTGCTCAGCAGACAAATAGGTGCAACAACCAGAGAAAGAAAATAAACCTGTTTCTCACCGACAGTTGAAAAACCATCGTTTTCATTTAGTGTTTAAACATAACACGAATCTGAGTAACTAATTATGGCGCATGCTTCCGATTCCCACCGCCTGCGGCACAACACGCATCAGGCAAAGGGCGATCTGGCTGACGGTAAAAAATTTTTACTAGGTGTCTCAATTAGCATACATGGAGGACATACTGCATGATCTTTATAAAATCATGGAAATGCACCTACAGTACATGGAAACATTGTTAAAACCAAGTAAAGATAAAGCTTTCATATAACTCTCCAACCCATCACATTCACACACTATAGACAATTTGGAAAAGCCAATCAGCCTACAATGTAGGTCTTTGGATTGGGAGAGGAAGCCGAAGTACCCGGACTAAAATCTGCTCACACAGGGTGGAGGCGGGATTCGAATCCCCAATCCCGGTGCGAGGCAAACATGCTACACACTAAGCCACTGTACACATTGGAGCTTCCACTTGTCTGGTGAGCAAGCTAATGAATTAGTAGAGATTTCTTCTCCAGCAACCAGCAGGCAGATATCTATTCCGATGGGCCTCCTGCCATTTACCATGCCCTGGGCATCCCATCTGCAATGCAGTGGGAACTTCACACTCGTATACACACATACACACTAAAGCCGGAACACCTCAGAGTGCAGACCTGAATGTCATTCAAGGGCCAGTAATTTGCAGGGGATTGTCAAAAATACCTCTCTCAACATGTGTCCTCAGGTGATTATTTAACTTCAGGGTAAAAAATAAAACACTGATAAGAGTCTTCGATACAGAATGGACTAAATATATATTGTTATGAGATAGTCATAAACAATGCACCTCACATTCAAGGGCATGATTTATTTTTTTTGAAGATGAATACAGATTTTTAAAAATATCCACATCGTCTTCAGCAGACAATGGCACAGGGTGTTTTGGCATGACTGGCATTTTATGTTTTATTTCATTTGACCAATTAAAGTATCTTTACATTTCTTTTATTGCTGTCTAGTTTAAGTATTTTTCTGATGTCTGTTCATGTGATCGACTCAGGGCCACTAAAAGCAACACTTCATATGCACTTGGATTTCTTTCTGCATAAATAAATAAATACATGCATTTTCAGCACAAGTATAATGAGTCTGCAGAAAGCCCTTTCATAGCAATTTATGTATGGCCCTGGGCTGTGCAGTAGACCACTAATGACCTGAAATCATTCCCTCACTGAGACTCTGATAAACCTTATTCTGACAACAACAACGGATTTAACGGCAACGTTTAAGAGATAATAGTGCACGTATTGAATACTGTGAAGATGTGTGAATAATTGCAACCCTAATTTTGGCTTCGTTCCCACTCTAAATAACGGACTTGCTAACTCGAAGCTTTTCCTACAAAAGTTTTTGTTGTATTTTGTTATGCAATTGCATTCCTCTCATACTTTGAAAACTCATTATGCAGCACTTGTTGGTTATTGTGTTTAAAAGTGATTTTGTACAAAATGGAGAGGTTCCTAACCTTGTGAAAGTATTCTCAAATGTGTGTGTCTGCGATTTTGCTGGCTCTTGCCACTTGTTTCTTCCTGAGAGCACGGAGAGGATTAAATACACTCTGCCTCTAAAACCCTCAGTGGCCCATCATCTCTCTGCCCACACACACGCACCATGTATACATCTTATCTAGTACATATACTGCAATTTCCTCATGTCTTACTTTCACTAGGAAGAAGGACACTCCGTATGTTCTCAGGGACCTGGCCAGCTTCACATATTTCACCTTCGCCTCGATTTCCGTCATCTCACCGCAACTTTTGTGTTCCTACAAAAGTAAAGAAGAAGTGAGCAGTAAATAAGTGTGCACTACAGATCCACACATTCAGCTCAGCATGCTTTTCTCACGCATCATGAACTGAACCTTCATTAGACTGAAAATCTTTTAATCAGGCATTAATTTGCTTAATCTTAATTATTCTGTGGTTTTCATAGCTCGCTCTGCTCATAAGCGAACGCTTCATTAACGTTTAGTACTGAACAAGTGAAAGGTTCCAAACACCACTGTGTTTTATGAGTGCGATAACCTTTTATGTATAAAAAAAAAAAAAAAAAAACACAAACCTGAAAGATCCTCTTCTCAGCTCCTCTCTGCTTGATATACTCTTTGGGCAGGAACTCCTTCAGGCTGCAAATAAGTCAATATGGTACATATTTACACCCTGACAGCACTTTTTGTTCAGAACACATGTGGTGATCTCTGTCAAGGGTGTCCAGCGTGCTCTTGTACTAACCCTTAAGCTTTACAGCCTTACTTAGAACTGATAAAGTGTATTCGTGTGGGTTTAACGGCTGCAGTAGCAGCCCGGTTCACACACACAGAGGCTTACTCTAGGAATCCGGGCTTGTGTTTGTGCTCCACATGGGGACCGAACTGGATCTGTGCTTGGATTCCACCAAACTCGCACGCCTTATCGAAGGACACTGGGTGGGAGCCATTTAAGATGTCATCTCTGGCCTGGAACACAACAATATGAGTCAAGCTACAACGTGTGCACCTGAACAAACAAGCAGAATATGTTCAAAAGAATCACAGAGCCAAAGAGCAAGTTATGCTTTGAACGATTTCCCCATTCACGGTCTAGCATATATTTTGTTCTGAATGAAGAGGAATAACTATTGAGACATCTGTGTGCATTTAAAGTGCCAGCAATGGTTTCAGTAGATCGGATAGCAGGATGCCACAGCCGTTCACAATTTCAGAATGTTCAAACATGACTTCATAGCTCTGCGACAGCGCGTGGCATTTAAAAGGCTTTGCGAGCTAATGAATGATTGTGGGCAGCTGAATCAGAGAAAAGCAGCATCCTCTGGCTTCAGTACAGAGCCAAGTCCAACACATTTGTTACTTGTATGTGTATATTAGGTCTGCCACAGCATTAATTCTCTATTCCACTATTTAAATATTATTCCGATTTTGTGTGTTTGTTTATCCGACAGCAAAGCAATCTCCATTCTATAAATATACATTTACTAAAATGAACCAATAAACGTCAAATTCATTTGAAAAAAAGGGTTTTTTATTATTATTTACCAGCCATTTATGTCAGTTTATTTCCCATATATTTTATATATCAATGATGCATCCAGTTTGTACTCAAATTCTAAAAATGAACCAATGTTACATATTAACAATTCCCAGTAAGCACTTATTGGAGTCACTCCCACATATCCTTAAACATTAAGGGATCCTTTTTCCAAGAGTGTAAGCATTAAAGTTTACAGGCTCATCAACATGTAATGGATTCATTCATTCACTTGTCTTTAGTGCTTTTGTGCGTCAGTTCTGCGATGGTTCTGGATTCTCGTTCATATATACTGAGCACAATGCTGCAAAAAATTTCACCTTAGCCAAAATATCTTGATTAAAAATAAAGATTTAGATGGAATTAGATATCTTATTACAAATTAAACCTGTAATTAAGATTAGAAATAAACCAAATACATGATGATTAAAACTAGTTCTAGGAATAAATGCTTAAAATTAGTAAAAATTATCTGTCAATCGAACAAGACGATTTCAAGCTTGGAATAAGTATAAATTGCTTGAAATCGGTTTCATAATCTTATATTTGGTTTAAAATAATCTTATAAATATACAAAATACTAGACAAATTTTACTATATTTGACAGGGGCGGCTGTGGCTCACTTGGTAGAGCAGGTTGCCCACATGACTTCACATGCCAAAGTGTCCTTGGGCAAGACACTGAACCCCAAGTTGCTCCCGATGGCAAGCTAGCGCCTTGCATACCAGTATGACAGTTAACATTGAGTGTGTGTATGAATGAGTGAAAGAGACAGAGAGCTTTGTAGAACCGCTAAGATAAAAAAAATAAATAAATAGTGCTATATAAGTGCAGACCATTTACCATATTCAAGGTATTTCCTGTAGCTAAGATGTAATTTTTTGCAGTGACCTTGGATGGGATTTCAGTCCACGTAATTCCAAGTCCAAGTTTTTGGGAGCTGGGATAAAACCAGAGAACTCTGACAAAAACCCGTTAAAGGGGTCATGAAATGAGAAATCAAATTTTCCTCGATCTTTTGACATTCAAGAGGTTATTGTGTCATTAAAACACCCTGCAAATTTCATAGCTTAATACATCCTCCTCAGTACAAAAAGAGCATTTACTTAACCAAGCTCCAAAAAATGGCTCGTTTGGATGTGGCGTGTGACATCACACATGCAAATATATTCGCATATGACTTCCCCTACAGAAAGACATCGACACCTACTTTTATGTCATTGCACCGTTGGCTCAGTCGCTGAAAAAAAGTTCTGCATGTGTTATGGCAGGGGGCATTGATAATTAATTCATAGGCAAAGATGTTAGCCAATCATAGTAGTGGGTGGTTATATTGAAGTCTTAAAGGTAAAGGACACAAAAAACGATCGTTTCAGCCAGAGGGTGGAAAAAAGGTCATAAATGACTAAATTCTAAATTTAGAATGTTTTTTGATTGTACAAAAAACTTTACTAACAGTATAATTACACCTCAGGGAAGATAATAAATTAGAACATGCGAAACTCAGCACAGACAGTAATCCAAGCTCAGCATCACAGCAGGGACCCTAGAGCTGTGAGTATCACCCCATTCGAATGCATGCGTATGCTAGATCTTGTAAGTAATACAATTTCCAAAGCGATGTATAAAGGAAATTGACGTCTCTGAGTTAAACCTGTATATGACAGCCTATAATGTTCTCTTCATAGCATCTCCACTCTGAGGAATGCTAGATAGATAGAAACATAGATAGAAGTGACTCATCGACTCAGAGTAGTATTACTGCCCTTTTGGCACCTTCGAAATGTGTCGACATGCTGTCTGCCTCTCTCACGGACAAACAGCTCTATCGTCCATAGAAGCGCTTCAGCATGGATGCACTGAAAGAACCGTCATACACTTCAGTCATGATCTAGAGAGGGCAACCTGTTGCATTCTTTCCTCACTGGGCCATCGTCACTTGTCCAGTCTTGATCCATATTGTTTAGCATGTCGAGCAGAATCATATCGCTGCTTCAGCCAAACACAGTGGGCTGCATATGGAATAAGGCATATTAAGCATACTGTCTTATTGATTTTCTCTGAGTGCGGCGAGTTTGGTGTGCAGCCAAACATTGGGAGGATGGCTCAGAGATAGACATTAGGAGAAATTTACAGAAGTGAGACTGAGCTAGTGAAAGTGCTGCCAAACACCAAGAGAGTACTGATAAAACCAGAGCGTATAGACTCACAGTAAATGGGAATGGGTTTATGACAAAGCAAATCGCCCCTGCAGAATTACGAAAACAAGCTCAAGCCAAACCAACACACATACTAGGGAGGGAGTGTGCTCAACTTGGCAGGATTTAAGTCAGTGATGAGAAAGTTAACCAATCAGGACACAGGAACCACACACAGAGCATTACACTAAAGGAAATGCGACACTATGATGTTCAGCTGTGCTGAAGATCAATCGATACCTATATGGATATCTATATTCACTCATTATGCATCAGACCATCAGACACCTTGTCGTGTATGTGCATGTGCACACCATACAAAAGGACAGAATTATGTTTACCCCAGTGAGTGCTTTGCAGTTTATGCCAGTGCATGTGTATATATCTGCTGCAGTTTATGTCAGAGTAAACGTGTGTGGTGTGTGGCACTGAGTCAGAGAATCTGTTAGGGGTGTGTGGATTTACAAGAGTGGAAACAAGACATAGAGGGAGGAGAAGAGAGAGAGTGAACCATCTTTCTTTCCAAATGTGTACAAACACTGTGAGGCTGTGTGCGCGCGTATGTGTGTGTATACACTGAGTGTATCCGAGTGCTTACTCATAAATGCCTAGGAACAAACATATCCAAACAAATACTCAGTCTGTGTAGCATGTGCTCATGTGTAACAAAAAAAGCAGCACATCTGCATAACAAAAGATAAAAGTCTATGAGCTTCCCATGGGTATTTAAATCGAATATCCCACTGAACAATGAGAGTTAACCCTTTACATTATTGTTCCCTCAATTAGCATGATGCTAATACACAAATTCTATTATTATTATTAATGACCATTTGTTTCAATATAAAGTAAATAAAATTTGTCCTGAATTAACTAACATTTATTCCATAAGGTTTAAATATCCTACATTAAGCCATCAGCCCTCATAAATAAGGAGAAATGAAACTACAACATGTCACTGGATGCAAATGTTAAAAACCACCATTTTTGTTTTTATCTAATGACCATCTACTCCATCTGTAGCATATGTGCAATTACTACAGACAATTTCAACATGTTTCCTTGTACTGAAAAAACAACAGAAGCCTGTTTACTCCAAATACACTTATTTTTTAAAGTACACTGACGTCTAATTTTTTTTTTTTAGTAAAAAAAGACTACTTTTTCATAACAAAGAGCTCTGGTTATGAATTATCATGATAGTTTTATTAGTCTGATCAAGCAGAGATATCACAAAACCTTCAGGAAAACATTACTAACAGAAATTGCTTTTATTATATTGCTCCAGTGTTGGAAAGTTGGATACAACTCCATAAAAATAGCTTTAGCAGCTTTAGCCTGTCTAGTTCATCCTAAAACCTTTATTGTTATAATGTTGTTGTTTTTAATTTGTGTTATACATTCCAATATATACTGTTCATGTTTTCAAATAGGTTTTCTCTTCTGTTATTGCCTGTGGTAATTACTTAAACACTACAGACGTGATGCATGATGAATATAAAATCAGGGTGGAGTATTTCCATAACATTTAAGCAAACAATTAATACAGGTGTTAATTACTAGAACATTACTTATTTTACTAAATGCTAATCGTTGTTCACGGTTTACTAAAGTTACATATGAACTAAAACGCTACACCAGTCAATGTCTCCTTACTCATATCAGCATTGGATGCTTTTATGTCTTTAAGGCAAAACATACAAATCGTCTTTCTTAACTGATATCATTAATATAAATATACTATCAACTTTATGAATATTAACACCCAGTTATTGACTGCTTTTACATGATATTCTGCCAGTAAACAACTGCTGCTGGAGCCAAAAATATAAATGGAGAGAGAGAGAGAGAGAGAGAGAGAGAGAGAAAGAGAGAGAGAGAGCATGTATGTGTATATGCATGCATGGGAGTGTTTGAGTCATCTACACTACAATTATCAAATATCAGCCACAGGCTCTTACAATAGTACTGCATATGCACATAGAAAAGAAAAGGTAATTGATAAATCAGCCTCCATGACAAGAACCTAATTGCTGTGTTGGCCTTCAAAACAATTCAGGTTTTAGGACAAGCAAATATTGTATTACTTACAAAAAAAAACAAAAAAAAAACAAATCACAATAACAATAAGACCTCCAGAGAAAACTTTTTGCTGAGTGCTTAGATTAGCAAAGTGGAGGCTAAACACAGAGTCACTTATTAGTAAAGATGGAAAAAGTGCCTTTTTGGCAGAGAGAAAGAGAAAGAGCAAAAGAGAAAGAAAGCGAGAGAGAGAGAAAGAGGTAGACGTGTGACATTTTCATCTCCAGAGCTAGCCTTGTGCATTCCCCTCCATTAAGCTCGCTGTGAGTTAGACATGCTGATCTGACCTGAACATAAAGCAGGTTGAGCTGTACAGGATCACGAGAGTCCACGTTCTGGTCAGAGTAGAAAAACTTCCTCCTGAGCAGCAGCGTCTCGCTCTCCTCCACCCCCTGCTCGCGGAACGTCCGACTGTGGTCCAGCCAGTTCACTGTGTTAAAGAAAATAAATGTTTACAAAAGGCTGTGGATAAAAACTAAATTACATAATACTATAACAAACAAGTTAACAAGGGTGGATCAATCAGTAGTCCGAACACCCACGACAATCAGATTATGTGTCTAGGCTCAGTTTTTATTCATAGTTGCCTGGTGACCAAGTAAATAACCAGGGAAAGATGTTTCAGCACAGTAAAGAAGTTTTCATTTGGTATGTAGCCATGCGCTTCACCGCAATGCTTGCAGCATTCACTAGTCATTCTGAATCCCACCGCCTGCTGCGTTACACACATCTGACAAGGTGTGAGCTGTTTTAATGGCAGAACATGTTCTACTAAGTGGCTTAATTAGTATGCACTGAGACAATATTTTTAGAACCAGGAACACACAGGCTTGTGAAAAACACTGGTACCTGAGCATAAAAGTGCACCACAAGCCCAAAATATAACCCTTCTTCTAACACAAGACACCATCATCTCACAACTTAAACATGTTGAGACAAAACAAAGATGCTAGTCAGACTCGAATAAGATTTATACATATGACACGAGAACAAAACACCAAGACAACGTCCGAATATCCCTACTACCCTACTACGGAGTAGGCGAAAAGCACTACGCCAAAGTAGCAGTATATTTTAGTTCTCAGCATTCATAAAACAGTAGGAAAGAAATACCCGGATAACCTACTGCTTCTGCCGAGATTTTGCAGACTGGAACCACTAAACACTGTGGATATTGTACTATCCCTTAATGCAACGGGACTGAAGCAGAAGAGCTGTCAGAATAATAATTTAAAAAAAAATCGGCACTTTTGAAGTTGTAGGTCACATGACAACATGGCGGATGTAGAACGGATTTCGGATGCCGGGCAAGTCTCATAGATGAAACCTTAACTTTTTTTGGGTCATGGGTGTAAACACAATGTGCTACATGATCATGCGCTCATTCTTTTCCCTGTATTAATGCACTTAAATAGCCAACTACCTCATCATGAATTATAATATGTTAGCTACCACATTTAAGCCCCAACACTGAATTTAAGTCTTACCGCATGAACTAAGTGGAGATGAGACTGCGAAATCATGATACTTTTAAAGACATTTGTCTCCTTGGAGCTCGTTGAAAAACTGTAGCCCAACCTAGACAAATTTGTCAATACAACACGGTTGTATTTTTCAGCTGGAGACTATAAACCCTGACACAAGATGCAACTTAAAGCATAGCAAAATTAGTGGGCCTTTAGTATCAATCTTGTGTATGCGCGAGAGAAGGACATTTAATACTGTAGGTTAAATACAAACTCACACTCGTCATCTGTGTGAAGCTTGGCTTTGAGTTTTTCCATCTTCCTCTCATCTCGGAGCAGAGTTCGCTCCTTCTTCAGTGTACCCATGCCGTCCTCCTTCTTGTCTTCTCCCTGCTCCTGGATTAGAGAGTACTCCTCATAGTTTGTGATTCCTAACAGGGTAACAAAATGAAAAAAAAAAGAAAAGAAAAAGAAGAAGGCAACACTGAAATTGAGGCTACATTTTTCTTGTTCTCTCTTGTCAGAGCATAATTTTAATTAGACACAGTACAGCCATTTCCCAGAAATATAAGCAAATAATCCAAATAACTCAGAAGCAGAGAAATGAAGCAGAAATGCTCTAAAGAAACAAATACAATAAAGACATTTGCCAAAGACGCCATCCTCCCACTTCCCTACACACTCTTCACTCCAGCCCACCTCTGCCGTAATTGAAATCTACTACTGCAGGAATAGCTCAATACCACGAGAGGAGAGGAAAGCACAATTCTACAGCTTCCCTGTGATGGAGCATTGCTTTCGCTGAAACACAAAGGCAACACTACAAAAATCACAAGAATGCTCCCTCACAGCAAAAATGGATTCTCTGCTCTGTGAAAAAAAAAATAATAATAATAATAAATAAAAAAAAAAATCCATTCACAGCACCAAGAGAATACAGAACAGCACTAGATGGAGAGCATTTCACTGAGGCAGCCTGGAAAGAGACGTACACAGTCAGAGAAAGAGAAGCACACACCTATTCTGCTGCATATGGTGACGAGCAGCTCGCCTACGGTTTTGGAATCATCCACCATAATCGTCTTGATCGCTCCATCTAGCATTTTAATCTTCTGCGGCCTCTGCTTCTTCTTGTACTCCAAGACATCCTGCAAATGCCAGACACAGAAAACATACACGAGTGAAAAATCCCAGACAAAGCACTGAGAAAAATACAGGCTTTATATTTAATGAAATGAAATAATGATATAAAAATGGAGGACAGCATGAATCGTTATTGTAACAAACAGCATTAATGCTGTTACCCCATTTCGGAGCATGTAGTAGTCTAGCGTACGACCAGATTCCAACCAGATGCCTTTCCTAGGGTCATCATCTGACAAGAACAGGCCATAATCTGAGGCTGAAACACAGAAAGATGAGACAGAGTCAGCATCAGTCAATTATCAAGCTTTCATACTGTTTGGATGCTGGATGGCTATAAAGATTTATGAACACAAAACTACATTTCATTGATGAAACTAATAAAAAAAAAAAAAAGTGTGTCTCATCAAAAGAAAACACGATCTGATGCAGATGATGCCTGCCTGTACATTGATAAGCAGAATCTATTGTGGCTCGAGGAGGCAAATCACATTAGCCATACAGCAGCACATGCCTGATATAAATCAGATCTGGAGTCTAATAATAGTATTGAGAGTGAAGAGACTGAAACCACCCAGCTCCGTCAACGACAGCGAGAGACTCTGCAATGCCCAATAAATACCGAGCCAGTCATGTTTGACTTTCAGGCAGTTTGATTACTGGAGTGGAGAAAGACGAGAGAAGAGAACATGAAGAAGAAGAAGATGGAGAGATATAGGTGCGGAGAGTAATGTGGCCGTGACAGATTTTCATCTCTTCTGCTAGCTTTCTGAAGCCTGAATCCATCAAGCTCAGTCCGTGACCGAATTAGAGAGTGTCCCGTTGCCGCCTTGGCTGCTCTCATCTCCTAGAGACTCTTTATCTAAAAAGTTTCACACATTTTGACATTAACACTAAATATACTTTTACACACACTGACCCGAGAGCAACAGAATTTTCTGAATGGCGTCGAATTTAGTGAAAAATTCGATTTAATGCAGAAAGTGGATGGTAGGGCATATTTAACCCTTTTTTTTATTGACTTGTAGATATTTGTTGAATCAACAAACAGTAGAATGTACAGTAGCAATACACATTGGGGACTTTAAAGTCCCCTGAAATTAATATTGAAGTTTTGTGGCTTTTAGTATGAATATGTTAGTCTTAAGGTCATCTATAAGCTAGTGTGCTCCAAAAACAATGACGAAATTCACATTTAGAAAATATATGCATTCAAAAATGTACAGTCTCGCTCTACTAACAATACGGATCAATAATTTTGATGACATCATTCTGCACTTCAGCTTCTTCTCAGATTTTCTGTCCAATCAAATGCTCTCTAGAATCTGAAATGTCATTATTTAAAAAAATAAAATAAAAATCACCTTGCTGAAGTTGCCGTCGTTGAGCGAGAGAAATCATATCAGCAAGCATGGAGCATAAATGTATCTTTGGCTGCTCGAACACACACATTTGATTCAGTTTTCCAATAGTTAGATGGTTAAGGAGTCAAAGGCCTTAATTTGTTCATTTGATTGCTCGGGCTCGCGTCCATGGTACTAACGGTCATGTACGGCTTAGCTAAACACTACTGGCTATTTTAAAAACGGGAGGAGCCACGCAAGAGGCCCTGCCCTGGCTTTCTGTTTCACTGGAAATTACGTCAACACATCGAATAACGCTGAATGTATCAAGGCACTTCACAGAGACTTTAAGCAGTAATAGAGGCAGGAATAGCCATGGTGGCTGGAAGAGTATCAGAGCTGTACAGAACCTTCACAAAATTAACTCCCTGCTTCCTGAAGTTCTTCTACAGCAAAACACCAGTTTGACATACTGAGGTTAAAGCTGAGTTTTTAAATGAGCACTGAATTAGAATTATATTTATACTAGACGACACTATTACTACAATGAATTCAGAGCAATTAGCTCAGACACTTGTAATTTATATTCCATGCTTGTAACAAGACCAGAGACCCAAAGCATAATAAGTCAACTTTGATATCATAAAGAATATGATAATGGCTGATACAAAGTCTGCCAAACACTCTGTTCTGATGTAGCATTACAGATCAGTGATTTTACACAGCTATGGTGTGAATACAGATTTAGTTCCTACAGCCCAAAAAAAAAAAGTTCTCACCTTGACCGGTTTGGGCCTCGGGAACCCTCTCTCTGATGATGCGGCAGGCATCGTACACTGGAGTGGAGGGCTCAAACTGCATGGTCTTCACGACATTGCACTGCCGCACGCAGATCTTCAGCGACAGGGCCACCATCTTGACCTCTGTTCAATCAGGAGTACATACAGTCAGAAAGATTTTATTTAGGAAACCCATCGAGGAACATCAGTCACAACATCGAGGAGTTATAACAGCTTATACGACAGCGCTGTTCGAATTCTCAATTCTGATATATCAGAAGATGCGGACTAATTTTCAAAACGGTTGTTCTGACAGCAGCACCAATTACAGGTTTATATTAAAGAGCTCATTCTAATAGTTTCTATAACATTTGATTATGGAGGACACGCCATAATCTAAGGCTAATTAAGAAAAACATTTTTTAATGAGGTAATAAATGTTTTAATAATAGTGAAGCTTTCTGTAAGGAAATGTTTACTTAACGTTTATGAAAATAGTTTTCAGTGTCAGTGCCTTGTAACATTTTGTCATTTCTGGTTTCGTACACTGCTGGTGAAAAGTTTGGAGACACTCGACTGAAATGTTTCTCATGATCTTAAAAACCTTTTGGTCTGAAGGTGTATGATTAAATGTTTGAAATCGGTGTTGTAGACAAAAATATCATTGTGCCAACGTATTCATTTCTTTCATTAGAAAACTAACATTTTATTTATGGATGACTGCGCAAAATATTCAGAAAAGCATCTCAGGGAGATTCCTCAAGAAATCGGTTGAGAAAATGCCAAGAATACATTTCTGGAAATTCTACGCAATAAGGGCGTCTACATTGAAGATGCTAAAATACTAAATTATTTCGATTTATTTTGGATTTTTTTAATCACAACATAATTCCCATAGTTCCATTAGTGATACTCCAGAGTTTGATGACTATTATTATTCTAAAATGTGGGAGAAAAAATTAAATAAAGAATGAGTGTGTCTAAACTTTTGACTGGTAATGTACGTCTTATTCAGAAGAGAGATAAATAATAAATAACATTGGCATGGTAAGGTGGTGGGCCTTCAACTTCATGCTGGGCTGCACAATACTACCAGATGTTTTTCTCCCCTTACATAACTGCTAGATTGCATAAAGCTCCTTGTAACACCTCATTTGCAACAGACTAAATACCAAGGTGTGTAATTCAATCATAACATAAATCTGATTTCATTGACAGAGTGAATGTTTGTATACATTCTGCACATTTTTTTGTTACAACAACATGTGAAACAATAGTTCCCATGCAGAAATGTTCAAGTTTTAATATATCAAAAGAACATGTTTACTTCTTTACACCAGCTGTTTAGGAAGAACATTTGGAGCATGTTTTTCCAGGAAGTGATGCAATTTAAGCGATGTAATGGACCATTAGAGACACAAGCTAAGATCTGTAAAGTTGAGCTTGTTAGCCAGGTGTTCAAATGTTCCTTTTTAGCCTCTGAAACGACTCGCATGCTTTTTGTTTTTATGGTAACAGACAATTAATGTTACTCTTTACTCACACTATAATTTTGTTTGATTTACTTAATAAATGTGCAAGTATATGGCGATCTTAAACAGATTGCTGTGATGAGGACACGTATAAACAGTCTGCAGTCGACAATCTCTGCATGTAAACAGACTCCAGCCTGTGCCTTTTTCCCCCCTTTGTGCTTTCAGTCATTTTTTTAACAAGATTATTAAATGTGCAAAGGTCCGTATAAACGTTAAAAGAAAACGTGGGTCTGGAGAAAGAAAAACAGATTTATTTTATTTACTAGGGTAAAAAAAAAGGTGTTGACTACAAGCTTACTGATTTGTGGTAGAGCAGCAAGTATACTGCATAATATAACCTTTAAGCAAGAAGTGAAAGTTTACAGTGCAGTTATAACAGTCTGCCAGAGTTACAGGGATTCCAGAGGCATGATATTAAATCCTAGTCTTACAGTGCAATAATTGGATATTTCTGAAGCTGGGATAAAATAGGATTGTTGATCAGTAAGGCTTAAGGAGGCGGTGCAAGTGGGGAAAACCAAACCTCTACTGTTCAGACTGCCCTTAAAAAAAGGTCTCTAGTTCATATGAAATCTATAAAAGGTCTCTCCACTCTGCTAACCAAGCTTACTGAATACATGAGATAGGAATACTGATGGGCCAAAAGGTGCTTTGTATAATATAAGAAATGTGTGACACAGCTACACTTGGACTAAAGGTGAAAACAATGGCTGCATACCCTCAGTGCCATCTCTTACAGTCTTCTAAAGATTAATACACACACGCATGCCCACACAGTCTGAAGTGGTGATAATGTCGCCGCATGATTCTTTTATTCTCACGCAAACACACAGGGGACCTGCTGAGCCATTATTCACCAGATGTGAAGTTCATTTACACACCACCCCCGCCGACATTTCACACCCAGCTGGAATGCAGAGGCAGACGGACACTGGCACACGACTCGGATTGGACATGGAGGATAGAGAGTGTCCGTCTGGTGTGGAGTGGGAGAGTGTGAAAGGTAGGAGGGCAAGACGTTTATATTCTCGCACAATAATTACTCCCCACACCAGCCTGAAACACTACCCTGCTGAGAAAAAAAACAAAAAAAACAAAACAGAACCGTCCAAAAAAAAAAAAAAAAAATCCAACGGTTTCCACTACAAATATAATTTCAAACCAACAGCTAACCATTAAAACCATTACCGATCCTTAAATGGTATACACTAGACGTGCTACCAATCAAAGGGAATAAATAACCAGTAGAGACAAATACATTTTCCATTAAAACTCATTATAACCATTAAAACCATTGCATATTCTATGAGGGTTCCATTGGGTTTGTTTCCCCAGCAGGGTATGCCCTCACAACTTTATACTAAACTTGTGTGATACACAAAGCTGAGGAAAAGAACTAACTACACATTCAGTCTTTTCTTAAACCACTGTATACATTTCTTCCAACACAAATATGTCTGTAGAAATTAACCAAATTTGTTTCCTCCATCAGTCACTGCTCACATCAAGTAGTACAATAGGGATAATTGTGATCTCAGGTGACTTTGGCCGTAACATGGTTGGTGGGGCCAGACGAGCTGGTTTGAATATATGAGGAACTTTTGATCTCCTGAGATTTTCACATACAACAGTCTGTAGAGTTTATATAGAAAACAAACAAACAAACAAAAAAACATCCAATGAGCAGCAGCTCTGCGAGTGGAAACACCTTGTTGAGAGCGGTCAGAGGAGAACGGCAAAATGAACGGTTTGAGCTGACAGGAAGGCTTGATTAACTCAACAATGCTTTACAACTGTGGTGAGCAGAAAAGCAACTGAATACGTGCAAGATGTCAAACGTTGAGGTGGATGTGCTGCAACAGCAGAAGAACGAATTCCACTCCTGAAATCAAAGCAGAGAAATGTGAGGCTACACTGGGCACAGGCTCACTGAAACTAGACATTAGAAGATGCCTGTTCTACCGAACATTGCTTAAGGAAGGGAACAGTAAACATATATTTTCACAGTGCAACATTACAATCATTTTTTAAATGACGTCACATGCACAACTTGGCATTTGTGCCAAATGTCTTGTTTGTCCTGCTTGATCTCTCGCCATTTTAATTTTCTGTAGTAGAGTGGAGAAAAGGAAGCCTGAGTTAGGCGTAAAGAGTTTGAGATCGATGTAACTCTTTCTAGAGCTGATTAAAATTATACATTATATGAATCGCTATAAATATTACCAGGGATAGTTCAGTAGCCCCGTGAACGTACTCTGTGCTTCTGCACAGGTTTCCATATCACAAACATGATTAAGCAAAGGCGGAATGATCACAAGTTATATTAAATCCCATTAAATGTTCATCAAATATGAAAAACTAAAACAAATACACAAATGGCTATACCAGCAACTTAAGCAAGAGGATTTGTCTCCCAGTTAAAAGACAGCAGTGAATTTCCCTTCCACTGAGTAAGGTTAATGTAGCTTAACCTGCAAGCAAGAATGTTACTCATATTTCAGGGGTCTCCTCACAACTCCTCCTGTTACAACACTCCACTGCCCCTTTTTGTGCTGTTCACTGAGGACGGATGAACAGTGTAAGCTAATTAGAGCCCATTGCTTGTGATAAAGACATCCAATCATTGATGTCATGTTAGCCTTTTAAGTGGTTCTCTAGTGCGTCCTCCAGGGCTTCTTCCTTAATCATTACAAAGCCAAAACAGAAGAACAAATATTAAGTTATGCCGTTATTATCCTAAAAAGGAGGTTTTAGGATGAAGGAAACACCACAACAAACCTTGCTTTTGGGAGGCTGCTGTCGTAAATATGGACAATTCAACTGGGCCATCTGGAATGGATTGCTGTGTGGTGGTGCACAGCAATAACAAAAGCATAGGGCAGAGCCTGTGGAGTGTATGTGTGTGAGTGAGTGTTTTGTGAGAAGAGAGCACACCCTGTCCTTTCTGACATTCATGTAAAGCCGGTAGAATATCCAGCACATGACACAATGACAGACTCCGAGATAGCCTCCTACCAGACTGCTGATAATGACCATTTCAATGATCATAATAATAAATACCATAGATACGGTGCTTTTCTCCAGTAGTATGTACACCGTAGCTCTTGCTCTCACGAAGTACGAATGCAGTTCTCTCATATCCTGGTTGGTATGTCAGATAGCCAAGTGGAGCTCAGCTCTGGAAGCGATATGGGAGGACAAACCCCAGAACGTCCAGCTGTGATGTATAAACACAATCATACAGCTGTATCTGCTAAAAAAGCGCCGGCAGTGATGGTTGAATGATAACTGTATAACACTTAAAACGACCTCACTGCAGCTCCAAGATTAGTGCAAAAGAAACAATTCCAAAGCTAAGCCTGCTTTGTTAGTGCATCCAGTAGCACTATAACTGATATTTTAATATTCTGGATGCTAAATCATGTTATGGCCATTTTACTAGAACTGTCAAAATGACCACCAAAGGGCTATTTTGAAAAGCTGGGTTATGATAAAGATTTTTGGTAACTCGCATAATGTAAAAATGCATAACCCTTGTGATGCAACCACACAAAGAAGTGACCCGTCCGTGCCACTATTTTGTGCTTCAAAATCAGTGTCCAATAATAAATACACCCCTTCATAGAGGCTGCATGACATGGAAGTGTGTCTTTTTTTAAAATCATACGTGGTAATAAATAAATAAATAAAAATAAAAATCCACACCACAAGCCCACTGCAATACAGCTGCCAAATTACAGGCGTTTTCCTCATCCTCTCTGAGTGGGTTTAGAAATTAAAAACACCTTCCAATACTTATATCCAAGTAGAAACTTTTGCATCAGTTCCCTCTATCCTTTTGCTCAAGCACAATAGTAATATATTATAAAGCCTGAAGAAAAGCCTGTATAATTGTTGCATAAAAGTTGCATTCTCATGTGTATATGACTTCATTATGTCAGGTTTCATAATGCATTATAATATCTGATCATTAAAATACTGAAGACACTAATACTGTAATGCAATAGAAGTCAGGAATATCACTATTGTGTACATACACTGTGTACACACTACACACTCACACACTAAAATATACAAGGCCATGGACACAATCTTGCTGCTGCAACTACTTTCTGTTATGGACTGAGCAAATACATGTAGAAAAGCCTCAGGCCTTACTGATTCCCGCAGGAGTGGCCTGCACAGCGTCTCTGGTTTGCAAAAAAAAAAAAAAAAAAAAAAAAAAAAAAAAAGGTATAAATACAATAAGAAGGCAGAGATCAGACCAACACTAGGATCAACATTCCATTCGGGTATCCATAAGATTTTAGTAAGCCTTAATAAGATTTAAAACAAGCAAAGGGTCACGGTACACACTGATGTGCTAATCTTTAAAGTATGTTAATGCCTCCTGGGTTGTGCATGAATCTCAAATATATTTTAATAAGCCAGAGTTTGCACGTTATTTTCCATAATAATTAGCATGCAAACATATGCAAATGAAAGAGTCGCAGGCAGAGTTAGAGAATTAATCTTTTCTCATTCCTTGCAAAAAAATAAAGCCAGAGAGAGAAAGAGAATAAGAGAGAGAGATGTTAGGTGAGAATACAACAAGTGAGAGGGGGAGAGCAGAAGAGAGATTACAATTGTACAAGCTCCATCTGTTACTACAGCCTTCTTTTATTCTCCAGATCAGTTCCACTAGTTAAGATGATATTTTTCTATCCTGCAAGCCGCTCTTCACAAACTCACCTCGGTCTTCATCAGGTATTAATTGCGATCATAAAAGAGCTATTGCGCCATGCCGGTGATGTTAATAAAACTAGTCAAGGCTCATTGTGGTCACTGCAGAGCTGCATTCACATAAAAAATAAAAAAAAATAAAAAAGAACAAAGAGGCTCATTACAGGACTCATCCACACAATTTCCTGCTGTTAGTCCACTTATCTGGCCATCTACTCATTCAGCAAAGTTCTCGTATAGCAGTTTTTCCTTTTAAACAGCATGCTCATGATTTATTAAATAAAGGGAATACAGCTTAAATATATTTTTTTAAAATTCCCATAGCTAAAATCAACCTGTTCATAGATGTAAAGCAGTAATGGAAAAGAAGACATTAACAAGGTATTCTGTGTAGCCTAAAGCCCTATTTGGATTAGATTAGGTGTACATGAGGATGCGGAGTATCCTCATGTACACAGTACATGAGTAACAGTCATGCCAGACATTTTTACTAACGCAGTGCATATGCCTGGAAAGATTACATGGTATATTAGCTTCTACAAAATAACAAGTAGAAACACAGGTAATTAAATATCCAAATCCAAACTAACATGATTGTAAAAATGTCATTATGGTTTGCGGAAAAAGAGGTTTTGTGCTTTTTCTATAGGATAATCTCCAGCTGAAACCACAACCGAGTGTTGACAGAGTTAAAACGCAGTACAATAAAATATAGGAAAGATGACTTTTAACGGACTTTAGGATAAATTTTTCAAATTTCTATCACAATCACAGACTTCATATATGCAAGCGTCATGTGACCTTATAATCAATCGGCCAAAATAAAGCACAAAATCCGTTTGCATTAAAATGAGGTGCAAGTAGTATGCACTATAGTAGTATAATTCTAGGAGGGGCATATTGGCTAATTGCCTTGCACCTATGGGGTTGAGGATTCGATTCCCGCCTCCGCCCTGTATGCGCAGAGTTCCAAAGACATGCGTTGTATGCTGATTGGTATTTCCACATTTTCTGTGGTGTGTAAATGTGTGCCTTGTTGCTTGGAATAAGCTCCAGGCTCCCCTGTGACCCTGTATAAGATAAGCAGTATGGAAAACGGATAGATGTGGGGAATCATAGTACACTTCTGTGTACAGCATGAAGACACTCCCACCTCTGAGATTTATACAGAAAATCACTTATACTGTCCAAATCCATCATAAATACTACATATGTCCTCTGGTAACTGCTCAGGTTATCACAAGTCTTTGGAAGCAAAAGATATTACAACAAACATAGCAAAGACTAGTCATTTCCTCATTTCCACATTTACTGCTATTAGCAGCATCTGACTATATGCAGGCCTTGATTGAAAAGCCTTAAATCAGCTGGCTTTAACACAAGGCTAGCATTAAATCACCCTTCATAACTCCCCCATAAAGTGATTCTAATTTACATTGTGGCCTCACAGCTAAATGTTCAGGTCCTGTTTTTATTGCCGGTCCTGTACGGCAGTATGGGGCAGGAACGAGATGCATCACTGTAATTGCGACTTCTGTGCATACTCAACACATCCCCATACAATGAAATTAGATATCACGATTAGAATGAAAATGTGAGAATATTTCATCTTCAGGATGTTGAAACACAGGCTGATGTTTTAACAGGACATGAAGAACAGACAGACAGAGAACCTGGAGTTGTGCAGAACCTCCATGTTCCAGATGTTCAAATAATTTTTTTTTTTAAATAAATTAAAACTGTGTGAACACAGAGGCAGTTCACCATTTCAGAGAGGATAAATATAGCCTTCCTACACATCACTCAATTTAAAAATACTCCATGATTAATCAGTGTCCTTGCACTGGAATATATGAGACCGTGCTGAGCAATGTTCTGTCTCTCCTCAGTTTTCATTCTGTATAAACCAGCTCTTCAACTCCACTTTGTACATGGTTTCTGCTTTGTTATACAGAGGGGCACAATTTGCAGAATTTATACTACATAAGACCTAGACACATCTGTAAAAGAAAAAGTGGAGAGATGCAATCTTCAAGGACGACTAAAAAGAGTGAGCGGATCGGTCCATGCTATAGCAAGAACAGCATACGTCACTGCCTCTACAGGCACACATGATTTAGAAATGGTTACACCGACACTCTTCATTTTAAAGAAACTGGTACTACTATGTAATGTGGCTGTTGAAAAAAAAAATAAAAACAGCCTTGGAAAATATTACAAGCCATTGAAATGTGTTTTCCCCACAAAATATAAAAATAATAAAAAGAAAGAAATCCACCTGAAATAAATAAATAAATAAATGTGAAATGATGGCCTAATATTTTAATGAATGAAGGATGTTTGATTGGCAGCCAAATCAAGCACAGCAGCCAGGAAGAGAAAATGAGACGTGCTTCATCTTTAAATTTTTCCTCCATCTTTCACCTTTTCAGCTTCATGTACAGTACTCACTGTAATTGTGTATTGTTCATGGGTGTTATTAAACTAGTTATTATTTTTTTGAATTCATCCTGAAATAATGGCTGATTGACAGAATAAGGAAAGGCTTTAAGTCACTGTGGGATAACTGAAAAGCATCTTAGTTACATTGCCTGTGTAATGTCCTCTGTATTCTCGTATTCCTATAAAGATCTCCAAAGGTAAATCATCATCATAAAAACTCATCAGCAAATTTTAGTCCTACACAATTTGCAGAAACTCAACATCTTTCAACCAGTCCTGTCTCAGTTCTAGAGCCACCACTGAGAGCATCTTGACCTCATCCATAAGTGTGTGTGCGCTTCATTTCAGCCTCCTCCTGCTTAAAAGGCCAGACTGCAGTGAATTGCACACAGTGGAAAGGCTGACTGGTCAGCAACAGCTCTCCATTCAGGAGCTGCATGACATCAGGGTCAAGAAGTGAGCTGGAAAATAAACAAAACCATCAGACCTCACACAGCTGGTGAACCATCTGCTTCAGAAACACCCTTCAGGTAAACTAATGCTCAGTCAGAACCAGTACCACATGACATTTTAATATTTTGCCCCCCAAGGGCAGACACACTTCTGAACAATCCACAGACAACAAATAAGCAGAACTGACCTTCCCTTTACAATATAGTGTTGTATACAGTATGTATGTAGATTTTTGTTTGTACATGCTTTATCCCGATACGGCTATGTAATGGTAAATGTGCACTTATATAGCGCTTTACACCGTGTCTCATTCACCCATTCACACACACCAACGGTAGCAGAGCTGCCATGCAAGGTGCCATCGGAAGCAACTTGTTCAGTGTCTTGCCCAAGGACACTTCGGTATATGGAGTCATCCGGGCCGGGAATCGAACCGCCAACCCTACGATTAGTGGACAACCCTACCAACAGCTCTACCAACAGCTCGCCCTAAGTCCTATCATATATCGATACAATTCCCCCACACAAAAATAATTAGTCATTCCGCAATTCTGATCATGTAGTTGATAACGTGTTTACACAAGGTGGAAAGCAGAGTTCCAACCCTGGACAAGGAAGAAGAATTAATCTCCCAAAAAGGAGCTTCCTCTGTTACATGGAAGTGGTTCGAATACAGATCAGGTGTGAATGAAACGTCTGTGATTTGTAAAGTGTGTCATGTATCAACAAAGTGTGGAAACGCATCAAATTTGTTCCACCACCTGCAAAAACAAAGACCACTGTATGCTGCTGTGACTGGTGGCCAAAAAGATAGTGTTAAATGTTACTATTTTCATATCATTTATATTGTTATAGAAAAAATACCATGAAACAGGGGTGTTATATTTTTAAGTCTATACATCACCCATCCCTACAGCCTGACCTACTCAGGGTAAGGGGAGAATTTCTGTATTAAGGATTATTTTGGCTTTAAAAGAATCGAAATGATCCTGACGATGCCACAGCTATCAGGGTCAAGAAGCTAAATCAAAATTGGCTATGCTCTCTGGGTTCTCTTTTTTTTTATCTCATGTATGCAGAAGAGGGTAAATAGCACTTCTCTTCCAAGTTTGTTATACTGCCCTGTGATGCAGCATGAGTAGCAGTTTGAAAAGATGTGCTTGGTGAGCTTCATGTGTTTCAGAGGAAGCACGTGTTAACGGTCATCCTCCCTGGTTGATAGCTAAGAAGCTTAATGATAAAATAGGAACCTTCTTGCCTTACTCCATTTCTGAAGGACACTGGGGCATTGTGACACTGCAGCTAAAGAAACAAGTAAGCCACATCATTAAAAAGTCCAGACATTATGCTGCACTAACCAGCACGAATGACACAAAGCGCACCGGGGACACCCAGGAATTGGGTCAAATTATGTTCCCCAGAAGATCCAGAATCTACCTAGAAGCAGAACAAAAATAAAAACAAACAAAAAAAAAAAAGGTGTACGAGAGACAAGGAGAGATATCTGTGGTAATGTTTAGCTCTTGCGAAGTATGTGCATCGTATGGGGCCGCTATAGTGCCAGGGCTTGCCGGCTGACGGAAATGATAAATCTTTCCCTTGTCTTGAAGAAAGAAATAAAAAGCCGCCCAGCTCCTTTCACGCTAAAAATACTCTACAAAGTAGAACATCCTCCAGCACTATCACACACGGATCTTCTTTACAACCCTCTTTCTTTCACGGTCTCCCATTCTTTCCATAGAACTCCCTCTCAATTACATTCACATCACACAAGTTGGACATTTTAACATGAAGCTTTTCACCTAAATTTCAGCCAAATTCAGTGGAACCTGGTTTATTGTCCCTGTTTCAAAGTGGAACACCCAGTTAATTAGTACGAGAGACATCCAGGGGAAGATTCATTAAAAGGCTTGCTACAGAGGGTTAGAGCACATAATATATTCAAAATATCTTCTTATTATAAAGCCATAAAAACCCTGAGGATAGAGAAAGAGAAAAGGAGAGAAGGAGGAGAATGGAAGAAAGCTCGGCATCGCTCCACCCCGACAGACTAACATTCTCAATCAAACACAAACACACCCTGGAAGGGTTGTCGTGGCCACAGAACAGTGTGTTTGTCCCCAACTTCACCGCTGTTCTGGGCTCATGATGGGATGAGGTCCAATAAAAAACTCCTCTGCACTGTGTTCAGTTTTATACACAATAGTTATTTACTTTTGTGGGCCTTGGCAGAATACAGAAGCTTCGACTCAATGGCACATGTTTTGGGATCAAAGTGAGTTAGTTCAAGTACGACACACACACAATTTAGATTAGTCCACTCAACAGAAAGGCACACTGACACAGAATGCAGCAAACTCTCAACTATATAGTAGACAAAAGAGAATAACGACTTTTTGATGTTCTATAAACCTTTTTTTCAAAGCCTGGCTGTCCGCAGCCTACTCCCTCCACTGTCAGTGGGAGGTATCTCCCACTAGCTTTTGCCTTCCTGCCACAAGAAAATAATCTCAAAACACACTTGGTGGAATGTAATCAAATCAGGCAGAAACAGTTCCTTGTTGTAGGCAATTGCCCTGATGTTGTGCTCTCTACCTCTCTTCTGTTCTCCTTAGTGGAATAGTGTGTATGTGCGTGTGG
Source organism: Ameiurus melas (assembly GCA_012411365.1). Classification (NCBI taxonomy): domain Eukaryota; kingdom Metazoa; phylum Chordata; class Actinopteri; order Siluriformes; family Ictaluridae; genus Ameiurus; species Ameiurus melas. The sequence continues at coordinate 15,951,054 of CM022764.1, read as the reverse complement.
CCACACTTGATGACAGAGTGTAATTACAGTAATGTGCTGCTATCAGTGGCATAGACCAAAGAGAATGTTCAACAGTAAGAAAGGCAGATGTCATGTCATGGAGGACCACACTATGGCTTTCAGTATATGGGACACCAAAACCATCAAAAGTCAAGCACAACTGCAAAAAACAAACAAACAAACAAACACGCAAATAACCCACATACACATACGCTTTTGATCTGAATGTGTATGATTAAATTTTTGAGATCGGTGTTGTAGACAAAAATATCATCATGCATTCATTTCTTTCATTAGAAAATTATTAAAAATATGAATAAATAACTTTTTTTTAAATGGATGATTTGGAGTGAAATATTCAGAAAAGGAGCCAATAAGTGTGCAGCATCAGTGTGAACTCCTTTAATACTATTTTAAAAGCATCTCCTGGAAATTCCTCAAGAAATCGGTTGAGAAAATGCCAAGAATACATTTCTGGAAATTCAACGCAAATAGGGGGTCTACTTTGAAGATGCTAAAATACTAAATCCTTTAGATTTATTTAGGATTTTTTAAATCACAAGATAATACCCATAGTTTCATTTTGTGTTACTCCAGATTTTTGATGACTTTATTTTTTCCCCATATTTTAGAATAATAATAGAGATTGAGTGTATCTAAACTTTTTACTGGTAGTGTATATTGCATTTACGTTTCAACAACTTTATACTCCTGAGCAAAAAAAAGTGGGCCATGCCCAAATTGGCAAAATATTGAGCTTTTAAATGGTCTTAACAACAAATTATTGGTCAGGAAATTGGTAAGAATTAAACAAATAGATAAAGTAACTTAGAATGAGATAACTTTTCCCTTTGATTCCTTTAAATGCTTTTTATTTAGTGGTTATTTTATTTTAAATATTTTTATTTTATTTTAAATTTTGTACACCCAGACGTGTTAGTTTGAATTTTACATCAAGTATTTTAATCATGATTTTATCTTTGTGTACATGGGTGAAACAGGGAAAGTGTTTCTAGCTTTCCCAAACAGTTCACTGCAGCAAAAGTAAAAAGAGCAAATGGAGGCACAGGAGGTCTCAGGAGTGCATTTGTTTAATTCTTGCAAATTTTCTGACCCATCATTTCTGACCCAGATCATTAAAAGCTTAATATTTTTTGCCATTTTGGGCTTGGCCCATATTTCATACACTACAAAAACTACATAGGATGATATGAAAAACACCCACAAATGCATGCTTTATCAGTAACACAGCTCACCTAAACGCTTTCAATGGGTTTTAAGTCAGAGGACCTAATCTTTGACCTAATTATTGAGGTCACTGAATCATTTTCGTGGATTTGGACACATGTTTTGGTTCACTGCACGAAGATCTAACCACGTCCAATTTACAGCTTCTTGGCAAAGGCTGTTTGATTTGACCCTTCTTTTTGCCCCCCACCCCCACCCCCATAAATATAAAAATAAATTTAGGTAAATTAAAGATCAGAATTGTGTCATTTTCTGTGTGAGGTTAAACTAATTAATCACAAAGGCATTTTTTCATAATCTTCAGCAAGCGTGCAGGAGCTGACTGTAACCTCGTTTACATTTCGCAAAAGTAGACGCAACTATTATTTCTAAATCTGATTCTTAAAGTGTCACAGTTTAACAGTAGCCAAACCAAACCAAATATATAACGACTGCAATTTTACTTAAACTAGTTAAGATAGCTAGCTGGCTACTTAATCGTTAGTATAGTACACATTCTATAACTCCAGTCTCCTAATAACTGGAAAAATAGAACTCGCATGCAACGTTCCCCAAATTAGTTTGCAGAACTTTTGCGACTATTCCGGTTTTAAATAAAAGGGACAACGTTATAAACAAATTTAACAAAAAATTTACAAAAAAACCCCCCCACCAATCTATGTAATTAAAAGCAACCATCTGAGAAGCGTTGACCATTCTTGTTTTGGAGTTCAGAGGTACTTAATTTAAAACATTGTGTATACCTGTGTGGCAGAGAGATTAAACCCTGAGAACTGCTTCAAATCACCTTCACAGCAAAGAGACTACAAATTTCACATCTACATATTTCTGCAGGTTCTGAGACTAATCCGATATATGGTTTGTTCTCTTGCTAGGAGCAAAAGAGAACAGAACTGTTTCTACTACAAAATAAAATATATAGAAAGGCTCTATATACACTGAAACTCATTATTATTATTATTATTATTATTACTATTGTAAAACACTTAACTCATTAAAGAAGGAGCTGCACACAGAACCTACCAACCTATATTTGTAGCTAAATGTAGAGCATTATCTTATGTAGGAGAGGTACAAATCCAAAGATCAAAAGTTCAGACCAAAGATCCACAGTGTGCACAGCGTGCAGATTTTATCAGTAGAGGATGAACACACTGTCCATTACACTAACAGAGGCCTAAGCCAAATGCATCGAGGGTGTTATCAGGGTGCAATGAAAACATGTGTGAACTTAATAGGGTATTACTCATTTCCTGTAAGGTCATTTGACCAACATGTATCCCGTCTACAGCTAACAATACACTCTGAGAACAAGGCATGTGCAAGATGATGCATGTCAAGGCACATTACATGGGCAGTAAATCAGTGCTCATTGCAATCATACACAGAAGATTGTCATAAGAAAGCAAAGACATCCAAAATGTGGTCTTAATACATACAAAAAGAGAACAAAAATGAAACAGTTTTTACATGAAATAATAAATTACAAACGCATGTAAGGGAAAACTGTATGGTGTTATTCATGCTAGAGGAAAAATAGTCTTACTGACCTATTTTCCAGCTTAGAGTATTACACACATATTGCACCACTACACTGAAATCAGGCCTCCCATCTTTAAAAAGAGAATTGAATAACCAAAGAGGTATGCAAGAGGGAAATCCTTTTTGAGACCAGGGTCTTATTTTCAGAAAGGTCTGACAGGAGAGGAAGGAATTACTGCTGGACACCATCAGTCAGTTCCAGTATACAGTTCCATCATAAATTAATACTGCATTCAAATGCCAACAAAGAAGATGAACAGATGGCAAAGTGCTGTTGAGTAGGAGCGAGAGCATGAGCTTTTAGTGATAATGTGAAAGAAGCATCTACTGTATGATAACACAGCTATGGTGCTTCGGGCTCAGTAGGGTGTGTTCTGCTTGCAGGTAGCCTGTATTATTGCTGAATAGGGGAGGCAGCATGGAGTTATTGCTAGAGAGAAATTAGCTATGGAAAGGTATTTTGGTGTTAATTATGAGGGTAGAGAGTATGATGTAGGTTTCTTTACTACCATGTCTTTGTTACTATAAAAGATCATGTCTATGCTTAGACTTATAGTGCCCTGCATTACTGACATCTTTCATAAATAAACAAAAATTTATATATAAAACATTATACAACAAATCATTCCGGTCCACTAACTTGCCCGATCAAGAGACACGCCAAGAGTGATATAAAATCACTGCTTGTCTGTGTTCGCTAGTAGTTGGCAGAGCAAAAAAAAAATGTCAGTTACTTGCCATTAATCGTGAGTGTGTGTGTGTCTCTCATATATATATATATATATATATATATAATATATATATATATATATATATATATATATACATATATATATATACACACATATATATATATATATATATAGACACACACACAAGTTCTGCCTTGGAGAAAACAGCAGCACTGCGCTTCTTCCTTTAATGTCCAACATTGTAGAGGGACCTTGGGCCGCTCCATCATGCGGAACATTTAAAACTCCTGTACATTGTTACTTGAGTCCATGTGGACCTTTACTTCAATTCAAACCACAGGTTTTCAGTGCGGTTTCTTTAACCATCTGTTAACCACCTGGCTTTTATGCGTTGAAAATTCTTTGGTGACATGTGTGCATCATCATATTTTTACCCCAGGGAAACAGAACATATTGTAGTTAAAGGTAACAAAAGACTTCCTGGGGACTGAGTTAATTATTTCACGTTTTTTAAAAGAATGACACTTATTTAAAATATTCCTATAGTGTGTAAATATCATATTGCACACGTCACCAAATAATTTTCAACATTCCAATTTGTCCTAACCAAAAGGACAGTCTCATGAGCAGACTATTTTTTTAAGCAACAGTCTTTTCTCTCATGAGACTGTCCTTTTGATTAGGACAAATTGGAACTACTGTGTGTAATGTTTGTTTTACACAATGCTCTTCACTGTATTTGTCTTTGTGCTTTAACTATGTCTAACCTAAACTCTGTGTGTCCAACACCAGAGCCTCTCTCAGCCTAACTCAATGCAATCCACTGCTATCAGGGTGTAAGCATGGAAATAAGAGGCAGTGAGTCTCAACTCCTTTCACAGAGAGCAGTTGTCCTGTTCTCCTGTGGAGAAACCCACAGAGACTGAGTGGAATGAGACTGATCTGTCCTGACCCAGTGAAAAGAATTGAAAGGACCATAAGGGAAAGCTGTCTGACACCTTCTATTAGCTGCCTCGGCGGATGAGCTCTTGAAAAAATTCAGGAGAAAAATATATATTTATATCCCTCTCATAGCTAGTGTCTGGTGTTCCTTTTATTATTGAGGTGTGTGTGTGTGTGTGTGTGTGTGTGTGTGTGTGTGTGTGTGTGTGTGTGTGTGTGTGTCATCCTGTCAAGATCCAAAAAGTTCAGCAAAAAAGGTTGTGGTGCCTAGGAGTCTGGAAAGGGATTTAAAAAGACCTCCAAATTACTTGAAATACATCATTCCACTGTAAGGAAAAATCACCTACAAACTGTGCAGATTTCAAACAAATGCCAATTTGTCCAGGACTGGCCATCCCAGTAAATTCAGCCCAAGAGCAGACCATCTGATGCAAAAAGATGTCTCCAATACCACCAAAATTTCATCACAGGATCTACTAGCAAATCTTGCAGCTGTTGGTGTCAAAGTGCACACTTCCATATT